>CM073772.1:118400949-118623734 GCA_037158775.1 Hetaerina titia
CAGCCTGTTTAAAATACATTTTTCTAGGAGTTTTCCCATGCAGGGGAGCAGGCTAATGGGTCTGTAGTTAAGGATATCAGAAGGGTTTTTATCAGGTTTTGGAAAGAGGATAATTTTGGCCGTTTTCCACGCCTTTGGGAAGTACGATTGGGTAAGGCAGGCATTAAGGATGGAAAGTAGGTGTTGGATGAAAGATTTAGGAAGCTTTTTGAGGTGATTGTAGGAGATTTGATCGGGGCCCGGTGATGACTTGGTTTTGGAGTGGGAGATTATAGAAAAAAAGTTCTTGAGGTGTGATTTCCGGGAATGGGGGAAGGGGACAAAGGGAAAGGTTAGAAACGCTGTTCGAGGCTTCTGAGTCCAACAATGACGTTTTATCATTTTTAAAAATGCATTCCAGGGAGTCGGCGAAGGCATTTGCTTTGTCGCTGTCATCGTATAGTAGTGCTCTCCCATTATGTAGTATTGGCGGGGTGGGTAGCTTTCTCCTGCGTAAGCTGCGGGCTAGGATCCATACCGAGTGGTCCTCATGTGAGAGTGAGCTTATTTTGTCATGCCAAGTTTTTTCTCTATGTGTTCTAATTTGGGATGTTACCAGGTTTCGGAGTGCACAGAAGCGGTTTTTATTTTGGCGGAGATGAGTGCGTTGCCATAGGGTTCTGGCCTTGTTTCTGAGCGAAATTAGGCGCAGAATATTCTGAGGTAGCGTGGGACCTGCGATGGAGACCGGAGAAGGAGGGTAGCAGGAACGATGGATGACGTTGGTTAGGGTACTTGTGAAATCTTGAGATGCTTTTTCTATGTTGTCTGGAGTATTATAATATAGGAGCAACGAGATTGATGGCCAAGCAGTTTTCTTTAAAATGTTTCCAGTTAATTCTTCTTATGGGTTCTGGTTGTAGGTAGGAAAGGGTAGGAACACAGTAAAATATGGGGCAGTGGTTGGAGGCAGAGTTGTCAAGGTTAATGATTTGAAATGATATATTTGCGGATGAAAGAACTACATCCAGGATATCGGAGGAATGGGGGTGGTGATGAAAGTGGGTGGGGAAAGGTGGTGAGTGAATAGCAAGATTTTTGGTGAATAGAAGCTTACGAAGGGCACGCCCTCGTGTGGTGGTGGTTTTGCAACCCCAGGCAGCATGCTTGGCATTCAAGTCGCCACCTATTATAAGCTTTTGGTGCAGTAGGGATGAGAGTGCTGATAAGTCGGGAGAGTCTGACTTTGGGGTTGAAGGTGGGAAGTAGGCTGACCAGATATGTAGGGTCCCAGTAGCTCCTTTTATTGCTATTCCAGCAAGTTCCAGTTTTTGGGTGGATGGGGGTTGTAGTTCTGTGGAGAGCAGGCTAGTTTTGGATAGGACCATAACCCCTCCTCCAGCACCATTTGCCCTATCTTTTCTGATCACACGGTTATTTGGACAGTTGAAAGTTCGGTTGTTCTTGAGTCTGGTTTCTTGAAGGAGGATGATGTCTGGATTATGATTGGTTATTAGGAGGTTTAGCTCAGGTTTTTTATTATTAATGCCGTTTATGTTCCATTGTAGAACTTTAAGCACATGGGTGGTTATTTGTGAATTAGGCGCCATTAATGAGCTGCAGAAGGGCTGGTATAAGGTCATTGGTGATGATGCTAATAAGGGTTTTATTGTCGGAAGGAGAGAGAAGCTTCGTGATTATGCTCAAAAGAGCAGTTCTTATATTTGTGGTTGATGATTGGTAGTTTATTGGCAGAAGATGTTGCTCGGAGGCTGGCGGATGGTGTTGATCGGAGGCTGGGGGAAGGTTGAACGATGACTGAGGGGTCTCAACGGTTTTGGTTAGATGGTTGTGCCAAGGGTTTTGGAGAGGGGGAAACGATTGCGAATTAATATTTAAGTCCGGTTGTTGCGGGGGTTTGCTAGTGGGCTGTAGCTGCAAGGCTTCTCTTTTGTTGCGTAATTTGAGGAGAAGTTCACGGTGAACAATACATCCTCGATAGTTTGCGGTGTGTGGTCCACCACAGTTGACGCATTTGGCTGGAGAGGTTTTGGGTTTCTGGCATTCTCTGTAATGGTGGTTGCCAGCGCATTAAACACACCGAGGAGGGAGGCCGCACGTTTTCTAGGTGTGTCCATAGCGTTGGCAACTCAGACACTGTGGGGGTCCAGGTGGAGGTCTGTACGGTTCTACGGAGGTCTTGAGGTGAATTACAGATTTTAGTTCTAAAAAGTCTTTAGAACGGGAGGAGTCCTGGAGTCGCACTTGGTAGAGCGGTAGTGGGTGGGGATCAATACGTGGGAGTCCGCATTAGGGTTGGCACTCCGGATTGCTTCCCTTTCTGCTCTCTGATAATTGTTTGGCCTGGTGGAGCGCAGCTGAGAGATATTCTCCGCAGGAAAACCGATGTCCGCCAGAGCTTATTCTATGGCTTCTTTAGGTGTGTTTGCAGGTATTCCTCGTAGAACAAAATGAGGCTTTTTATCGGCTTGTAGTTGGTACGTGTAATAGGCGTAGTTTTTGGAGGTGAGCCTTTTTGTGACAGCTCTAAAGTCGGCAATGGTTTGGCATTGAACTCTAATCTCACTACGGATGAGGCTGGCCACAGGAGGGATCGTGCCCACTTGCCGGATTTCATTGTATTTCATTTGCCAGTTGGTGATGTCGCGGAGGAAAATAGGAGGGATACGGGTTTTAGGAGGTGGAGTGGGCTGAGCTTCAACATCTGCATCTTGGCCAGGGGTTTCCTTACTTTGGTCATCCATGAGGGTAGGGGAGAGACAAGTAAAGCGGTTAGTTGTAGGAATTGGAGAGGTCTGTTGGGCTGGTTGGTTTTTGGCCTTTCGTTTGGTAGAGACAGTTTGGTAGGGCTCCTCAGCAGGAGCAGAGCGCTTGTTTGTAGAAGTTTGGGTTAGGTAGGTAGCAGGCGGGTTAAGGCCTTGAGTGGTAATTGGAGGAATGTTATTTACAGCGCTTTTTGACGATTGGGCTGGCGAACTGGAGTAACAGGAAGGGTTTAGAGGTACGCGTTCAGGTCTTAATTCATAGGACGAAGGTCCTGTCGAAGTAGTTACCTTTGCTCCCTTAATTATTAAAAAGGATTGAATTCGTGGGTCGTTAAGTTGCCATTCATCCAATGTTATGATAGTTTTTTTGGCACATGGCTGTGGTTTCGGTATGGGGTTCATCAGCAATTTTAGATTTGATGAACCAGCGGTGTTTTCAGAGGACTTCTCCGTGGAATCAGTGGGCATATCTTTCGTTACTGCAGGGGCAGGATCTGGACTGGAGGCTATTTCAGAGGACTTCTCCGTGGAATCAGTGGGCATGTCTTTCGTTACTGTAGGGGCAGGATCTGGATTGAAGGCTTGGGGATCCATGGTAAGGATTCCCCTGCCTAAGGGGAATACGGCGGCTATAACGGCAGGCTATAACAGCATAGCCATCTGAATAAGAAGAGACATCTTATTTGTTGCGTTTGTGTGTGAGTATAATGTTAAGAGTGAGTGTGTTTGGGCTATCTGAGTCTGACCTTAGGGGGGGGGGGTTGATGGGGAACACCGAGGACACCCCTGCCGATCCGCAAGCGGGCACAGCAGGTCCGAGCCTCGGTATCTTCCCGCCCTAGCGCCCTAAGAAGTGGACCCGCCCGGGTCCCAATGGAGTGCAAGGGGAGGCTAGCTCCCTTCCAGAGGTAACCAGACGAGACGACCTATGAGGACACAGCACGATCGCCTCTGGCAAGTGAGAAGGAGGTACTCAGTTAGCCTCCCCCCACCAGAGCTACGGCTGAGAATGACTCAGTTGCCCAAGTGTGAGTATAGTGTGTGTGGTCCTAAAAGGGCCCAATAAAGCCGTTCCGCAATCAGTGGTCGCCGTTTTTCAGGTCAGGTCAGGTAAGATCAGCGGTCTCTAAGTAGGTGCCAGAGCTTAACTCAGGTGACACATCCAGGAACCCCAGGTCTGGTCAGGTGAGGTAAAAATTGAGGTAAAAAGAAACAAGTCCAACACCGTATATATACATATTTCTGGGCGGAGGGGAAGAGGAGGGAGGAAAGAAAGGATTGGTTGAGCTAGGAAGAGGGGGGCTAAAAGTCTATGGTTTGAGGCGGAGAAGGAGGGTTGGTAATATTGACAAATAAGCAATAATTGGATAATTAGATTAGATAAAAACCAATTAATTAGCAATAATTGGATAATTAGATTAGAAAAACCCCCAATTAATTAGCAAAACTTGGATAATTAGATTAGATAAAAACCAATTAGATAATTAGCAGGCTGGAAGGAGAGGATCTATACAATGTTGCAAAAAGCCCACCTGACATCAGATTAGTTGGCAGAGGATTAGGGAAATGATTAATATGAACTGGGAGAACGGCACTTAGTAATTAGTTAGGTGACTCAGTAGCGGGTTGGGAGGAGTCGCTACATTGTTGAAAAAGTCTCACTTGGTTTCAGGTGAGCTGGCAGGGGGTGAGGGAAAAAACAATAACGGGGAACGTGAAGAGTAAAGAAAATCGTTGGTCAAAACATCTTCCCCGTAATTCGTGTGTTGAAGGATTTCCAACTGCTCCAGCGCATCAAGACGGTACCCTTTCTTCTCAATGTGCCATATTTTCGGTGATAATGGTGTGCACTATGTCTTATACCCAATGCGATATTTGGTCAAATGGCTTCCTGAATCGCGATATTTCGAGCTGGGCCAACAGCATATCCATTTGCGTATCTCTCCCCATGGCTCGAGGCACTGATCACATTTCGTGCACGCATCTTCCCGTTTCTCCCGAGGAGCGCAACGCGAGGAAACGAACGCTTCGCCCACCACGACACGGCCTTTGGTGTGTGCATGGAGTTGACGGAGCCATCAGTTTGCGAGGCGATCACTTTGTCACCCCGCCCCCATCGAGTTTGCTGATTTCGCCACCAGGGGAGAGCACTCGTAGAGCGTGCGCCCGTGAGCTTGTGGCGTGCCGCGTCTCCCCCACTCCCTTCCTCCCTTACTACTCCTTCCCTCTCTCTCTCTTTCCCTTTCTTGCTAATGGAGAGAGACGAGAGGAGGAACGGGAAGGGGGAGGCAGGTGGGACAAGAAGAGGAACGGAGGAGGGAGAAGGGCGAGGAGCCGATGGTGGTGCAGGCGGGCCCTCAGTCTCCGCCGCGCCGAGTGTACCGCAGCCGTTGAAGCCTTGCAGGGGGGGTTTAAAGGAAGTCCTCCCGAAGAACAGACGGCTTCCCCCGTCTTGACCATTGGCCGTCGACGGCGCTCCCCTCGTCTCATCTCCGAGCCTCCGTCGCCGCTCGTCAACAACAAGGAGGTGACAACCGGACGGGAGGAAGTGGGCTTGGCGTCGCACCGAGTGTCCGTCAGCCGCCGCCGCCGCCGTCACTGGGACCGGGAGCAAGCTCGCGTCGGCGCCGACGATACGGGTGAGCTCTGAAATTCCTTACGGCGGTTTCGTTGACTCTTGGATTCGCCGGGTGGCGGAAGTTTGGGGAATGGGGAGAGGGGAGCGGAGGGGTTTGGGCGCCAAATGATCCTCCCCTCACGCCCTCTTCCCCCTCCGCCACCGAAAGGCGGCAACATGTAATCAACAACTTGCAGGCTCTAAAATTGTGATTGCTGCCCCTATAAGCATTGTGCATGAGTGCGCATGTCAATTAGAATGAGTTCTGTGATCCATGACGTCCACACACCTTACTAAAATAGTTTCGAAGAAAATCAATTCAGTTCACGTTAATAGAGTACCTTGTTTTTAGTTTCCAACTACTCTTTGTTAAAGCGCAAGGAATATTGAAATTGGTGGTGTATTCGGACAGAACACTTATTTCCATTGGTTGCGAATTTTCGGGAACCCCCACCATTGCGTCTTCCATCCATGTTCCAATCGGATGGGATTCAAAATGCGATTTCATCGAATTATTGTCGTTGGCAATCCGGTGGGAGAAATGTTTTGTGTTGACCATTTAACTCTCGTCAGTTGTCTATGGAAGTGGCTTACAAACAGGAGCGAAATCGGAAAGAAACCGCGAGCACGCCAGCCGTCCAACATGAGTTATGAACCGAAAGAGTCATTTATTCACCGCGCGTAGGGATAGCGCAATCCTTGATAACCTGTTGATCACCGTTTCTCCGGACTTGGCCGATTTCCAAGAAGCATTTTGCTGGTAACATCCGTCTGAATCCTGGACGTCACCCATAAGGCACTCGGCGATCATCGCTCTGTACGAAGGAAGCTTCGTGGCTTCTTATTCACAGTAATAGGAGGACAGGTACTCTTTTACATTAATAATTTGCAATTGATCGAATTCTAGCCGTAAGATCGAAGTAAATTCCATGGATATTCAAGTATACTCAAGTATACATGTGTATCCAAGTATGAACTGCAATCAGCCACTCTGAGTTGATTTGGTCTCTTTGGCGTCCCCTTTTGGGTAATATAGTGACCAAAATGCTCACAATCCTCAACTTTGTCAAAAATGATGATCCATTCTCTTGACCTAAAAATATAAAAAATAAATCTTAATGACTTTCTTGAATAATCTCTTCTAATTCAAATTAAAATCTAATGGCATTTGTTGGTCCTTAAGAGTACTTGATTACATTTGCAAAGATATGATATCGTCCCATTAAATTTTTGCATTTCACCTCAAATCTCCGATCTATGCCATTTATTGATCACTAGAGCATAGACTTGCAAGCTTAAAGACGTATCTAGTCGATCGAAACTAATTTGATGTGACAGTTGAGCAAAGCAAGGCTCTCGGAAGAAATAAAGAAAGCTCTCGGAAGGCATGGAAGTGCTTTTGTTGTTATGCATCTACATAATTCATTATTTCTACATTCCTATGAAGGACAATTGAAGTGTAGGGCTTTCATTGCATTTTCTTAGCTTATTAATTCTCGGCGTCTGACCTTTAAAATTTTCTCATTCTTCTGGACTAAGTATGGCATATAGTGTTCATTATTTTAATTAAGCAGCATAGTAATTACTAAGGGTTTCAGTTACGACGGCAAAGGGTCGGCAACCAATTCATAACCTGGATTATAACCAATCGAAGCAGCCAGCAGTAATTTTCAAACGTCTTGACAAATATTGTACCGTTTTAAAATGTTTTTTTGACTTATTATTTTGTCTTAGTGTACCTGATCTAATCATTTGTTCTGTTCATGAGTCTGTTGTTCTGTTAAACTAGACAGAAAGTTAAGCAAATTAAGACGTTTCTATGGATGGTGGTGGAAGAGAGAATTTCAGGGGGAATTTCGAATGCAGGACACTTGCATATTGATGGACAGTACAATATTGAAGATGATAGTATTATTTTAGGTTGTGGCAGGGTAAAAACAGGCATGTTGCACGAAACGGAGGCAAAGAGAAAGTATCTGGAGTTGTAGAATTGCTTGTCGTTGTGCAGTGTGTTGTGTTGTGTTTAGTGTCGTGCTATGCGGGACTTGGAATTGCAGCATTGACCAGGGCAGTCTATTTCAATACTAACGAAACATTTAAATGAAGTTCTAGATTAACTCAGGGGCTGAGTCCCTGCTCCAGTTCTAAACTTCGCTTTACGTATCTCTATAAACCCTAGTACCATGCATAAGGGGCATGATTTACATGGGCTCTTAAAACTTGCGAACATGCTTTTAGTCTGGTGTACACATCTGCGCAATAAAGCATGATCCTCTCTTTCCCTAAATTCCCGTCTTCTTTAGCTCCCGTTTACAGCTTCAGTTTCCAACTGTTTTGTGACGTCCAAAATACCCATTATTCTCTTCCCCACTTATCAAACGTCTTTCCCAACAGCCTCCAGCATACTGCATCTACCCCTCGATAAACACTCCATCAAGTTTTCTACTTCCGCCAAATTTCTTACCCATTCCCTTCCCGCTTTATCTAACATTTCTTCGTTTGCCTCTCTTCCTTGTAACATTCGACCAAATGTCTCTAATCGAACGATTGACTCCATTGACTTTTTGTTGGGAGATGGTAAGCCCGATGTTGAAATTAATAGGTATTTACGGAGTAATTTTCTGTCGATTTCCACTATAAACTCACGAAAGATTCAGGAGGAAATCATAGCATTAGCATAGGTTGTCATTTTCGTGCTCCATGAATCTTCTACCAACGAGATACAGTTCAGAAGCGGCAATCGCAGCTTTGCTGATCATTCCAAGCATATGGAAACCATTTTGGTCACTTATAAATGTTAGACACTTTGAGATTTTTTTAGCCTACTTTCAGTTTTCGGAAAATTATATTCCGGAGTTAAAATTGTGGCCGTGTTGCCTGCGCCTGCAGTCGTTTGCATGCAGCATCAGTGGAGCCCGTCCGTCCTTTTTGCCTCGCAGACCTTTCGCCTGCCGTTTCCTTCGATGCCCGAAGATTACTTCCGTCCGTCGAGAGCGGCTGGCATTCCACACTAAACGGTTCTGCCTCTTCGGATTCTTCTAAATTGGTCTCTTAAAAATATCAAAATTAAGACACTGTATAATTCGTCGGGGCAATCATTTCATATCAAGGCTTTTTTCTTACACCCCTTTGCTTTTCCTAGATTCACTCGAAGTGAGCTTCAATTTTTGTTAGTGGAGTGGCCTGCCTGTTTAATTCAACAAACCAGTCGTCATGGTGTTTCATTGCAATCGTACAGACAAAAATATAATTTTGTAAGAAGAAATGAATGTTGTGATCAAAAGTGCAATTCATATCAGTATGGTATATCAAGTGAGAAAAAAGAAGAAATGCATAAATTGCAGATAGATTCAATCATTGCTTTCTTCTAAAAAAAACAGCTATCAAAATGTGTGTCATAAGACTACTCTAATGAATGAGCATCGATAAAATGGGGCTTTTCTACATGCCATTCGATAACATTACCATTTTTCATTGTCACGAGTAAGTATTGTTGATTTACACGCCTGCGAGCACCATAGCTGGCCGATTTCGAGTAGAATTAAATTGAAACTCTTATTTATTTAATTTTTTCGCGTTTAACTTGGTTTCCTCTCTTAGCAGACGTTTCTTATATTCTTTGTACACTTCGACCATTATCTTCTGTCACGCGCTCCCGTAACGGATTGAATGTCGCTATATATATATATATATATATATATACATATATATATATATATATATATATATATATATATATATACACACACACATAAATTTGGAAAACATTGAAAGAGGCCTAGTCTGTAAAACTACCCGATTTAATTGTCGAGTATTAAACTTCAATGGAAAATGAATTTAGAAAGAAGCGCTAGGAGCGAGTAAACTTAGGAAGGGGATCTGGACACCGAGATGTGGGCTAATGAGGGTGTGAGGGGTTTTGGAAAGAGTTGGCTGGGCTAAAAGAAAAAACCAAGTTTTTGTGATGTTGGAGAAAGGATTTTGGGCGGAAGATGAATGGGAAGGGGAGATATTGTGTGGGGCGAATGGAAAGGGAGAATTTTAGATGAAACTAGGCTGGGAGCAATTTTACTAAATCTCTAAACAATAAATACTACAAGCACCGCTCGAAGCACTCTCCTCTTGAGAGTAACGCCTCGTGGCGATGGCGCGCCAAGTCTCAGTACCTCGTCTCGAAGTCGTGGTCAGTGTTTTGGGAGATCTACAGGAGACTCCGCAGCTTATGGAGAAATTACCCATGGAGCTTCATAAAATAATTTTCAGAGTTCACCAGCATTTGTACAACAGATGGCAAAGATACGCTTTAATTAAATGTGACGAGGGAGGTAGTTGTCCATTGGGTAGGGCGCTGGTCTACTGGCCGAAGGTTGCGGGTTCGATTCCCGGACAAGGCACTCTGAGCACCTGCAGCTCCACCCAACCTGTGTGATTTTTCGGGTACCAGGTCTTCCTGGGAAATCATAACCGGCACAGGGAAAGGAACTTGCCCCCTCTACCCTGAAGTGTGAATATTCACACGCCGTATAGGGTACTATGTAACCCATCAAACCAACTTTTGGGTTGATAACTGTGATTCAGAGATGCTAGAGTTATGTTTTCGTTGAGAGGGAATGTATGTGTGGTATGCCTACCAGAAGGCACTGCTTACTACGAGGCACGCGTGTCATAGAAATAAATGACTAAATTATGTAATCCTTTAAATCGTACCGAACCTATGGCCGATCATTAGAGCAGTGATTATTAAGGTTAGGAGTGAATGAATATCGTTGTACCCATGCAACTAGAATTCACACAGAAGACTAAATAAAACTGCAGCACGTGCATCACTCTAGAGAGGAATCCAGACGTGGGCCAATTGCCAGTCAAAGTAGATGCTTAAAAACCCAGCGTAGCAAATACGCACGCCATCGAGTCAGCTTAAGCCACGCCAATGCAGTCTTGAGCACCTACTTGCTATCTCGTACGTGTGTTTGCATGAATGCAATATCATTTTGCGTTGTACATAAATTGTTCAAACTGGTCATAATAGAATACTTGGAATGCTTTGCTCCAAAACTCGCATCGATTCCATTTTACGTGCTTGGTGGGCGTCGTGGTGATTTCATGCCCATAGCGTGTCGTTGGAAAAGAAACATGAGGGCGTGGCGGTGGCAATTGGTTGACAACCTTTGCTGGGCATGCACCGTTTTCCTCGTGCAAACTCTTGCTTGGGGGAGAGGATGGGGAAGGGTCCAGCTGTGTGTGATTCCATAGGCCTCTCCGGATGCGTGACCACATGGTTCCGCCGTGCGTAAGGGGACGCTGACGGGGCGGGTTGGGGGGGCGGGGGGCTCAGTACCGAGAATCCAGTCCCACGCCTCCCTTTCAAGGCCCTCCACATCTTCAATCCGATTATTATTTCGGGGCTCGATGTAAATCACTCCCTATTGAGTAGCCCCTAAAATGGAAGTATCCATATAGCCTTGTTCGGGGGGGAAAATGAGAAGAATTATTGCTTTAGAGTGCGTGAATGATGAAGTAATCGAAAAAGTGGATGATGCCGTACGTACAACTTGTGTAGAAGGTTTGCAAAACGTGGTAGAATAGATGAAGAGGCAAAAAATCGTGCATGTTCCAGAAGAAACTTTGTGAGAAATATATATTTGTGTAGGGCATCAAAAATGAATGTGCGTAGCAGCATATTCATTGTACGGGAATGAAACTTGAGTATATTAGGATAAGTATAAACATCAGCAAAATGTGGTGATTTCGAAGTGTTTGAGAAAGGTTTGTGGTAAGAAGAGAAAGTATGTGGTGAGGAATCTTGAAAGAAAGCGCATGCACGAAATATTGCCTGAAAGCGACGAAACTATTGGCCAAGCACAGGGTGAGTGAGATGAGTGCTCTGAACGATGTCGAAAACCTTTCCGTCTTGCCTTTCCCCATTGACGGAATCTTGTTTTGAGGGATTTCACCGTTTATTATTGAATTTTACCACTTGACATTCTGTCCGCAATAAAATTTTGAAACCAACCAGCCCTCGGGTCGATTAGCGTATTTGGGCGAAAGGCAATGAAAGTGCGAAAAAGTGACAATCTGAAGTTTAATTGGATTTAAAATTGCGGGAAAATGGGCACACTAACATTAAAAACAGAGGATTAACATTCGATAGGCATAATTATTCTATAGGTGGCTGCCTTCCGGAATATGAAATTTCTATCTCAACCATGTATGGCTAGGATTTGGCAGCAACTTCACTTAATTTGGGATTTATTAAGCGCCAACTTTGTGACTGTATTGAAAAAGGAAAGTATGTGAGAGAATGAAAAGACGTCAAACTATTTCAATGAGTGGTCAACAGCATATCCGCAATAGTAAAACATTAAGGGGTATTCAGGAGAGATGTTTCGGGAATTCGATTATTTTAGCAAAAACAGCATCTGCTCTCGGGATTTTTCTGGCCGGAATTCATAGTAAAGGTAAAACTCCGATGCTAGTCAAGATATAAAGAACCCTCATAGTTTGAAGGAGGTAGAATCAGTCACCTCGCTTGCGCTTGAAGTCATTGCTCGTTCTCCCTGTAGATTGACTGCTAATTTCACCAAACAACTCTCGTCATTCAACGCTCAGTATCTCGAAGTGCGTTGACCTTCAGGGGCATGATCGTGCAAATACATAGCGGGGCAGAATATCAACACAGTCATTGCGCATGCCGATGTAAATGTCACGACAAAAGAAGGCAAGGACGTCAAGGGAACGTCACCTGCATTACCAATATTATTAATGACTAAATTTGAGGAAATGTAATGTGCAGCATTTATAAAATGTTAACTTATTATTTCAAATAACAATGACTTTAAAAAAGTGCGACACATTATTTGAATGATTTTCATTATAAAAATTATATTTCGACTATAGCTTATCAAGTATGCAGCCTATTCTTGCAATATTGACTTTTTAAAAATGTTAATCTGATGAATCTCTCTAGTTCAAAACTAGATTTCCCTTTCGCCGTGGCATAATGAGTAGCTGACCCGCATTCAATTCCGTGTCTTGCATCCGAGCACGGTGAGATGAGTCGTGTTAAGGTCCCGGATCTTTCTGGGAAACCAAAGGCAGGAAAGAAAAATTATAGCGATGCGGAGTATCGCACGCCGCAGGGGTTATTGCGCGAAATAAACCCGACCTCGCTTATCAAGGCAACCTCGGGGCGGGTTGCCCTTTCTTTGGCTCTTATCAAGTGCACGGGTTTGCATGAATCTTAATCGAGGCTGAATCTCCGACTACACGGAAATATCCCGCCCGCTCCTATCTCAGTGACTCCAATCGTTTTGTAAGTGCTCACTTGCTAAGGTGGCGCTAAATCCTCTCTATTAAATTGTTTTCCAAATGGCAATCTGCGAGTTTAATTGGAAAATGGCTATATAAAAGTACTGAGAATATATTTTTTCTTTTCATTTCAATATTTTTCAGGGCATAGGTGATGAATGGTACATATCTCGCACAACTATATTTTTCATGGGCATAAACGGCAACATTAAATATTAAAATAACCATAGTGTTCAATTAATTTGCTAGGAGCATGCCGTACTTTTCTGATCAAAACTGGTGGAAAAGAGTTCCACTTTTTATGCATTGTAAAAATAAGTCACGCATATAAACCATATATCTACAAGCTCTCTTCAAGACAATTCCATTTGAGTAAAATTATAAATGGTGAAGAATAAATCTCCGAGTCTTACAGTTTTAGAATCGGATTAAAATAAATGGAAAACCCTGGACTATGCATGGTATAGATGTTATTTGAATTATAATGCGTTAATTTCATTTGTGAGTAATTTTAAATTTTGGGAATTATGACATTATTAAAGTTTCTGCTACAATTTCCTCTAAGAAGGAAAATCTTGCGGCTTGATTCTTTTCTTACTTCTACCAAATTTTTTCCATGGCCCCTTGCAACGTTTGACAATTGAATAGATGTCTCGATATCGAACGCATTGTATTCTTTACGCGTGAAAACGCCATAATGGGTAAAACGAACGTGTTAAATCTTTAACGCGTTTGTTTTGCGTATCTCAATCTACTTTCGCTTGAGATTAGGGAGAAAAACTGCCATGTTACCAATGAAGTAAGGTCAATGATTTGGCGGAATCAGTTTATACCAGTTAGCATTGATTACTCTTTGTTTAACTCTAACAAACATTTCAATTGCAATTTAAGAAAATTCCCTTACGAAAAGAACAATTATTTTTTTCGATGCACCTTTTTTGGTATTTTTTTATCACAAAGTGTGGACTTAATGAAAGCCTTAAAATGTGCCACTTTTCGAGCATGCGAGGGGTTCACGTTTGTCTATGAACTCGAAAGCGAATGAATGTAATGATGACTAACATTAGGGCAATGCATGTAAATTAGTTCATTTATCAATAAGTGTGGCTGTACATTGGCCTGGCGTATTCATTTCGTCTTCCCCCAAGTAAATTTTTCCTAGACCTCCTCATGATGTCATCAGTATCCAAATGAAATGTCATGTTCCGTTTCAAACACTCAATGCAAAAATATCTTCAAAATATATTTGAATTTCGCCATTAAACACGTTGGAAGAACAAATGGCCAAGATTGCGAAAGCGTTCGAGTGAAATTCGCGACAGCAGTGGATCTTGCTAATGACTGCCATCTCTGCGTGGGTGGCAACTTCTGTGCATTGACTTCGAACACGAGCTCGTACTAGCTGAAAGCTGGTGGTCATTCTCCTGCCAACCTCAAGGTAGGGGTAATAACGCCTTGGTTAGCGTGATTCCTGGTATTTCTTCTCAGTTTACTTCTTTGAAACGCCGGTCAAAGCTTTTATGACTTGCTTTTAAACTTTTCTTAGGCTGATTTGAATGATTTATTGGAAGTATAGTTTTAATAGAATCCATATATTCCGACTATTGAATGGTTACTATTTGTTGGAAGTTTATATGAAATTTAATTTCTTTTTAAATAAATTCCGAGCCACCGATTTCCTTTGGTCTGAAAATACATAAACATTTATGCATAGAGTACGAATTCGCTTTAATTTAATTCTAAAACAATACATGGCGCATGTAAATGTAGCACAAAGATTTAACTGAGAGCATGACATTTCAAATTTCTATTCGTACTTTTAGTCTTGTACTGGGAGGAAAACTTGGTGCTGGTAAATTACATACAAACATATTTTTATGAATATTTTTTTTATATATAAGGGAACGAGGGAGGGGGGAGAAACTGGTGGTGGGGAGGGGTGAAGGGGGGGTTGTGGAGGGGGAGAAGGGGGAGGGGTGGAAGAAGGGGTTGAGGAGAGGGAAAGGGAGGCCAGAGGGGAGCGGAGGTGGAATAGAGAGGATGCGGAAATAGTAACAAGCGACACAGAAAACTAACAATTCATCCACAGATCCCACAACACCCATGACCAAGGCATCAACTCACAAAGTCATCATAAGGGCTCAACAAGTCAAAACCCAGGACAAGGATGACAAAATGTATGCGGATGAATAAATTGTCCCACCACCTCGCAAGAAACAAATCCACCTCCATCCACCCCAGCCCCACCCCCACTAGTGAACGACATTGATCAAGACATTACGTGTGAGTGTTCCTTTCATGTGTTCTCAAGTTGTGTGTTGCTGCTTAAGTTTTTTATTCAACACTTCCGTGTTATTTCGAAGAAATTATATATATATATATGTATATATATATATATTATTTATTGTTATTAGCTAATTTACCAGTTAAGGTAGGTTTTCGGATGGACACAACTACCAAATACATATTTTGTAATTCCAAACAAAACCCAATCCAGCAACCTAAGCTACATCAGGTCCCTCTTCTTCTCTGTGTACTTCTTTCCTCTCTTAATCCCATCCAACATCCCTATCCTGTTCCTGCCCTTTCCTCGCTTGCCCAACATTCTCCCCTCTATTACCTTCTTTAACATTCCACTACCGCTCAATATGCCTTTCATCCATCTTTCCTGCCTCCATACGATTTCTCTCAACAAACCTGTTTGTTTGTTGAGAGAAACAACCTCATTTGTTTTCCTTTCGGTCCATTTCACCTTCTCCATTCTTCTCCACACCCACATTTCAAAAGCCTCCAATCTACGTCTATCCTCCTGCTCCAACGACCACGTTTCCGCGCCGTACATAGCTACGCTCAAAAGCAGAGTTTTTACGAGTCTTGTCTAAACCTCCCTACTCAACGTCCCCGTCATCAACTCCCTCCTCCTTGAGAAAGCCTCCTTGCCTAGCGCAATTCTTCTCTTTACGTCCCTACCACCTTGACCGTGTTGGTCCAGAACACTTCCGAGATACGTAAACTGTTCTACCTGCTCTATTTTTTCTCCTTCTATTTTAATGTTTAGCTTAGCCTTTTTCTTTCTGGAAAATCGCATAACCATTGTTTTATTAATATTGATTCTCATCCTATATCTATCGCACTGAACCTCCAGTTCACTCAGCAATGCTTGCAACCCCTTGGCTGACTGAGCAACTAACTCGCTTGGTCATCAGCGAACCTAACCGTTTTTACGAATTCCCCTCCGACTTTTTGTCCATCCGAAAACCTGCCTTAACCGGTAGATTACCTAATAATAAAATAATAATATACATCTATATTTTATATATATATATATATATATTTATAGAAATATATTTATATATAAAAATATTTACGAGTACTTGTGTAAATATATCGTTGCGGCTCTTACTCAACATAATCAGTACTTGTGATTTTACATATATTGCTAGGTCTTGACGCCAAAGTCACCTAATATCTAACTACTGTGTGGGGGAAGTGCTCTTGGAAAGTACTAAACACATCTTTCGAGGTTTCAAAGTGTTGTTAAGTGTAATGCCTTTATGGATTGTTCGTATGCACTATTGCTCGCTTATACTAAAGGAAAAGAGGACAATGATGCCATAATATCGCTTGCCTGACTAAACCTGTGCCTTTATGAAGATGTACCGCTCAATCAGCCGCACTCATTCCTATTAATTTTCCAATTATTTTTTTCATGATGGAGTATTAAAAAAATTTCTCTCACGAATCAATGTCCTCTCCTTCACTGCTCCCCCCGAACCCTTGTGGCCACTAAGCCTTCTCGCGGATCATACACCTCAATGGGGGGCAATGTGGAACCTCTGACCCCTTCCCCAACGGCTTCCCTACTCCCCCTTCCCCTCGTTTGAATTTCCAATGGAGGACCTCGACCGTCGGGAGGCGAATAACATGGCCAATATCTAGCACCTTTATAACCAATTATGAAGGCATTGGAGAAATGGTTATATGGTCCACATCCAAATACTTAATATGTGCTTTGTCTTAGCATTTAAAGTTAAACCCTGTAACCTGAGCTCACCAGAGGCGAATTAAAAAAACAGCTGGGCAGTGCAGGCGTCAGGATAGGACGGTGAGCGATTTCTCTCGTTCCGTAAGGATTTCAATCGGAGGTTGGCACAATAGTAGCTCACAATTTCGTGAAGGCCTAAGTACGTACATTAAACGGTGCTGGATTTGAAAACAAGAGTTAACTCATCACTGGCATCTATTCGTTCTCTGATGCGCGTATGGTTTGCTAACAACTTTTTTATTTCCAGTCACCCTGTAACGGCACGTGCAATGGGACCTTTACACAAGGTCTGTCCCAGAGGTAGTAGGATTTATTTTCTCCCGGATGGAGAGTCTCAGAAAAGACTGGAGGCCGGTGGCAGTTGGCTCCCAGCCTTTGCGGAGCGAGGATCGTTCGTTTTCGAAACTTCTATGACATGACCTCGTTATGCTTTGTCATGAAACGGTTCTTGAAACAGCGCTACGCCGTCAAATTTTGCGTGAAACTGGGTAAAACCGGGAAAGAGACTCATGAAATGCTCAAGACAGCTTATGGTGGTAACACGATGGGTGGATCGGATGTTTTTGAGCGGCACAAGTTGTTTCGAGAGTGTGGAGAAGCAGTTGAGGACGACGGACGTTCAGGCGTTCTTTGACTTCAAAATGTGACGAAAATATTGCAAGAGGCTTTGTTGCACAGGGATCGCAGATTAAGTGTTCGCATGGTTACCGATGAAGTTGTCATATCCAAAAGTGATGTGCATCGACACGTGAACGGATAAATGGGCATAAGAAAGATGCGTGCGAAGTTGGTGCCGCGAGTGCTCTCGGATGAGCAAAAGGAAACTCGCACGGGGACCAGACGAGAGCTTCTCGACCCTGCCTCAGCCACCCTACGGCCCTGACGTTGCCCCACCAGAATTCTTCTCCTTCCCCCGGCTCAAATCCGTGTTGAAAGGACGTGACCACGACTCGGTGGAAGCGCTACGATAGGCTGTGACGAGAGAGCTTAGCAGCATTCCGGGCGCCGCCTTCCAGAAGGCGTGGAAAACCCGCTGGCAACGGTTTGTGGACGCACAACGGAGCTGCTTCGAAGAATTTTTGATGAATATACCGATTCTGGCAAAACATTTTTTTAAATCAACTAAGTCCTACTACTTTTGGGATAGACCTTGTGTGTTCACGTACCCGGAATGTAGGAGGATGATTTCGGTCACGGGACGTGTGCGGCGGCGGCGGATTTGAACTTTCCGGGGAGCAGAGACGATGATGTTTCGGGAGCCCCTCTTTAGGTTTCTACTGGTATGTTCCACGAATTGTTTAAGAATCATTAGGCATACTTGATCGTGATCGTAAAAAGGCCACAAAAAATCGTCTAATAATAAACTAAACCTTTCAGTTTTCCAGGAAATAATATTTTTTTACACGAATAAGGTCCAATGTGGTATACCCTCATTACTTCAATGAAATTTCATGTAGGATTGTTTGTTTGATCACAAATATTAGACATTAACTTCAGTCTTATCCTAATCATTGTTGGATTAAAAATTTTTACCCATGTTTGAGTGTCGATTTTACTGAGAATATGCCATTTCCAGAGTAGGTGAAGATTTTTCCGAGACTTGTGGAGGTATCATTGATAGCTGTGTGGCATTGGGTTGGAAACGTGTTTTGCGCAATAATTATCCACCAGCTTTGATCATCGGAGTGGAATGCTCATTACGAAAAATACATACGAAGTTACTGATACATGGTCATCACATTGTACTTTTAAAAGCTATTGTCATTGTTATACTATTTGTTTTTACAATTTTAGCAGTGTGAAATTTGAGAATAAAGTGCCCTTGGTGCTCCACTAATTATCCCCGGAGGATTTTTAAATTTCGCAAAACATTTCCTCGAACATGAATTACCCAAGTTAATACAAAAGGGAACACTCTATAAGCCACGCGTGAATAATGTCTTCCAGCTTTTATTTATTATATCTGTATTATCTATAAATGCACATCGAGAAGAGATGCTCTAAAAATCTTTACATGTCTCTGTGATAATTGGACCATGTAACCGTGAAAAATCAATCTAAGAATATTTTCTGTTTTAATGTGACATGTACTTTAAGCACACGTGCTTAATGCATCTCGATGGTGCACTCTGAGGGGTGTGTTTGGACCACAATCATGAACATTTCAAATCCTTGTACAGGGATGAATGGAAATAGTGTACTTCGCATCAATATTTTTGTTATGATATATTTTTCCCTCTGCTTTCCGCTTCGGAGGGCTCGGTGTGGTGCATTGATGTCGGTGGCGTTCGCCGTACACCGTGCGTAATTGGCGTCGCAGAAGCTCCATCTGTTCCAGAGGTCGCACGATGCGGGTGTGTGTGTGTGTGCGTGCTTGACTGTAGTGCCCGGCATTTCCGTCCGGCGGGCAGAATGCCCTTGTCACCCGTGGGTGATGGATTCGGAAGAAATTCTGATTTTTTTATTTTGATTTTGAGAATTCTGTGCTTCGCAATCTGTCCCTATTGACTGGCTTCATCCCTGCTTCCTTCCTTATCGCATTCTGACTTCGTCTCATTTTATATCCTCTCCACAGTTTCCATGGATTCAGGAAGAGGGGAAGAGCGGGGCTCACGTTTTCATCAATGTTGTCAACTAAGTAATCGATCATCGTCGACCCCTGCACGTGAACTCTTTTTTCAATATTTTTATGCTCATCAACTCTAAATTCATAAAGTTATATTATCTCCATAGTAAATGCAATATTTTTCTTTCAAAGTGTTTTGAACGTAATATTTGATTGACCAGTCAATTATGATTTACGAGTGCGTATTTGAAAGTGAATAATATGTCGAAGCAGTTAGGGGACAGATCGTTGTGGTTGGTACTGTGTTCATTCCTGCCATAAGCTTGAAAAATATTGGGCAAGAGATTTGATGAGTTGAGCCTCGATATCTGTTCATTTATCTCATTGCTTCGTTTTTACGAGGGTAGACTGAAAACTAATGCGCGCATGCTTGTAGACCACAAAAAATTGCCTTCAGAAGCATTATTGATGACATGTGGAAGTAACAACCTCCCTCAACACGCATGCGCAAGTTTGAGGTAGTTACATTCATCCAGTGTATTTGGAGAAGCGGAAGTATGGAGACGTGTTCTAGTGCTGTGTCAACACGAGCGTGTGAATCCTACTGCAATTCATCGTCGTGTAAAGGTTATTTATGGTGACGATGCTGTTGATAGGTCTAATACAAATAAATGGGTAGTAAAATTTCGTGGTTGCGAGCCTGGAAAAGCCATAATTGTCGATGAAACACGAAGCGGACGTCCGATCACTGCCACAGACGATAAACATTGCAAACTCTTCGAAAATTTGATTCAAAATGACCGGCGAATCTCTCAAATGCGTATCAAAAACCATATTGGTCGAGTTTTTCGTGTTAAAGGCTCCCTGGCGCCAATAATCTTGCAACATGACAGCACTCGTCTACACACCCCGTGTGCAACTGGAGAGGCTCTGCGAAACCTGAAATTTGCACCGATTCCACACCATCCTAATTCCCCCGATCTTGCGCCTTGCGATTTTTATTTTTTTTTCAACTCAAAAGAGACACTTAATGGGTAATCATTACATCTCGGACGATGAGGTGAAGGCAGCAGTCGATAAGTCCTGCATTCGAGAAAAGTCGGAAGGTTTTTTCAGTGACGGAATGAAAAAACTTGTTAAACGTTTAGAGATATGTGTTAGCCTTAACGGTGACTATGTGGAACAATAAATATATGATATCGAAAATTAAGAATTTTAATTTGATGTACTTTCCACCCGATCTTGCTATTTGGCTTTGTTCGCGCTCTACAAGCATGTGGTGTGCATTACTTTTCAGCCTACCCTCGTAAGACATTGGTGCAGTCATGGTTGCAGAGATATGGAGGAGAAGATGTGTTTTTTGCAAAAATGCCTTTTATGTAATTATTATATTTTTTCCTTTCTCATACTTTTAGTTCAAAATATAAAATATGATTTAATGATACGTATCGTATGTCTCAAGGATCTTATAAGCCTAAGAATATAAAAGATTAATAATATGGTTATTGGACTGATGACCTGACGGGCTGATTAGCCTTTGTTCACGGCATTAATGAGATTTGGCCAATGATTCAAGACGTGCCCAAAAAACGTATATACTTCGTTGTATTTTCAGTTAGTAAAATTGCTAAATTTATTTCTGGTTTTTACATTTGCAACATTTAGCATCACCTCCAAAGTGCTTCTAACGTTATCTGGAATAGAAATCGCAGTAAAGCAACAACAACGTTCATTTTTCTCCGCTTGAGTGTTGAAAAACTGTGATCAAGCTGAACTAAAATGAAACGATAGTCATTTTTGAGAACGATGAACATGATTTGGACGCCACTGGATCAGATCGCCAAAATTTGTGCTCAGAGCCGTGAACATTTGTGCTCACCAATTAAACCGGCTCATGTCCAATATTAATTTTTCGAGTTGACAAAGTTAATGAATTACTAATCTTTCTTTCAAAACGTTGTGCAACATCGTGAAGGTATAAGGCTAGATTACTTTCCAAAATAATTAAATTGTATCAGCGAATAATTCGGAGTGGATAGTCAAGTTTAATGTGATTTTTAAATTATTGAGTACTCAGTTTCTTGTCTCTTGAATGAGAAAACATAAGACGAGGTGAAATCGATCGCTTTTTCGTCAGATTATTTGTTTCTTCCCACGGGCGTTCCTCTCCCTCTCTGCTCCCGTGTTTCCATGGGAACTTCGTAAGCGCCCCTTTATTTGTGCATCTTCTCTCCCTTCCCTTCTCCTTTCCTATACATGGCCAATTTCAGTTGACTTAACTCGGGGACTACAAAAAAACTATGTAGTTTAAAACAAAGTAGCGGCTCTCTGTGCAAAGATGATGACCTTCGCGAAATTACGTAGATGAATAGTAATTCTTAAATTGATCAAGGTTTAATTGCGATGGTCTCAGAATGAGGATATTCAACCACTGTGTGTATCCCGACGACATTGCGCTTAGGCCGTAATCATGTACCAATTTAGAGCATAAAAGAGATCGTACAACAAAATCAGCGTGTGAAATAATTGTTTGAAGTAGAGGCTGAAATTATTATATTAAAATAAAAACTTCGGGAAATCAGTCGATTATTAATTGAGCATAAGTGCCTTATCCTGTCCACCGTACTTTGAAGTTTGCTCAAACAAAATACCCAATAAAATATTTTCCTTCCAATTTTGAGGTGGGAAATATTCTGCAAATGCCTTGTATTTGCTGAGAAACATTTGAAGATAGTATTTCATAATTGTTCATTTGGATTTTTAAATAACTACCGAAAAATTTAAGCTGCTTGAAAAATAATTTGACCAACTCTATTTGTTGGAACTTTACTCAGATCGAGTTCAGCTATTCTCTCTCTGGATGGGTGTGTGAAGAGCATCTCTTTGAATAACACTTCGATTTGCATGAGAATTAATTTATGCTGTTGGCGGAACGGTTCATGCGAAATAAATCGTGTTATTTAGTCACTGAAAGATGAGAATGAACCTGTTATAAGCACATATCTTCGGGAAGAAAAGTAAACGTACCAAATGCCGAGGAAAGTTACCCCAGAGAAAAGAGTTGGAATGCTCGTATTGAACTGAAAGGAGCTTCGCCGATCAAGCCTGTCCATTTACGTGTGCGAATGTAAATTACACGCCGATAGCGTACTTATTTTGCGTCGGACCACACGCAGTTGGGACCGGATGCGCAAGCCAAGGGCTGTCGAATACCATTAAGCAGCTGTTAAGAATACCCAACATCGCTCTTGGGGACTTAATTCTCTGGCCCGTGGGAACACTCCGACTGAGGATGTGATATTAACGTATAACGCAAAAAAGTCAAGACCGTCGTCGAACAGTGGTAAAAACACCCTCTGGGTTTCAAGTGAATTCCATGTTTTGATGCAGTGTGAAAACAAAACCCAGGGGCGCACACGAGAATATCTCTGGGTAACGAGGCTTGTCGATCAAAGTGCACGTGAGCTTGTTATCATTCATGAACTCCTAAAATCGATTATCATCTTAATTGGAATGTGAAGTTGTTTACGTTTCAATTTGATTAAGTTTTATTTGTATTTCCACCCTGTAGTGGCATAATGGATGCGATTTTTACGTCAATCGAAGATATTAAACGCAGATATGGTTTTCCAAACTTATGTGCTATGATTAATAAATCAAAAAAGCCTTTTACATTGTTTTTCTTGACTTAAATTAATTGAAAATATTTATAAAAAGTTTTTTTGAAAGTACTCTTTAATCTCCAATGGTTAACGTGTTCACATTCTAATATCAGTAATTACGATGGCAAAAAAAGTCGCCTTTGTAGTGAAAATGTTTTAAAAAATCGTCGATAATCTATCAACGACCGGCAAGCTGTTTATCGTAAAATGTTGACTCAACAGTAGATTGATGTATAAATTCTCAAACAACATAAAAAAGTGGTTATTGTAATGATAAACTTAAAAAATTAACCATGTAACCATGGAGGTCATTGCACAAAGTTTAATCATATTTAATTGCCTTTCCGAACATTTCATTCGCCCTCACATCGGCACTATTTTGATATTTTTTGTAGAGAAATTAAGGACATAAATACACCATAGCAATCAATTGGGTTTATCCAAAACGATTGATTCCGAAATCTAAGAGGGATGAGTTTGATTGATTTTCGAAATAAAATTTAAGATTGAATGGCTATACACTCGTAACTCCCGTTGGTTAAGTGGCTACCTTCTATCTCATTTATATTTCTTTCCTTAAGCGCATTCTTAATTTGCGCGTAAGGAAGTACTCAACGTGAGGTCATATCGTATGCAGATTGAAAATAAAAATCAGACGGGGTGAATGTTAAACAAAAACAAAGGAAAAAATCAGTAATGTGCTTTTCTAGGGATGCATTATTTTTGTCGTCAGAGCTACATTATGAGTTAAATTATAACGTAAAGTACACCATAAACATTAAAAATTTCAGATAGTTTCAAAAATAAATTTTAAATTTTAACACAATAGGTTTATTATTAGGTAATCTACCGGTTAAGGTAGATTTTTAGATGGACACAACTATCAAATAAGCATTTTGTGACTCCCCACCTAGCAAACTAATCTATATCAGGTCCCTCTTCATCTCTGTGTACTTCTTTCCTCCCTTCATCCCGTCCAACATCCCTATCCTCTTCCTGCCCTTTCCTCGCTTGCCCAACATTCTCCCCTCTATTACCTTCTTCAACATTCCATTACCGGTCAATACGCCTTTCATCCATTTTTCCTGCCTCCATAGGATTTCTCTCAACAAACCCCTCTCCTCACCCACCATCTCTAGTACTTCCTCATTTGTTTTCCTTTCGGTCCATTTCACCTTCTCCATTCTTCTCCACACTCACATTTCAAAAGCCTTCAATCAACGTCTATCCTCCTGCTTCAACGACCACGTTTCCGCGCCATACGTAGCTACGCTCCATATCAAAGTTTTTTCGAGTCTTGTCTTAACATCCCTACTCAACGTCCCCGTCATCAACTCCCTCCTCCTTGAGAAAGCCTCCTTGTCTAGTGCTATTCTTCTCCTTACGTCCCTACCACTTTGACCGTATTGGTCCGAAACACTTCCGAGATATGTAAACTGCTCTACCTGCTCTATTTTTCCCCCGCCTATTTTAATGTTTAGCTTATCCTTTTTCTTTCTGGAAAATCGCTTAACCATTATTTTATTAATATTGATTCTCATCCCATATTTATCGCACTGAACCTCCAATTCACTCAGCAATGCTTGCAACCCCTTGGCTGACTGAGCAACTAATGCTTGGTCATCAGCAAACCTACCCGATTTTACGAGTTCCCCTCCGACTTTCATTCCTACCTCCAGTTCTTCCCATGCCTCTTTAATCATTTCCTCTACATATACGTTGAACAGTACCGGTGACAATGGGCAACCCTGCCTTACGCCTCTTCCTAACACTGCCCATCCGGACTCTCCGGTCCCCACTGGCACCTGAACAGTCTGAGACATGTACAGGTTGCGGAACAGTCTCCTGTCCCTCCAATCCATTCCTATTTTCTGCAATATACGCATCAATTTTTCCCAATTCACTCTATCAAACGCTTTTTCGAAATCTACGAAACAGGCAAATACGTCCTGATTGTATTCTATATTACAATAGGGTTATCATGAATTAATCAGAACGCATCATGAATTTCATTTCAAGTGAATAGATAAGGTTAATTAGATTAAAAAATAATTGGTAAAATATGAGGAACATTCATATGAAAGAGCGAAATATATAGTTCTTAAATATTATTATTATTAAATAACTATTCTTCAATATTTTTCTCCTTTTAAGGTTAATAACGTGTAAATTCCCTTGTTTCATTATACGGTAGGAGGCTATTTGACTGCTTTCGTTTCCCGTTACATTCGTTCGGACTTAAGTGAGATCAGCGGCAGTGTGTGTGGACATAATCAGAATTTAGAAGTTGTATATTGGGAAGTTGTAAATTGGAAATATTCATCGACACACCCTCGGGCCCTTCGGCTGAATACGCATCGGATACGCGACGCCCATCTAACGGTAGCTTCATAATATATTTTGGGTGCTCAAAATGGAGGATTTCCTGGCTTTGGCAAAAAAGTTTCTTAGTGGCGTAAAACAAGCTTATGTGGTCGTACGACACTGCAGGGTAAATCACGCTCCATGAGGTCATTGTGTAATTGTTATGAGTTGAACTTAGGTGAAAGTGTAACGGCAAATAATTGGTAAAGCGGTAACGGGAAGACTGATTAATATTTTTTATCTTGATCGTAGTTGGACATTTCTCCAGCGTTCTTTCGGGTTGAGAGACTGATGATGGCGCCAATTGCGGAGCACTCCGACATAATAGCGCCAGTGAAGATGATGAGGGCTTGACTTGCGTGGTGTCGACTTCCTCGTCTCCATCACGACGACCCCGCCTTCTTTCTTCCTCCTTCTCACACTCCTGTTATCCTCCAGTCACCACCGTTCTCTTAGACTTCTACCGCCAATGCATTCGGTTCCCTGTCAACTCTAAGAACTGATGTCGTGTGATCGATATCGGTGGCATTGCAGTCGCAAGCACCCCGAAAGACGCCAATTTCAAGGTGAAAATCGATCTCTTCAATGGGGAATTCAATGGAGGAACATGCTGAAAGTGGACTATTTTGATTTCCAATAAACGGCGTCACTTTAATGCAGATTTTTAAGAGATCAAAATAGCAGTAATAAATCAGTAGGTTGGCCCTATAGGTGACCGCAGGGCATGACCTACGGTGTACGAAATTCACACATTTAAGGCCGGGAAGGGCGTGGCAGATCCTTGCATCCCCTATCTGCTGCAATTTCATAGCTCGTTCTGACACCTGAAAAGCGTAAAAAACTTCCCTTAAGCCAGGACGAAGCTCTATATTACAAAATGCGAGCAACGGATCCCGCAACAGCACTGCCAGACGACTATATGCAACTTTCTGCCTTTGTTTCTTATATAAACTGTTTTATTCTAAATTTATTTTCAAGGCAGGTTATTAAATGATTAAGAACGATTAAAATATGTAAATAATAACTTAATACTCACGGTCGTTGGGTATACTATGAAGGCGTCGGATGCAGCGCTGACGGCAAGTTCATTAGCTTTTGTCCGGGAGTGTCGAGAGGCAGCACTGTTATTAATCCGTGACTCCGATTTTCTTACTCTCTACATTTTCATTCATTACATCAGACAGCATGAATTTAATTCTTACGTAAATGAAAATTAAAATCAAAGGTTAAATTAAAGCTTAAAAATTAAATGAAATAAAATGTAATCTCTCATCGCATCAGGATAAGAAGTCGAGAGGAGTTATCCTTTCCATTCAGCTCCCAGTTCCTCCGGAGAACATAGCCATAGAACATCAAAAGGCATGTTTTTTATTCAGCGGTCCAATTCGACATTTTGTGCGTCCACACGCTCCGGATTGCTATTAGTTTGGAGTTCATTACTGGCCATGAAGCTGCTTTGGGGCCGGATGTCTTATCTTCTGTTGGTCGTGACCAGCATGCATGGCCTTTAGTGATAGGGTTGGCGTGGTCCTTAATGGGCTTTCCCTTACCTCTCCTTTCTTCATTTTCCCAATGCTTCATATTTTGCCCTCCGAGAATTTTCTCTTTGGTTCTCTTCACTACTCTTTCGTTCCACTGCTGTTTGAAACGGTTTTATCCGAAAATATACGCAATGGATCTATCTCTCCTTCTTTTCAGGTTGTCTCATAAACCTCTCTCTTTTTCTCATCCCACACTCATTTATTTCTCCGTTTGTGGTTTAATCAGCCATGTAGCCCTCAATATTTACATCGGTGGTGATCCTTTTTCTCAAATTCAAAAACCCTTCACATTATTGCTTCTAATTCCCAATTCTGGAATCAACTTCATATCTTCTGCCGAAAAACACTATTAAGATTTGATTTAGGTTTACATTTATGCATTTTATTTATTTATATTAATAGTTAGTTTAGTCATATTTAATTTATCTGAGGAACAAAATTATTGCTTCAAATTACAGAGGAGGTGTTTCTTGTAGACTTTTGACTAACATATTACCTTAGTAAAAACTAAATATGCATATCACATGAAGAGTTAAAGATATTCGCAGTTAAAAGTGCAAGATCAGGCTACTTTTCCTGGTCACAGAGACTTTTTACTGAAAGAAGTTATTAATTATTTAAATCATTTCTATTGTGCCTGAAAATATCTTACCTCGTAAAATATTATTTTTATGATCATAATGCATATGAAAATATCTTTTAAGTTTTTGTTCGCCATATTGAATACGCCATTTAGAATTAGAAAACCGACTTTCTGTTAGTAATATTATTATTAATAATCATGTATAACTCAGAATCCTATAGTCATTATTTTTTAGGTAAATTCGTTCTTAAATCAGCGACTGAATTATAATTAATTTTTCCTCAAATTACAGCTATCTGGAAATTCCTCTGCGAAAAAGATACGAGAGCACTATAGATATCCCGTAGATGTACATTGGTCGTTCAATAAGTATTTTTTATCCATTATAAAAACAAATTATTTTGTGTTGATTTAAACATTTTTTTAACATAATCTCCTTTTAGCTCTGTGCACTTTTAAGCCGCCTAAAAAGATGCATTTCGGAACTTCCTCAAAGTAGGCAAAATCTGTGTTGCAATGACATCCTCTTATGACATGACTCGTTTTCTGCCATAATTTCAAGTTTTGGAATTAAAAAACTCACTGAGCACCAAATCTGGTTAATACGGTGGATGTTGAAATAATTCGAACTTCAAAATTATAATTTTGATCATCGAAACTGCGTAGGCGCGCCCCGTGCATTGTCTTCATGAAACAGAATTATTCTTTCACAAATGAGGACGTCTTTACATAAATTCTTCCGGTGCAAAAACCGCGCATAACACTCTTTCCATTTATCTTTCGTCCTTTTTAATCAATTTATTAATATACATAAAAACAAAAAAAACTCGCGAGGATTGCGATGGAGAAGTTCCAAACCATCCTCCGAGTCGACCACACAATTGCATTAATTTTGCAATTGCAAATTCAGAGTTATTAACGAATCATAAAATATCACAGATGGCCAAATCTCAACTGGTGTTCCATGAGCATTAATTTTAGACGCAATAAAAAATAAATAAACCAATACAACCGTATTGCAAAATGGCCTTCTGCAAACCGAGAAAAAATATAACGTTTGAGCTTTTGGTCGCAAATATGTTAAAATCCTGAAGTGATACGCAAATTAGGTTTCCTCCATCGTATTTTACAGTCAACCAATCTGCAAAAAACACAAGCGCTGATATCTAATGCAACAATATTTCTTACGTTCTTTAGTGTTAATTTCCTACTAACTAGCTCATATTATCTCAAGTTACTAAGAGTTGAAGACAGCCAATAAGAGGTAAAAACTTCATTTAACTGATTTAACAAACAGAATAACAATAACATCAGGTCGTCATGAAAAAAAGGATTGTTTAGTTTTTCCACTAATTAAATCAAGCCAATGCTTCGTATTTCTTGCATGAGGGCCTTGGAATATTGTCATTATCAAAATTTTGGGTACACACACACACACATATATGTGTGTGTGTGTATATATATATATATATCGATGATGCGGAAGTACTCACGAGAGCAATATAACTTTTGGACGGCACAATAGAACACAGAATAAAACAGATAACACGTAAAAGGACACTCACACTGTAGATGATTTAAGCTTTCGGCCTACTCCGAGGCCTTCTTCAGGTCAGTCTGAGAGGTTTTGAGGGAAGAGTGCCTGGGGAGGGGAGGGGGGGGCGGAAGGTTTAGGGACTGTTGGGAAAGAAATTAAAGATGGCGGTTAAGGGTGGGAATTTTAAAGGATCGGAAATATAGGATGTATGCGTATTCGCGAGTTCTCACCTCTATGTTGGTTTTCTGAATCGGGTAGGGATTAGCATTCGTCAAATGATAGGTTGTGTGAACTTGCGTGTAAAGGGATAGGAAGAGAAGAGAGTGAAGCAGAATTACATGAGTAGCGGTGATTGTTCATTCGGATGGATAAGGGGGTAATGCATTCGCCTATGTAGAATGAGGTGCATTGTTTGCACGACAAAAGATAGATAATATTTTTTGAGAGGCAATTAGCGTGGGAACGGGGTGAAGGGACAATGAGGGGATGTGGGGAGAGAGGAGCAGATCTGATTAGGAGACATGTTTTACATCGGGGGCGATTGCAGGTAGGGGAAATATGTGGAAATTTGCCAGGGCGGGGTGTCAAAGGGTTGGTGGATCTCAGAAGGTTTCTGAGATTGGCTGGTCGTCTGTAAGCGACAGAGGGGCAGTAAGGATGTGGTCGCGTCATTGTCATGTAATATAGGATAAAGTTCTTTGAGAATGGTTTTCAGTCTGTGGGATCCGGGGAAATAGGTTGTGCAAAGGTTGAGTCCAGCGTCAGATGTGGGGTTGTTATTCTGTGGTGTGTGTGGTCGGGTGGAGCGGTAGATTTTATCCTATAGGAGCTTTTCTGGGTAACCGCGTTTGTGGAGTGCATGGTGTAGATTGTGCAGGTATTTGTTGAGGGTAGCTGTGGTGTTGCAAATCCGATGTCTGCGGATAGAGAGAGAGTTGGGAATTGAGCGTTTGGTATGAGAAGGATGACTACTAGTATAGTGTAAATATTGTTGATGATTAGTGGCTTTGATGTGTACTGAAGTGGTGAATTTTTCAGGGAAATTTTTCAATTATATATATATATATATATATATATATATATATATATATATATATACATACATGCGGGTCGCGGTGGTCTAGCGGGTAGAGCGTTGGACTGCTGGCCGGAGGGTCCCGGGTTCGATTCCCGGGCAAGGCACTCTGGGCACCTGCAGCTCCACCCAAGCTAGTTGATTTTTCGGGTACCAGATCTTCCTGGGAAACCATAACCGGCACAGGGAAAGGAACTGGCCCCCCTACCCTGATGTGTGAATATTCACACGCCGTATAGGGCTTGGTACATGGGTGAGCTCTACCATCACCTACTAAACCGACCTTCGGGTTGATTACTGTGTTTATGGTTATATATACATACATGCATACACACACACGAGGTGTGTTAAAAAAATAACGAGTTGTGTCATTTCGCGGGCTTGGAGTGTCCGATTGTCAAACTTTTTTTATTTTGTTGGTATATATGCCCCTGAATTTACCAAAAAATTTTTATCAAATTTTGCGTAAAAAATGAAATAAAGTGTAATAAAGTGTGTGAAATGTTAACAAAGGTCTATGGTGAGTCTGCTATAAGTAAATCATGAGTTTACGAGTGGTATCAGCGTTGCCAAGAAGGCCGTGAAGACCTTGAAGATGACGAACGCCCTGGACGCCCCAGCACATCAACAAACGATGAAAAAGTGAAAGAAATGGTTATGAACGATCGTCGAATCACAATTAGAGAGGTCACTGATGTTGTCTGCATATCGATTGGATCATGTCATGTCATTTTTTTCCAATGTTTCGGGTATGAAACGCGTGGCAGCAAAATTCGTTCCAAAATTGTTGAATTTTGAACAAAAAACAACGGCGAATGGAAGTTGCTCAGGAGTCACTAAATGAAGTAAACGACGATGCAGAATCACTGAAACGTGTTATACGAACAGGTGACGAAACATGGGTTTATGGATATGACGTTGAAACTAAGGCTTAATCATCCCAGTGGAGGCATTCTGGCTCGCCAAGACCGAAAAAGGCTCGACAAGTGCGGTCGAACGTGAAGGTTATGCTCACTGTGTTCTTCGATTTTAATGGCAGAGTGCATCATGAATTCCTACCGCCAGGTCAAACGGTTAATAAGAAGTACTACCTACAAGTTCAACGCCGTTTGCGTGAAGCATTCCGAAAAAAACGCCCGGATCTGTGGAAAAACAATTCATGACTTTTGTACCAGCTCACACTTCATTGCTTGTTCGTAAATTTTTGACCAAAACAATACTGAAAACAAATACAATACGGTACAATACAATACCAAACGATGTCCCAGCCTCCATATTCGCCAGATATGGCTCCGTGTGACTTTTTCCTATTTCCAAAAACAAAGAGAACCTTGAAGGGCCGTCGTTTTACAGCCGCAGATGACATTAAAGGCGCATCACTGAAAGAACTAAAGGCTATCTCAAAGATCGAGTTTGAGAAGTGTTTTGAGGATTGAAAGAAGCGCTGACACAAGTGCATAATCTCCAATGGGGACTACTTGAGGGTGGCAACATCAATGTATAAGAATAAATAAATATTATTTTCCGAAAAATTATAATTCTCGTTATTTTTTTAATACATCTCGTATATTAAAACCATAAACACAGTATTCAACCCGAAGGTCGGTTTGGTAGGTGATGGTAGAGTTCACCCAGTACCAAGCCCGATGGCGTGTGAAATTCATCAGGGTGAGGGGGTCAGTTCCTTTCCCTGTGCCGGTTTCCAAGGAAGATCTGATATCCGAAAAATCACATAGCTTGGGTGGAGCTGCAGATGCCCAGAGTGCCTTGCCCGAAAAATGAACCAGGAACGTATATTTATATATTCACATAATTAACAAGAAATATTAGGTTAGGAACACATATATAGGACTAACACAGGAGATTGTGTATTAAGTGTGATTGCTAACCTACTGTTCTTTCCTCTTTTGATATGTCTATTTCTCCTTTGGGGTGGGTGAAAGACTTCCCTAACTCCATCTCCTGGCCTAAAAATCGGGGAACTTTGTTACATAAAGGCCTGCCGATCTCAGTGTAAATTAGGTTTTCTCGATAGCTCAAGTGTTTAGAGTATCGGCATGGCAAGTCGAAAGATTCGGTGTTGAAGACCCGGTCAATGAAATATTTATGCGCATGTGATCTGCTCGATTCCACCTTCCCCACCCCTTTGTGCTCGTCCTTCATATATATTCCTATCCTCCTTTCCTTATCCAGCTCCCTAAAGCCTTCCTTTGGCAAACGATTCGGAGCACTTGGGCGTTTTAAAACATCGCAGATCTCAGTGTAAATTAGGTTTTCTTGGTGGTGTAGTTGGTAGCACATCCGCCCGGCAAGTGGAAGGTCCGGTGTTCAAATCCCGGCTAAGGAAATATTTTTACATTCGTGATCTGATCTGCTCAAAAAACCGCCTTTCCCACATGTCCTGTGTTCGCCTTTTATGTGTCTTCCTATCCCCTTTCCTTATACCTATTTCTATGTTTGAATGAGTATTCGTGCGCCGTATGGCGGGACTTCGTATTTCAATGTATATATATATTTATATATATAAATATGTATAATATATATAAAAGTCTAAAGTATAGACAGTAACACACAGCACGAGAACATAAAAAGAACACTCACAATAATATCTTGATAATTTCGACGGACTAGAACTCCGTCTTCTTCGGAAGATAAGATATGACTTATCTTCTATATCTTTCTATATTCTATTATCTTATATATATATATATATATATATATATATATATATATATATATATATATATATATATATATATATATATGTACATTCTAACACGTATAGGGAGTATGCATATAACACGTATTTCACGTATGTATAGAGATTTTAAAGACCCCATAGTAAATTAATATCAAGGATCACGGGTAATTACGTGGGGCCATAGTGACTTTATGAAGTACTCCATATCACCATGATACCACTCGGGCATTTAATTTCAGGTATTGCAATGTTTAAAATTGTTATTTTCTTATATATTTAAAAACACTTCTTTGCCCTGTGCACACGTTAGGCCTTTTCACTCCTCACTCTCGCAGATCTGTTTTCCACCCCTTTCCATGGCCATCTGCGTCCGGTCCCCACCCCCATTCTGTTAATCTTTGTTTCCTTTTGTCGGCGCTGTCTTTCTTTGTCCTGCGAGGAGAGGTGCAGGGTCGGGGGAATAATGAACAACCTGCAATGTCCTTTATGAGGAATAGACAGGCGTAGAACTTCACCACACGCTCATATTGCCTCCTTTCCCTCCCCCCCCCACGACCCCTTCCCACCCCGGCGATCTCCAGTTTCCATGGAAACGATTTCGTTGTCGACCGTGGGACTTGCTACAGAGCTAAGGCGCAATGCCGGTCGACATTACGTGACACTAATAAGATAATGATGGACGTGTTTTTAAGTTGTCGAGCACATAGCTCCGTGCCCATCCCCGGCCCCCCCAACCTTCTCCTCTCCTTCTCTCCTCTTTGCCCTCGCCTCCTCCCACTCCCCGGCCCACCTTCCCCCCCGTCACCTCCCTCCCCCCTCCCCAACCTTCCTCCCTCCCCAACCCCCTCGTCCGTCGCTCGCCTCAACGTTCATTTTGAGGAAGACAAGGCTCACGACGTCGCATTCGAGTGTATTTTACCTGGGGAAGGTTGACGTCAGTCCTTTGCGGTTCCAAACCCTTACCCAACGTCTTATTTCTTAAGGCCGTTCCACGATTCGAGTCCTATAGCGGGAATTGCATCCAAAAGTTTCCGTCTCCAGGAGAGTTGAAAAACTCATTTAACTATCAATTGTTATTTAATTGAAACGCCACACGTCCTTCTTACTTCGCTTGGGGAGTAATAAGGATATTTTAAGCTCAATATATTACCCCTTAAATGTAAAAAAAGATCGGGATACATGATATCGCCCTTAATTCTGAAACAGTGGGCATGGTGCTGGTTTTTAATCGAAGGACACACCAACGGACGATGTCAGCTCTGAGTCCTCGTGCCTTCCAAAAGGATGCTCTGTCTACATAAGGTTTGCTCTCGCTTTGGCAATTGTCATGTACCTCACGATTCGCCTTCTCATATCCGTCTCCGTCCCCCTCACTCCTCCCTAATTTGATCGTGCACAGTACGCGCTGCTTCTCCCATAACGGACTGTGCGCATACCTGTCTCTGGCCCTGTCCTACGCCAGCCGTGCCAATAGCGCTTCCCCATAAATGGTCACCTCAGACTTAGCATCAAAACGACATCTCGGCGAAGTTGGCCTATTTTGACACTCTTTTCAAAGCCCCCAAAGTGAAATCGTGGTCCAAAAATCTTTTCTCAAGTTTTGCGAAATACCTCATATCATTTAATTTTCAATCTGTTATCACTAGGTTGAACGCCACAGTATCCGATGCCACCTATTGAAAGCACATTGAAATGTTATGCAGCCAATAAACGGATTTTTTCTAATTGAAGTAAATCAACTGAAATGAATTAAAACAAATTGTATTTTATTTCGACCATTTTCCCAGAAACTCGTTGAGCAGCAAAAAATAACTGTTTTCTCAATTTAAAAATGCTAGGAAGAGGAACATGGTGCATGAACTTATTTATGTTCTTTATTTGACTGGAGATGGAATAGAACAGACAAAAAATCTTTCTGGGATTTCCGCGGCAGAAAACGAAAAACAATAAATTTAGGCGTAACCGGTCAGATTAATTCTTTGTCTAGAGCTCATTGAAATCTTCTTGTCTCGAGATTACGAACATCTAGAGAGTATTAGCATCTGAAAAATGGACTCGCTATAATGGTGTTTTCATCCACAGTGGCATATCAATAAATCCTCGTTGCTTCGGCTGATATCTCTGCTTCCCGAGAGCGGTATCAACTTCCATGCTTTCGATCCACTCAGCATCCTCATCTCCATCTTCATCGCGATGGATGGGGTGCACTTGAGTTCTCCGACCCATCGGGAAACCACTCGGGAATGACACTTTAAATGTGGCTTCTATGCACAGGAACATCGATATTCATGTCACTCAACATACTATATAGTATATCGGCGTGGAAGTCATCTGCCTTTTCGAACATATCGATTTCCAAGTCACCAACAATCGTTTTCCCCTTTTTTATTAAAATGGTCTCTTAGGGTTCATGAGGCACCACGAGACCCGATAGACCCCAGGTGTGGAGCCATTCCACGTTCCACTCCATAGAAGTGATTTTCTGTTTATTAACGTAGGAGATTCTGTTAAAGAATTTGACTCCGGTAAATTTTCCTTTACTCATGTACTCGTATGTAGGAGATACGGCCTAAGGTGTTGGTCACGATGAATGAGTCCAAATTGAACTTCTTGAAATGTTCAACAGCGCATGAGAAAGCTTTTGGGTGCGGTGTTTCTATTTCTCCAAAGGAATTTCCATTGCATCTGGAGAAAAGTTTTCCCCTGAGATTTAGTCAATTGTACACTAAATGGACGTTCAAAGTCGTCATTTTAATTACTTTTCGTACAGGTTCTGGTTGGGCCATTATACCTGTGGATGCAAGAATTGGGACGCCATTGAGTGAACTCTGGATTTATTTTCTCTCAATCGGGTTTAACGATTGATTAAAAGCTCTTCCTACCGCTCTAAGTCTAAGGAAGAATTGTAATTTGTATAAAAATAGGCATAAAATAAAACAAGGAGGGCTTTAACTAACTGGTTAAATTGTTCCTGCAGCAAATCTGAATGTTTATTGGGGAACGGAAAGAACGGGATGTGTTTCAGAAAACCTTCGCCAATTATTATTCTTAGAAATGCTTACATTTTCAATTCGATGTTTTTATTCAATCTTACTCGTGAAAACTCCATCTCGTCAGAGTAAAGTCATCAAAATCACCAAGGTTTACGTAGTCATTCAGAATTACTTTCAAAACAAAATAGAATCGTCTTTTCTTTCAAAGAGATTGACGTGATACAGGATGTACACTCCGCCAATGAAGTAATTATTTTAGTTATTTATTTTAAAACATTATTGACATGCAGCAGTAGCGCCAATTGACAGTGAAAAATATAACAGAAACATGAAAGAGGACAAAAAGACAATAACAGCATAACAATAACAACGAGAACCGAGCATGGACATGGGGAAAAATTTGATTTGTTGACAGGTGGAATGGTAGCTTGGGTGGCGAAATTATTGCATGATAAATTAAAAGGATGGACTGTGTGAGGGAGTGAATTTAGAAGGGAGGAGAGGCGAAATAAAGGTGAGCGCTTAGTGATAGATATCCTAGGAATAGGAAGAGATGGAGTAGGGAGTGGGTGCGTGTGGATCGAGTTGGTACCCTGAGGTTGAAGAGAGAGAGAGAGAGCAGTTCAGGGCAATCAATATTGGAATTAGGGTGTCGTGGAGGAGTTTCAAATCAGCAGTAAGTCTGCCGTTTTAGGGGGCTAGAAATGGATAAGGAAGGCAGAACAGCATTTGAGGACATATTGCGGAAATGTGGGACTCGGTGTTTGGCTATTCCGGCAAAGAAGTGAGAGATGCAATGGAGGGATTTAAGATTAGTTGGGGATGAGGTGGACCGAATTGGGGAGCAATTGTATGATACTGTGGGGAGGTCAATAGTTGAGAAGTATGAGTGGAGTGCAGTTGGATCTTTAATTTCCGTGAAGCGGTGAAGAAGGCCTAATAGGGACATTGCTTTATTTTTTACAGCCTGTATGAGGGCGGAGTAATTTAGTTTATAACTATTCTCTATGCTCTTTATTGCTCTCTTTCATTGACAAAGGGGCCCAAGTAAGCGTATGGATATTTGAATGTAGGCAAGTCTGAGAGTTTTACAGTGCTTTAATTGAGTGAATTATTGCATTGCTAAACTGTAACTGAACTCATAGTATATGATGTGGGCTCATCCAAATATTTAATGTTCCCTTGTGTCTGCTGCTGCCTTTCCATCCGTGTTCAATCTTCATCCCCATCGCCACTCTCTCCTCCCCCACCGCATTCCTCCCTCCCCCTACCCAACATTCGTCCCCCTCCTCTATACTTGAATATTGCCATCTCCGCCACGCGGCGAATGACTTCCTAGCAACATGTCACACTGTTCGCTGCATCCAGTCACCGATGCTGCCGACGTCGAAAGGCTCCCGAGATGGCAGCTCAAACCACCCCACCCCCCCTCGCACCACCATGGTGACCACCACTCAAATGCATCATGCTCGCTCGGTCCTCTTGGACGCCGCCTGGAATTACATGCACTCTCTCTCGACGAGAGCACAGGTGTGCACGCACGCACACGCGCTCGCGGCGGGCGGGCAAGAGAGAAGGGGTGGGGAATGTCGTCCCGCCCCTTGCTTTTAGCGATTTCTTTCTTTTTCCCGGTGGGGTGGCGTTTGGGGGTCGGGGGATGCGAGGCAGGCAGGTGCTCTGGCAGCGACGGATAAAGATGGCCGAGGGGAGGGAAGAGGGATTTCTTCTCATCACCCCGCTTGTCGTCTGTTGCCAAGCACCACGTCTTCCCCCCCCCCCAGCGTCCTCCTTTGATAACCCCTCCCTCCTCGCTCCGACACATCTTCATTTCAATCGATGGGAAGAGAGGCGTTTCGATCAAGAGATCCACCTCGTTTCTCTTTCCCTCCATTTCTCCTCCCCCACAGTCCTTCCTCCTTGTTGATGCTCCCCAGGTGTTTTAATTGACCGTCATTTTGTTGCCCTTCGTGCGCCACTTCGTCCACCCCCGAGGGACGTCGGTTGGTTTTATTTCGCGGTGCGACGCGCCGGAGGAATTCGATAGAGCACTTCATCCCCTCCCGCACCCCCTCCCTCCCTCCCCCTCTCCCTCCCTCGCGTCTCCTTCGACTCCATTGCTCCGGCGCGCCGCGCCGACTCGGGAAAGGACGCTTGAATCCAGGGAATGAAGGGATATCGCCGCGTGCGCCTGGGCGGTCCGCGTTTCCGTCCCGTCGTTCAGGCATGAGGGCTAAGCGACCAAGTTTCATGTGCGAGTTGAAATGGTAATGGGAATTTTCCCGAGAGGTTTCACCTTGATCTTAAGTTGGAGGTGGCGCCGAGAGTAAATCATTTAAAACGAAGTGACTTTCCTGGCTAACCGAATGATTTCTTTGCTCTAGATTTTCCTTCCTCCGAGACAACCAAATAAATTCTGAAAAAAAAGGTAAAAGCTGATTTTTTTAGAAAAATTATGGAGATTGCGTTATTGTGCTGCGTCGTTTTTTTAATTTTGCACTGTTACATTCGCATGGTACTCAAAATTATGATGTATATTTTTTAAAAGTTATTTTACTGAAGGCAATGGTTTGACATTTATTTGAGTGTACAATTTATTTATGATTTTGCCTTTCGATTGCGTGAGTTAACCTGCTGTATGGATTTTTTTTAAATTTCAGATTTTCTGCTTAACAGCTGTTGTTGAACAATATTAATGGAAACTTAGAGAAGGAATTTTAGGATAGTTTTAGTGATAAATAATGCAAAATTAATATATTATATAGCCGCAATTGATGGTGTTGTCCTTTTTTTGTAATTGCATTCATAATTTTTGGGTCAAATTTAATGCTCACATTGTATTTGATAAATTTCCCTATTGAATGCACGTAATTGAGAGTCGTGGATCATGCGTGTATCTATTCAAATTTCCACTTGCAGGTAATTAGAGTTTCGTAATTAAATGAAGTAATCTGAACATTTAATGCTTTGATGAATTATTTTTCTGAGGGTAAGTCAATTAATTGGGAACCATTTGCGGAGTGGGTGCGTCGTTATTATCGGGACGGGTACTCTCTCCCTCTCACGCAAGCATTCATTTGTAAGCACCGCAATAGTTTTAGAGCTTTGGGTACGGAGTGTCTAAAAAGGTGCGAATTAACGCTATTCCGGGAAAATCAATCAATCCAACCCTTGACCTCTCCGAGTTAAACAATCGTACGAAGTGACTGCCTTTATGTATACGCACACTCTATAACATGTGATATAGAGTGTGCGCATACCCTATAGACCTATAGACCGCACTTACACCTCTTTGAATTAATCTCCTTCCCCTTCCTTCGTTGGACATCGGGTTTTCCAGAGCTTAATTATAAAGGTCCTGGTATTCGTAAAGCATTCCTATTCTTTTTAAAATCTACGTAAATAAATATGAAAAAAAGGCATTGTCTGAATTTTATTTTTCTCAGCCACGTCCACCTTAGGAGAACCGTTACAAAGGAAATACTCGAGGATTTTAGGGTCGCGATAGGCAATTTGATAGAGTATTCGGTTTTTGTTTGGATGGCCTTGGTTCAATCCCGGGTGACATCTCCCATCGCATGTCCTACGTAGTTTAATATGTCCAATGTTTTGGATCCCTGGGAAAACGGACGTGGTGCAGGGAAAAAACTTCCTCTTAATCCCCTGATATGTGAATTTTACATGCTGTAGTTCTTTGTGAACTTTGAGCTCTACATCCAACAAGAAAAGAAACCTCTGGTTGAATGTGATGTTTTTATCGGAGTTCTGCAGCACAATGGAAATGGCTCTCATGCTCACCGTGGCTAATGTTTCATCGCGTATTCTGGACCTTTTTAAAGGAATAAATCCTTGACGTTTCGTAGATCTAGCACGCTGTGCTACTGTCGCCTCTCGCTACTACCGTCTATTTCATGACGGACGTCACCTGCATTGTAAATTCCGAGAAACAAACGCAAACAAAATACGAGCGGGAATATAATTAAAAACTGATGATCAATTAGAGAGGCGCTATCATATCTTTCCCGCTTAACCTTGTCCCGCTTTGCATGCGGGAATAATCACAAGAAGGGTTCGTAGCAACCTTCAAAAAAGTATTCTGTTATATTAAAATCATGGAGGAGCATATAGATATAGTCGAAGTGGTTATAATTATCACAGCAATCAGCAAAATATTTAGGTATTTCATTTCCCCAGATGAAATTATTTATATTACTCTCAGTAATTTGACTGTTCACCTTTTTTCTTCCGTCAACAATTTAAAAAATTTAATTCCACCACATAAAAAGAGAAAATTTTAATGCTTCTTTTTCCAGTCGTTAATGCCAATATATATTCAACATAATGATCGCTATCATTATTCCTTTTAATAATTATATTTTAAACTTGGGTTTTATGATTACACTTAGGTCGTCGAGTTTGATTATTCTTGTAATTTTGATTTTTTTTCTTTTTCAAACATTTCTTGAAAATAACAATTCTACAAAATGTCTTCAAATTGAGTATTTCTTTTACTTATATCAAACACAAACTCACAAGATGCATACATATGTGCTCTTAAATATTTACAGACTTACATCATGTTACTTTTTATTTAAACTTCTCTTTTACAAACTATGGTGAATCTCAATGACAATTAAGGCGAGGGATTTATGAAATGTTCTAATCAGATGTTGTTTTCAGCCATATTTTATCTTATTTTTTTATTCGAATAAAATTTTAACCATTGTAATATGTCTTAGGAGGCAATTAAGAATTGTTGGTGCTACTACCATGAGTTGCTTCCGGCCATGTTTGCTAAAACAAGATGATGACTTGTATAGTTGAGGCCCTGTTATTTCCATTATACTATATGCTTGTCATCATTTTTAGTTCTAAATTTATGCAAAAATGTCAGTCGAGTTCTAGTCAATGTGTAATGCGTATGTAAAGATTATCCACGATTTTGGACGTTTTACTTTCTTCATTATAAACTGACCACATTTATATTGCTAAAATTTTCACTGTCATCATTATTAATCAGTTTTAATATCGTTTTTTTTATTTTTAATTTTTAGTAATAGAATTGCCTTTGTGGTACATTTCCATATTGGAAGTCCATATCTAAGTATACTTGGACAAATTTCGAGATTAGTAAATTATGCCTTACAGCTAATTATGTGGCAACCTTAAGGCTCCATGAATGATTAATTTCCAAAGCTTCATTAAAGAACACCCATATATTTTTGCAGACATTGTGGCATTTGGGAGCGTGGTGAGGGAGCGTAGGTGAGCCGAAATTACAAACGCTCAGGGGAAGTAAACATTTTTCCGGGATCCTGCAACAAAATAACAGATGATGTAACAGACTTCACGATCTTGACTTCCGTGTAGAAAATGAATTTACGTCATTTTTTTACCTGCTTCATTATTTTTCTTCCATAATGTGTAATCAATTCATAAAATCAATCACCATAAAAACATGAGAGGCACGGCCAAAGATTAAATAAAAATATTGAATTGGCACCAATTTAACAGTCGTCAAAATATGAATTGCATGGTTATTGCACCCAATCCTTCCATCTTCGCGGGAAATCGTTGAAGGGAATTTTTTTTGGATAGCCAAACCTCCCGTATTTAGCCTTCTCTGTTCCGAAGCCTCTCGGGTCGCGTATTTATCCCGTCATTAGAGCGATCTCTTTCTTATTTTATTACAGCAAGTTAAAACCTTCATTCGATCCATTATTGGGAAACCTTCAGGCGATCCGTTACTGCGAAAGCTTTCCCACGCATTGAAATAAGTGTTGAGGACATGACTTAAGCTCAAAAGAAGAACCTCATCTTCAACTAGTTCCCAACGTTTAGATTGTGAGAGAATAGAGGGTAGAACGCTCGGGTACTGGCCGCATGGTCCAGGACGATAACTGCAGACGCTGGCAAGTGAAATTCAAGAAGAGCTATTCTTTAGATAGATTAAATCTTGGTGAAAAACTGGAGATAAAATGGAATGTGAGCAGCCCGCAAAGATTCGGAATTTGTGAATTTCAGCTGACATATAGATAACGAGCTAAGATAGCTCGAACCTAACCTATATAACTCTGAGCCTTCTTTCGCGTTTGTATCTCTTTTGAATATGCAAATGGTCAATAAATTTATATCACCCATGTCTTTGTTTTCACATATACATATTAGGGGAGAGACAGGCAAGTGGGGTGGTAGCCAAATGGCCCTCGTTCGATTCCTCTTGACGCCTCTGGACTCTCAGCTTCATCCTAGCCGTGTGCTATTTCAGGCACCAGGTCTTTCATAAGGAACCACAGGCGGCACCAGGGAAGGAACGTTGGTGTTCGTGGTGACACGTGGTGATCTCTACGTTCATCCATCGTATCAAGCTCAGATTGAATATTTAATTGTTCCTACAGCATGCTTAGTTGTACTTATAATGGAGTATACGACAGTTTTGCTCGCAATCCCTCTAGCAACAATCTTTTTTATTGAAGACGACGATCGCAGGGAGGAATATACATAAATCGGCTAATCAACGTTGTGGAAACCTATTCACGAATATCGGCCTTGGTTTGATTATTGTTGTTGATGTATGTTCCCTGCCGTCGTATGCATATTCCCAGCTCTGCGCATTCATTGCATCCGTTTCCCTAAATGCACATTCGATTTCTTGGTATCCGTCATTTATACGCCAAAATGTTGGCAGGCCTACTTGTTGCTTCTACGAGTGACCAATTGCGAATCTTCTTGTGAGTGAATCCTTCAGGTGGAGCCGCCGCTGCCTCGGCCCCACGAGCAGGGGCGGGAGGGGGGCTTGGGGAGAGGGAGGGCGGCGACGATTCCCATGCGTGGAAGCAGCGGTGGGGTGTTGACATACCTTTCTGAGTGCCTGAGGCCTAGGTCTGCATATTAAACTCTCCCCTCCCATTCCTCTTCCCTATGGATTCTCCTTCCCGGGGAGAGGCAGGGCGATGCCACGCCATATGTATCGATATGAACCCGCATCCGTAATCTATACTCGATAATCATTTCATAATTATCATCTATAATATACACCGATAATTTATCAAATCGATTGATTAATTTTGATTTTTGATTCGAGTCGAATTCCATATTCGAATAATTGGGCACATACGCTCTCGTTTGGGCAGCATGACCCACCGTGCCTTTACCCTAGACCATATTTGACGCACGAAATAAAAATGAATAAAACGCTCCGTAGTGTATTTTACTAATATTATAATTCTGCGTAATATTTACTGGAGTATATGGATGTCGGTAATGAACTGAGTACAATCGAAGAAAAATGGGAATGTATCAAGCAAGGGATATCGGAAGCAGCAAAAGACACTATAGGAACCTTTAACGGGAAAAGAATAAGGAAACCATGGATCACGGATGAAATGATTGCAAAGATGGATGGGAGAAGAAGATGGAAGAATGTCAACACAGAGTTAGGCGAAATGAAGTACAAAGAGTTAAACAGTAAATTGAGAATGGTCACAATTAAAGCAAAAGAAGAATGGTGGAAAACGCAATGCGAGGATATGGAAAGTTTACGGAAGAAGGGTGAAATTTATGGCTGCGTAGATTTTCGCGGCGGTGGCTTGAAGAATTCTGCATGTCCGGGTTTTCACCGCGTTGTAAACGCAACACAACGCGGTGAAAACCCGGACATGCAGAATTCTTGAAGGGTGAAATTGGTGCTCTATACAGCAAGGTTAAGTAATTATCGGGAAGTAAGAAGGCAAGATCTGTGCTAACAGTTAAAGATGAGTGGGGTAAGATAATAGTTGAACCAGGAAAAATCCAAGAGAGATGGAAGGAATATATAGAAACACTGAATGGTAAAGAACTTAGGCCGACAAGGTTAGACATAGAAAAGGAACATGAGGTAGAAGAAGATAGCTTAGGTCCAGGCATACTCGACGATGAAATAGAAAGGGCATTAAAGGAGATGAAAGCAAATAAGGCCGTGGGGGTGGACAAAATACCTGTAGAACTGTTGAAATGTTTAGGAAAATGCGGGAAAAAGGCCCTATATGGACTGATTCGTAGTATCTTTGAAGAAGGAATCTGGCCGGAAGATTTTGTGAGATTGGTGTCAGTTCCTATTGCAAAAAAGATAAAGGCTATATCATGTGAGGATTACAGAACAATAAATTTGATATCCCACGCAGCTAAAGTTATTCTCAGGATCATCAACAAAAGGATAGAGAGTAAGGAAAACGATTACTTAGGGGATGATCAGTTTGAGTTTAGGAAGGGAAAAGGTACGCGTGATACCATTCTAGTAATGAGGTCACTAATTGAGAGGAATATAGAATACAACCAGGACGTTTTTGCCTGTTTTGTGGATTTCGAAAAAGCGTTTGATAGAGTGAATTGGGAAAAATTAATGCATGTATTGCAGAAAATAGGAATGGATTGGAGGGACAGGAGACTGATCCGCAACCTGTACATGTCTCAGACTGCTCAGGTGCGAGTGGGGAACGGAGAGTCCGGATGGGCAGTGTTAGGAAGAGGTGTAAGGCAGGGTTGCTCATTGTCACCGGTGCTGTTCAACGTACATGTGGAGGAAATGATTAAAGAGGCATGGGAAGAACTGGAGGTAGGAATGAAAGTCGGAGGGGAATTCGTAAAATCGGTTAGGTTTGCTTATGACCAAGCATTAGTTGCTCAGTCAGCCAAGGAGTTGCAAGTATTGTTGAGTGAATTGGAGGTTCAGTGCGATAAATATGGGATGAGAATCAATATTCATAAAACAATGGTTATGCGATTTTCCAGAAAGAAAAAGGCTAAGCTAAATATTAAAATAGGCGGGGAAAAAATAGAGCAGATAGAACAGTTTACATATCTCGGAAGTGTTTTGGACCAATACGGTCAAAGTGGTAGGGACGTAAGGAGAAGAATTGCGCTAGGCAAGGAGGCTTTCTCAAGGAGGAGGGAGTTGATGACGGGGACGTTGAGTAGGGATGTTAAGACAAGACTCGTAAAAACTCTGATATGGAGCGTAGCTTTGTACGGCGCGGAAACGTGGTCACTGAAGTAGGAGGATAGACGTAGATTGGAGGCTTTTGAAATGTGGGGTGGAGAAGAATGGATAAGGTGAAATGGACCGAAAAGAAAACAAATGAGGAAGTACTAGAGATGGTGGGTGAGGAGAGGGGTTTGTTGAGAGAAATCCTATGGAGGCAGGAAAAATGGATGAAAGGCGTATTGAGCGGTAGTGGAATGTTGAAGAAGGTAATAGAAGGGAGAATGTTGGGCAAGCGAGGAAAGGGCAGGAACAGGATAGGGATGTTGGACGGGATGAAGGGAGGAAAGAAGTACACCGAGAGGAAGAGGGACCTGATATAGATTTGTTTGCCAGGTGGGGAGTCACTAAATGTTTATTTGATAGTTGTGTCCATCCAAAAAAAACCTAACTTAAACGGTAGATTACCTAATAATAATGTTTGAATAGTGAAATAAATTGCAGTGCATTACAATAACTAGATGAGTTATGAGAGCCAATTGGTATTAAAATCTTTTCCTTTGATCGAATGTAAAAACCACGGAAGGTTCAGAAAATAAGAATATCTCTTATTGCTATTGATTTATTATAACATGATATCGATAATATGGAATCCATGTATCAAGTAAACTTATCAGTTTTGTTCAGTTACGACGATATATCTGCATCGATAATTTAGATTCCATTTATCCCTGTCCAAGGAGCGCGAGGGAGCGGGTGTGGGGGAGTAAAATGGTGGGGGTGGTGAAAGGGTGGGGGAAGGGGTAGGGGGTAAAGGGATGGGGGAGGCGAAGGGGTGGGCGGGAGAAGACTGGTGGCGACGCGCCGTCGGGAACTCGTAATATCAAGAAGAGCCTTTGACACCGAGAGGTAATTCTGCACCGATTCGCGCGGTTTCTACGTCGACCATCGTGTTTACTCTCACGCTCTTTACACTCTTTCCCAGCCCCTACAACCTTCTCGCGAGGGATTTCGTGCGGTTCACTCTTTTAGCCAGACCTTGTCATCTTCAAACCTACCTAGAAGCTCTCCTTAAATCCACCAAGCCTATCTCAAAATCTCCTCCCACCCCCAGAGCCACAACCACTCCTTGCTATCGAGGGAGACGTGAAACGTCTTATTTTCACCACTCCACCCCTCTGTATCCCACCTTTTAGCATCCTTCTGCCCTTCCTCCACTCCTCTTGCACATTTAAGTTAAAAACTATGGAAATAGCATTTATATAGTATGGTTTTGAAAGGCCTATCATCATCCGGGACTCAATGTCGTTCACTAATAAGAATGGGCTGAAGTGGACAGGTGTGGAAGAAATTCATATCGGAAAGAAATATACTTTGTTCATCCGCATTTGCATGCATTTTGTTGTTCGTGGTCTGGGTTTTGACTTACTAAATCCTGATGACGACTTTGAAGGATGACACCTGGGTCTTGGATGGTGTGGTATGTGTGGGTAAACGAATTGTTTTCTCTTCCGGTCGTGCATTAAATCCACCTCCTCCCTCTCACTCCAATCGTATCTCCGCTCCCCTCTCGCCTCCCTCCTCCCCTTCCCTCGTCCCCTTCTCTCTCACTCCCATACCTCACCTCCCCTACATCAGCAGTTAGTAGTAATGTTTCTTCTTCTGAGGAAGACGGAGCTAAGTTTCGTCGAAATTATTAATAAATAACGTTTGAGTGTTCTTTTTATGTCTAAAGACTATTTCTTATTTCAAATACTAAATTAATTCACAATTTGTATGAATTCTTTGTGACATATTGAGGTAGATAACGTGTTGCCGCATATAATTTCCGCAAGGTCCGACTGTTGCGAATGCCAGGTAAAATTTAGAGGGGAGGCAAATGAACAAGTTCTGGGAGCTGCATGGTGTGAAATGAGGCGGTATTTGTTTTCTCATGGCGGCAAGTCTGTCGTCGTGAGCGGAGTGGGGGACTTGTGTTTCAAACTTCCATGTTTCCTCGCAGAGATCATCATAGGGCAGAGTGAGGTGTTTGGGTTCGGAATGGAATTGAAAGGTGGTGGGAGTTGGCTGTTAACCATATATTAATTCGATAAAATGCTATAATAATACTTCCTTTGTTGTACAACCTCAAATTGTTCAAAGGCACCCAGACGTCTCCCTTATCTTCTTCCCGATTAATTTCAACTTCGAAGTTCTCTCGGTGTTACGTTTCTAGACTGAATGTTTCTCTAATGACAAGATAGTAATGCTCCAGTTTAATCTTCTCTGCTTTCATAATTATGCTTTATGCATTTTGATTATAATTTTGAAGTTTATATTGCTTCTTTCAATTCATAAACTCCCACAACTCTCGGATTTTCATTCATAAACCCTCATGTCGTTCATTTTATCAAAAACTAATGTTCAATAAACAATATTTTCTCCTGTCCATTGAAGATATTTGGTAAACTCAACGTTTTGTTCTGCATACTAACGGTCTGCTCCTTTTGCTCTACCACCTGAGGTGATCACCTTCTCAGGTGACAGAGAAAAACGTTCAGTTTCGTATGTACACCCGAATTCGCAGAAGGAAATCCCAAAAATATTATGAGTCATTATTGATCGCTCAACACTTGAACTCTGTGAATGCCTTAAATTGCAGATTGAAAAATTATTTCACGCTTTCAAGGAAAATGATTTTTAACGTTGTCAATTGATATTTGGAAAAATAATGAGGCAGGTCGTCGATAAAATGCGACATGCAAAGAATAAGCAGCCTAACTAAGGAATAATGCTGACACGTCCCTATATGCCTCTGTGGGATGCCAGAAAATCCTTTGGGCTGGATGTTGACTGCTAAATAATCCATCCAGATTAGAGGCAACAGCATCTGCCGCTAAACTAAATTAGTACTGAGAGCGAAACTATGAGTTACATAATTAGGAAACTTCATCTTCACCTACATTTCCATCGTGCAAGCTGCCGATCATGTTTCCTCGAGGGACGCCATTTTTCACAAATTTGGAGATAAATTCATTAATTTTTATTTTTTGTTTACGTTCTGGGTAAAAAATCCCAAACACATTATACCATTATGTCGTTGTAGCCAAATCACCGCAGGTTGTATATTTGCTTGATTCAGGGTACTTGACCAACCAATATTGACGTATTTGGAGCATAGAATCCTTCAATTTTAGGATGTCAAGAATAAATAACCTATGTTTCAGTTTAGCCCTTTGGGAATTTTTTTTGGATTTCGGGCAAATGTTCGTATTTTCTAGGAAATTCATAACGTTTTTCACAGTCATATCCTCTAGAAATGTGCATGCCATTCCTGGTGTATTTATAATTGTAATCTAGAGGTGATGGAGTCGCTTGGAAAATGGAACCTTCGAGATAAAATTTTACCCTATTTACTTTTCCCAGAATTTAAACTAATTGCTTTCTATTTATCGAAGTGGACAAGTAGCGCCGTTTCGAACGATGGTATCAACTTTCCGTCTTACCAGAATATGTGCGCGATTATTCAATATATTTGAGCGATTGATATGATTGATTGATATTTGAGCGCATTGATGAGCGCACAAATATTCCGAAAGGAGGGATTTCTGCAACCGTATATGTTTTTAGCAAAATAAAGAATAAAGCAAAAGAAGAATGGTGGAAAACGCAATGCGGGGATATGGAAAGTTTACAGAAGAAGGGTGAAATTGGTGCTCTATACAGCAAGGTTAAGTAATTATCGGGAAGTAAGAAGGCGAGATCTGTGCTAACAGTTAAAGATGAGTGGGGTAAGATAATAGTTGAACCAGGAAAAATCCAAGAGAGATGGAAGGAATATATAGAAACACTGAATGGTAAAGAACTTAGGCCGACAAGGTTAGACATAGAAAAGGAACATGACGTAGAAGAAGATAGCTTAGGTCCAGGCATACTCGACGATGAAACAGAAAGGGCATTAAAGGAGATGAAAGCAAATAAGGCTGTGGGGGTGGACAATATTCCTGTAGAAATGTTGAAATGGTTAGGGAAAGGTGGGAAGAAGGCCCTATATGGACTGATTCGTAGTATCTTTGAAGAAGGAATCTGGCCGGAAGATTTTGTGAGATTGGTGTTAGTTCCTATTCCAAAAAGGACAAAGGCTATATCATGTGAGGATTACAGAACAATAAGTTTGATATCCCACGCAGCTAAAGTTATTTTCAGGATCATCAACAAAAGGATAGAGAGTAAGGCAAATGATTACTTAGGAGATGATCAGTTTGGGTTTAGGAAGGGAAAAGGTACGCGTGATGCCATTGCAGTAATGAGATCACTAATTTAGAGGAATACTACCTTGAACAAAAAGTTCCCGAAATAACCACCGTGTGGCGCTCCCATCGTTCCTATTTGAGTTCTGTTTTTTTGTTAAATTGGTACATCTGTTGTTGATATTTCCTTTAAATCTTAGTGTCATAACTTGACATTTGCAAAAGTTACGTAGCCAAGAGTACATCTATCTCTGTGTGTGTTGGAGATTTTTTACAATTGCAGAAATGGATTTAAATTTGCAACAACGAACTTGTATTAAATTTTGCGTAAAAAACGGATTTAGTGGCGCACGGACGTTGGAAATGTTGGAAAAGTTTTTCGGCAACGATTCTCTAAAATAAACGGTCGTTTACCAGTGGCACGAGCGGTTCAGAAGTGGTCGTAAGTCAATCGAAGATGATGAACGCAGTGGCAGACCATCGACATCGAAAGTCGGTGAAAAAATTGATAAAGTAAAAGAAATGTTGGTCAATAACCGCAAATTAACCATCAGAGAAATAGCGGAGGACTTGAACATTGCCTATGGATCCGCCCAAGACATTGTGGTTAATGATTTGGGTTTCCGTCGTGTAGCAGCAAAGTTGGTGCCACAAGACCTCAATTTCATGCAAAAAAGAGACCGTGTTGACGTCGCAAAAGACATGATTTGCGAGGCTGAATCCGATCCCACATTCATCAAAAGGATCATTACTGGAGACGAGACGTGGGTTTATGAGTACGACACGCAATCCAGACATCAGGCAAGTGAATGGCGTTCACCAAATGAGCCGAGACCAAAAAAACCACGTCGTTTTCAGTCAAAAAAGAAGGCAATGCTGACGGTTTTCATGGATTACAACGGTGTAGTGCATCATGAATTTTTGCCAGAAGGCCAGACAGTAAACAAAGAGTATTATTTGGGCGTTATGAGACGTTTGCGTGAAGCAATTCGCCGAAAGAGACCACAAATCGTCGCACAGTGCGTCGAGACCGTCGCACAGTGCTATCATTATTCGTAATTTTTTGACGAAAAATGCAACAAATACCATCCAACAGCCACCGAATTCACCTGATTTGGCTCCCTGTGACTTCTTTCTGTTCAATCGAGTTAAAAAACCATTACGGGGAACGCGTTTTAGCAGCCGAGAGGAAGTAATGCAAAAATCGCAGGAAGCACTGATGGACATACCGAAAACCGAATATAAAAAATGTTTCGAGGATTGGATCAAGCGCTGGCATAAGTGTGTTGCAGTCGATGGGGATTACTTTGAAGGGGACAATATAGATTTAGATGAATAAACTTGTATTTTTAATTTTCTGAATAAAGTCCGGGAACGTTTTGATCAAGGTAGTATAGAATACAACCAGGACGTATTTGCCTGTTTCGTAGATTTCGAAAAAGCGTTTGATAGAGTGAATTTGGGTAAATTAATGCGTGTATTGCGGAAATTAGGAATGAATTGGAGGTACAGGAGACTGATCCGCAACCTGTACATGTCTCAGACTGCTCAGATTCGAGTGGGGAACGGACAGTCCGGATGGGCAGTGTTAGGAAGAGGGGTAAGGCAGGGTTGCTCATTGACACCGGTGTTGTTCAACGTATATGTGGAGGAAATGATTAAAGAGGCATGGGAAGAACTGGAGGTAGGAATGAAAGTCGGAGGGAAATTCGTAAAATCGGTTAGGTTCGCTGATGACCATTAGCGAGCATTAGATGAGTATTAGTTGCTCAGTCAGCCAAGGTGTTGCAAGCATTGCTGAGTGAATTGGAGGTTCAGTGCGATAAATATGGGATGAGAATCAACATTAATAAAACAAAGGTTATGCAATTTTCCAGAAAGAAAAAGGCTAAGCTATATATTAAAATAGGCGGGGAAAAATAGAGCAAGTAGAGCAATTTACATATCTCAGAAGTGTTTTGGACCAATACGGTCAAAGTGGTAGGGATGTAAGGAGAAGAATTGCGCTAGGAAAGGAGGCTTTCTCAAGGAGGAGGGAGTTGATAACGGGGACGTTGAGTAGGGATGTTAAGACAAGACTCGTAAAAACTCTGATATGCAGCGTAGCTATGTACGGCGCGGAAACGTGGTCACTGAAGCAGGAGGATAGACGTAGATTGGAGGCTTTTGAAATGTGGGTGTGGAGAAGAATGGAGAAGGTGAAATGGACCGAAAGGAAAACAAATGAAGAAGTAGTAGAGATGGTGGGGGAGGAGATGGGTTTGTTGAGAGAAATCCTATGGAGGCAGGGAAAATGGATGAAAGGCGTATTGAGCGGTAGTGGCATGTTGAAGAGGGTAATGGAGGGGAGAGTGTTGGGCAAGCGAGGTAAGGGCAGGAAGAGGATAGGGATGTTGGACGGGATGAAGTGAGGAAAGAAGTACACCAAGATGAAGAGGGATCTGATATAGATTAGTTTGCTAGGTGGGGAGTCACAAAATGTTTATTTGATAGTTGTGTCCATTCAAAAACCTACCTCAAACGGTAGATTACCTAATAATAAATAATATGTTTTTAGCACTTAAGGATTCCTAACGAATGAACAAATCCTTTCGAAATATTCGAGCGCATTGATATTCGCTCAATTATTCTGAAAGGATTTGTTCAACACTTTGAAACTGATATTTTTCCATTAAACTACAGGGATTTACTTCAAAGAATCCTCGTACACAGCGAAGCAGTCATCGCTGAGGAATCACGGATGAAATACGGATAGCTTCTAATGATTGTTGTCAATCAGTGCATGCGTCGTGTGCATTTTGAATGCGACCCCGATTATTCCTCGGCTGCAGCGCTTCACGAGATCGTTCGCGGCCAATCACATGGCTTTTTGTATGCAGTTGCTACTTCTCTGAACAATCTCGTCTTATTGTCCCACCCTCATATTATCACCGGCTCTCGCCGATTGATTTCATTTCCTCGAATTTTCTCGAGTAAATTTCTCTTTCCCGGAACAATAAGGTCTTTCCGACGACTTTCATTATGTTTCCCACGAATGCATATTTGATTATTTTCTTGAGATTCCTTAAGATTGCTGGAGTATTGCTGCGCAATGGTAAGGGTCATTTTACTTGAATAGGCTAGAGGAAAATTGATATTATGTTTCAAAAGAATTAAAAGTGATGTTGGCATTTTGGTATTATGACAATTCTCTTCTTTTCTTTAACGGAATGTGTGATTTAAAGTTTTTATTTCAATTTTCAAGAATCCTTGTAAGATTATTGGTACGGACGTTTCTGACCTACTGTAAATTATTTAATGGGATTTTTACTTATAATTCAATAACTAATACGATTTTCTGTTCGATGCAGCGTTTGGATTTGGTTTTCCACCTCCGTCTTACTCTTCTCTGAATGGTCCTGAACCTGGAGTCACGAGTCAAAGAAAACCATGAAACATAATTTCAAGCAGCATTATTTGAAAGAAAAGGTTCACCTGACTTACTAGGTATTACTACGCCTCAATCCATGGACCTAAGAGGGTAAGATTCCATCTATTTGATTTTCCGTTTCAGAGCTGATAACATGCAATTCATTATTCGTTGCAGATTATTTTGAACTAATGAAGTTTCGCCTCACAAACCTTAATGTTTCTATTCATTTGAAGGAAAGGCTTTTATTACACTCATATTTGAGAAAAAATTATCGGTGTCTTTTCATGTCAAAACCGATTTCATTTTGAGAAATCCGAATTACAGTGCCGGCACGCATAAGAATAGCTCTGTGAAAATTTGTGGTAGGTAACAAAGATATTGAGAAGGTATCCTATCCATAGCAGCTGAGCTCAGTCGTTGGTTGTAAACTACTACAGAGTGTAAAAATCATTCGTGTCGACAGGGATTCGAACCCGGATCCCTCGATGTCCGGCCGAGTGCTTTAGCCAGTTAAGCTATTCAGCTTCAAGCTATCGAGACGTCCTCTTAAACTCTGAAATTTTTGGGCTTTTAAAGGAACAAGATGTTGTGACTACCGTACATACAATATCACAGGCATTCGTAGTCGTGCGCTACGCGCCACAGCCCACGAGGTTGGGTAGGAGCCGTAAATGGATATGGTATGAATGGATTTCATTTTCAGTGACGTGATAGAGCGCGGGAGAGGGAAATCATTCCGATTGGTTGATGGCTTGCCACTCTCGCAATCGAGAGGTGGAGGGTTTGAATCCATACAATCGGGTATGGATCCATACTTGCATAAGGAAAACACCTTAGAAGCATTCATGAAGATACCTTGAAGAAACTCGGCTTCAAGCAAACGGATATTTTGGAAACACTGGAATGAAAACTTTGATGTTAATTTTTTATTTCGCGCAGGTCATACCTCACCTTTAATGTACGTGCCAGATTGGAGACCTTGGGCAGAAATACCTCATTTCTGAATTTAAAAAGAGAACTGTCCTCTACATGCGGAAGCGTAACGAATGGACGGAAAGCGTCTCACTGTTATCGGAAATCCTGGAGCGGAAGCACGAAGAGTAGTACATGCAAGACTTAAAGTATGTGCTTGATGAATAAAAAATCCAGGAATTTAAGAACTGACTTAGAGAAACTAATTCAATCTCCTCATTTCAACGGAAGATGAGACCAGGACGAATTGTCCTGGGAAAATGGCTGACGATCAAATCATATTTAAAAAACCCTTTTTCCCACGCCAAATCACAGTTGGTAGAATTAACCAACACTTACGTGTAGTACCATTTGGACGGCCCGGAAATAAAAAGATGCCTAATTCTGTTAGTCACCAATATGACCCATGTCCGGTGTCCTATCACCCGCGCTCCTTCCGTGCGTCTGAAGAAGGCGGCTTGCAAAATGAGATTTAGATGCATGTTGCCTCGGCCCTGGTTTCCGTATATTGTTGGTGGTATGACGTAATCTTAGTCGTCGGAGCACTTAGACACGGACTATTGGCACGGAATAAAATAAGCTATTGCGAAACGTTTCCCTGGCGTCGCCATGCTAAACTCCCGTGGAGGGGTGATCGGGGGGATGCCGAGGGAGTCGATGCGGAGAGGCGTGGGCGGGAGGGCCCGTCGGAATCCGCCCGGAGCGGCCAGTCCGGGGGAGAGGCCGGAGAATGCAGTTTTGGGGAGGGAGGGGATGGGAGGGGGTGGGGTCGGGTAGGGGATTGGATTCCGAGAGGAGGAGACGGTGGTTGTTACTATGGACCCGCTGCAACCGGAATGCATCCGGAATAAATATCCCGGCGGTGGTTTAAGGGAGATGAAGATGGATGAATGGAATCGGGGATTCGGGAGAGCGATCCCCTAATAAGGGCAAGGATTTTGGTGCAGTTTTGCGAGTCCGGGGCGATGGTCCCACGGGGCGAGGGCCATTCGCGTGCACCGGTCACTGACACAGTGCTGCTGACATTCCAAGAGGGCAAGGAACAGAGGAGCGAGTGGGGTGAACAGGGAAAGGGTACCGGATTCATCGGATATGTAGTTTTGTTTTAGGGTGAGCAGATTGGCCGTTCTATGATTGCTGAAATATTTTCATAGGAAACATACTTTTTCAGCAATTGCTCTGGATAGAAACTCACGTAATTACAACCAAATGGAAAGAAAACAATGCCACCTCCACAGATTTTTCATAAGCGCAGAAGGACCGTGCGCATATTTAGACTTCTCAGGACTTAGTTTTCCAGATACAAGAAAATGTTTTAAAAATGTCTTTGACTTATGTTGTCAGTCGTCTGCCTTTCCATTGTTGGTGGCCTTATGTTTTCGCCGCTGTAAAATTGTATGCAAAGTGACAATGAATCCTCTCTTTCCCGCTGTAGCAAGTCGATTCGAGCTCTCGCATATATACCGTAATTGAATGAGACCCTGGGTGCTTAACGACGGGATAGGTTTATTTGGAAGAATAGTTGCGCAGTTAATGAAGATAGCAGGCACTCAGTGATTGGGATCATATTCGTAGAAGTCAGAATCGGTTAATGTCGCATTGAAATTGGCTCCAGCAAACCACAAAATTTGCTGAAGTTTACTAATAACTGCAATTTGTGAGCTTTGAGTGTTTACGAAGCGGTTGAAGATTGGTTTGCACTCTCCTTTATGTCGCGGAAACCGCTTATTTACGGAGACACGTTCCCGACTCGATAACGTGAGCTCTCGTCTCGCGGCACTATTTGCATTTTGCTCGCAAGCAAATTGTTTGACGAAGTTGTTTGTTTTCCTCCGCACTCAGGTGAGGGCGTTTCTGATGTTTGGCTTTAGACGCTTTGGGGGGAGGGTCTGACACTAAATTTAGCAGTACAGACGAAGATCACGGTGAGAAAGCATACTCTGTGATTAATAGTGCAATGACCTGTAAGCCAAAAGCTCCCTCCATTGTTTTTTGGGAACAGGCTTTCACCATCACTGGGACCCGATTTCTAAATAATAATTCAATTAATTGCGAGTAATACTTCTGCAAAACTTGAGAGAAGGAGGTGATAAGTTATCAATAAAATATTTATAGGATCCATCTAAATTTAATTTAAGATTTCGATTAAAAACATTTATTTTTAATAACTTCATGTCAATGTTCCTCCTGGCCAATTCCCGAATTCCATCGATCCATTTCACGGGTGTGTACAAATCCACTACGGACACCACATGTTAAACATCCCTAACTCAAGGAGCAATTGATGAATTTATTCAACAATTTTGTTTTATAACGAATTATTCATAATCCTGAATTTGTTAATTGTGTATTGCATTGCACTTGATGAGGTTTTAAAATGGGAAAATGGAAGTGTTGAAGTGGATTTTTTCAAGGGCATGCAGTTCATGGTGTAAACTCTCAGGAGGCATGGATATGGCCTTTAAATTTTTAATATTTAACCTATCAGACTAGTACCCTCCCATAGACTCCAACCTTGACGTGGTGAAAGGGCTTGTGCGTTCCGATGACCCTTAGAGCTATGTCGACGGGAGCGATAATAATTGCTCCTGGTAGGGTCACCCATGCCAGATAGGTCGAAGGTTAGGAGCCACGCGAAAGGTAGTCCACGCGGCGTCTGTTCCTCAGTGAGGTACCTCCAAAGGCGTCCGACCCCAGTGGGGCGGCGATTAAGTGAGCACACTATTGAGGAAGGCAACGGGAAAACACTTCAATTATTATTCCCAAGATTTTTATGATGGACAGTATAGATAAATTGAGTCCTGCCAACTGCAGGACGCGGCCCAAGGGGCCTTGTGCGGTGCCCGGCAGCGAAGGAGGCAAGGCTTCTGCAGTCGTCATCCCACGAAAACCCTTGCAGAGGAAAAATAACAGCAGCAGGACAGAGGACGCAGAAGAAGACGAAAATAGTTAGAATAGGAACATGGAACGTCAGGACAATGTTGAGGACAGGCAAATTAGAAAATATTAAGCGAGAGGTGGAAAGAGGTAATATAAATGTTTTAGGTCTCTGCGAGGTGAGATGGAAGGATAGCGGGGATTACTGGAGTGACAATTATAGAGTGATATACAGCGGCGGGGACGAGAGCCAACGAGGGGTTGCTGTTATATTAAATAAAGAGGTAGGAAGAAGCGTAGTCAACACAGAGCAAGCGACTAATAGAATTTTACTCGTTGAGATTAAAGCTGAGTCGACAAACTTGGTCATTGTTCAGGTATACATGCCACCGAGCAACCACAAGGAGGAAGGAGTAGATAGGATGTACGATGAGTTAGAAGATATCATCGCGAGTGTTCCTGCAGGGAAACATTTGATAGTGATGGGGGATTGGAAGGCGACGGTAGGTAAGGAAGAGATGGTGATGAGGTGGGGGATTATGGGTTAGGTACCAGGAATGGACACAGGGAAGAGAAAGCAATTGAATTCTACAGGAGACATCGGCCAGTCATCACCAACACATGGTTTAGACACCACAAAAGACCTAGGTATACATGGAAAATGCCAGGGGACTCAGAAAGGTATCAGTTAGATTATATTATGGTTAGGCACAGGTCTAGGAACAGTGTGATAAATTCGCATAGTTTCCCAGGAGCGGATGCGGACTCTGTCCACAATTTAGTTGTTATGAAATGTAACGTCCGTTTCAAGAGGATAAGGCAAGGGTGGCGGTTTAGGAAATGGAATGTAGAAGCATTAAATGGATTAACGAGGAAGGAGTAGCAGCAAGCTGTAGAGAAAATAATAGATGACGGTAAAGAACTGAGTACAATCGAAGAAAAATGGGAATGTATCAAGCAAGGGATATCGGAAGCAGCAAAAGACACTATAGGAACCGTTAAGGGGAAAAGAATAAGGAAACCATGGGTCACGGATGAGATGATTGCAAAGATGGATGAGAGAAGAAGATGGAAAAATGTAAACACAGAGTTAGGCAAAATGAAATACAAAGAGTTAAACAATAAATTGAGAAGGGCCACAAATAAAGCTAAAGAAGAATGGTGGAAAACGCAATGCGAGGAAATGGAAAGTTTACAGAGTAAGGGAGAAATTGGTGCGCTATACATCAAGGTAAGTTATTATCGGGAAGTAAGAAGGCAAGATCTGTGCTAACAGTTAAAGATAAATGGGGTAAGATAATAGTTGACACAGAAAAGATAGAGAAAAAAAAGATAGAGAGTAAGGCAAATAATTACTTAGGGGATGATCAGCTTGGGTTTAGGAAAGAAAGAGGTACGCGTGATGCCAGTAATGAGATCACTAATCGAGAGGAATATAGAATACAATCAGGACGTTTTTGCCTGTTTTGTAGATTTCCAAAAAGCGTTTGATAGAGTGAATTGGGACAAATTAATGCGTGTATTGCAGAAAATAGGAATGAATTGGAGGGACAGGAGACTGATCCGCAACCTATTCATGTCTCAGACTGCTCAGGTGCGAGTGGGGAACGGAGAGTCCGGATGGGCAGTGTTAGGAAGAGGGGTAAGGCAGGGTTGCCCATTGTCACCGGTGCTGTTCAACGTATATGTGGAGGAAATGATTAAAGAGATATAGGAAGAATTGTAGGTAGGAATGAAATTCGAGAGGGGAATTCATAAAATTAGTAATTCATCAGAAAACCTAGTGTTTGCTGATGACCAAGGTTTGGTTTGTCAGTCTGTCAAGGGGTTTGCAGGTATTGGTGAGTGAATTGGAAATTCATTGTAATAGATATGGGATGAGTATCAATATTAAAAAAACTAATGTTATGCGATTTTCCAGGAAGAAAAAGGCTAAGTTAAAATATTAAGGTAGGCGGGTAAAAAATGGAGCAGGTAGAACAGTTTACTTATCTCGGAAGTATTTTGGACTAACGCGGTCAAAGTAGTAGGGAAGTAACGAGAGGAATTGCGCTAAGTAAAGAGGCTTTCACAAGGAGGAGGGAGTTGATGACGGGGACGTTAAGAAAAGACTCATAAAAACTTTTTTTTGTAGTCACAAAATATTTATTTGATAGTTTTGTCCATCCGTAAACCTGCCTAACCGGTATATTACCTAGTAAAATAAAAAATCAGACTAGTTTTGTCTCTTCTTTTTTTCCTCATTCGTCTTTCACCAGTTTTCGGAAACGCTGCATGACACGCAATTTCTGTTTTTATAGTTATCCTTGTTCCCATTAGTTCTCCTTCTATTCGGATCTCGTTTGCTTTTAAATGGAATTATCTGAGAAAACATTCGCCAATTTTTTAGTCAATTATCGAAAATTAGTTCTGAAATACTAAGGAGGAGGTCAAAAACCATTTTTTAGAAGCACTTTCAGAAGCGAAAACGGCATTACTTATGGTAAATACTATATAATGCGGATTCATTCAATTAAGGTAATGGTCTTCAGTTTTATTTTGTAAGATATTAATGAGATTGAAAAGTCTTTTACGATAAAACTGGTGTCTAAACTGTTATAATGCTCCTTCGGCTATCAAAATTTCCCATTCTGAAACGGCATTCTCAATTTTACTCGCCATTGATTCTGACGACTGGTTGACTCAATAAACATTATCGCTCGTAGCTTATTGGTGGCTTCTCCTTCTGAGAAAAGCATGAACTGAGTAAAGTGCCATGCGCCAACTCACTAAATATAACCACTCACTTTGAAGGCACACTTCAAAGTGAGTGCTTCACATCTTAATTGATTTCGATGAAAGACTTCGGTTACTGTAGATTGTGAGCACGTTCTGTTTCGGGAACGAGTCCCCTGCCTACCGCCGACCATCTGAGCCGTTCGATGCATCGCGGGCCCCCGGCCGCACTCACGAATGCAAAGAGGAGGGTTGGCCCAGGGGTCGAGGTGGGGTAGGAGTGACCCTCGACCACTCCGCGCACCCACAACCCTCCCGAGATCACCTCTCCCCGGCCAAGGCACTCGGCTCGGGGCGATGGGGAGAAACAGAGGGGGAGGGAGGCTCGCCGCTCTGTCCTTCGGGCGGAGCAGACGTTGGCAGCAGCGACACAGCACAGCAGCTCCCGTATCGCGGTGGGAAGAATGATGGGCGGTCTCCGAGGGGGGCGGAGAGGGGTGCGCCGTTGGCGCCCCGTAGGGTGCATCCCCCAAACATGTGGCGACGGCGGACTCCCCTCCTCCAAGAGCGCCTCTTGTACCCCCGGATTTCCCAATCAATCTCTTCGTCCGCGTTCGGGAGGGTAGACGGGGGTGGCAGGGAGTAAGGGGGGGATGGGAGTCCTGGGGGGGGGGAAATTAGAGTAAGGGGTGGGGGTGGGAGTAAGGCTCTGTACTGATTGGGGAATAAAGGATTAGTGAATGGCTGAAATGAAGTCAGGTATAGTCAGTCAAGTAAGTCAGGTATATTTATGAAGAATGTTGAACAAAGTGACAACGCGCATCAGCCGTAAACTACAGCAGAGAGAACATACAGGCATGTGTGTTTCAATGTTCATTAACAATAAATAGCTTATTGTGTGAAAGGTTTAAAAAAATATTTTGCCACCAATTAATGGCGCGGTAAAGAATTTTAAGGCTCGGATGTACGTTTATACTGGATGGGATATTTTGTTTGCCGGTGGCTTTTTATCAGATGATATCGTTTCTCCTGTTGACATTTGCTTAAATAATTAGCAATGTTTAGAAGAACTCATTGCGCGGATGAAGGAAATGAGTTGGGAAGGAGGATCAGGTAGAGTAGGTGGAGGGGGTGAGCATACGTAACGATAAGAAAAATAAAAGTTATTTCGGAGGAAAACAGGCTTGCTCTGCGATTTGAATTTCTGGAAAGGAAAATATTTGTTCGTCCTTTGAAAATGTCAACGTTTATATTTATTTAATTCTGTATAATGAAAATAATAACGTGCCAGTTGACCAATTCGCTTCTTTATTTCCTCGTAGTTAATGGATTCTGAATAGCAATCCAAATAGAGTAGACTCCCTGGGCGAAAGCATGAGAGCGCGCGCATTCGGCGGCGCCAACAAAAGATCAGGGGAGGAGGGTATCCCATTGAGATAGGCGCCCTCGGCAGACAGCCCAGGCGAAAGAATATGGCATATCGATATTTGGAAACGGTGCCGACCGTTTCCAAATGAGACGGGAATCGGAGTAAAAGACGACCCCTCCCACCGCAGTCGGGAGCAGATCGAAGCGGGTGGACCCTCGAGGATCGTCGTTGCGCTCCCTCGCGCGTTAACTTGGCCGAACCGGGAGGGAGCCTTAAAGAGAGCGGGTGGGGTGGGGGCGGAGGGACACATGGGCATATGTAGAGGGGGGGCGAGAGGGGGATCGAAGGAGGGGGAGGGAGGGAGAGCGAGGCGGGTAGCCTTGAAATTTCGGTGGGCAACGGGTGGGCGGGGGGGGAGGGGCAACTGTCGGTTGTTTGGTGTAGTCGGGTGGTTTGCGAGGGGGGGCGGGGGGGTGGAGGGATGGAAGGGGGTGGAGGGGGCACGCACAGACAGAAGAGGAGGGGGCATGATTCAGAGGGAGAAGAAGAGAAAGGCCATCGTTGAAGGTTTATAGGCGGCTCGGGGCAAGCCGGCGGGCGAGACGCCCCACCCACACTCGCACGCACACACACACACACACACACCCGTGCACAGGCGCGCACACACGCTCACGAAAATCTCCTTTAAAACATCTCACGAACACTTTTCAAACTCCCCCAAGGATTCCGGTGCGGACGGCGAAATGGAATCAGAAAGAGGAGGGAAATAAAGAAAACGAGACGGAGCGCACACACAAAAAATTCCCTCTCCACCCCCCACTCCTTTTTCCCTCACTTCTTGAGACGATGCAACGACGACGGTTCTCGTGACTCCCTCCCTCTCGGATGTTCCGAGAAATTGTCCGTTGTTTCCCAGAAAGGGAATCCCAGACGCGCTCCCTCCCGAAAAAAGGCCCTGGGGAGGATTAGGGGATTGGGGGGGGAGCGGCGCGGCATCGCGTGCGAGGGTTCCACCGGGGGGAGGGGCTCGCATCTCGTTCCCATGGAGCTCGGAGGGTATCCGCCCTTATCGTGTTCACAGATGATGGTGCTCTCCCGACCACAGAGGCACGAGGGCCCGCTCGTCGAATTGAAGACTTGGTTCAATTCCTTCCTTCCGCCTAATCTCGGGACGATGGACCGGTTGCAGGCGTCAACGACTGGCTTTCTTCGGTGGAAAACCTAGGGGGAGTTTCGGCGGCGATCCGTCTACTTTTAAAAGTCAGTTGAAGGTGTGGTGTGTCGGGGGGTCCAACGGGACATATCCTCCTCCTCCAACTGAAGTGATGCTGCGTTCAACGAACTTGACGTTCTGCTTGCCTAGGCCCCAACTATTTTTCGAAAATTCGAAGAAATGTTTGTCATTATCGACAGTAAAACGGCCAGGGAATCTTCGAGGTATGTTGCTTTGTTGCTGAATATAAAAACGTTTTATTCGATAAACTGGTGAAAATGTAGAATTAAATGGAGGTGCTTGGCACAAAAGATTTCGACCGATGAAGAAGCAGACCAGAGGAGATCAGTTTGCTTTCGAAGGATGGTGATGGAGTTGGATGTCAGTGGGCTGATGAAGTGAGAAAGGAAAGTACATAGAGGAGATATATTTACAATTCGGGAGGAAAAGAATAATCTAGATTTGGAGGCAATTTGAAATAAAATGGGTTGATTTGAAAAATGATTAAATAGGATAATAGAAGGAAAAGGGACGAATTCGGAGCCAATCAGGGCTTGACATTAAACAGAAGACCTCTCAAAGCATTTGAGATGCCTTTTGGCATCGCTAACAAAACATTACCACATTGTTTGGTGGAAAATCTTGGGGAAAGTTTTCATTATGCATGCAACCGAAGGTTGCAATTCAGATTGATTTGCCGAAGATGATTATGAAAACAAACGACTTCCCTCGGGCAGTATTCACTTTTCCTGAGTTATTTTCTTGCATACCGCAGCTAGCAATATACATTTTTACATTCAGGAAATTTCGAGTATGCAAATATTGAAACCGTAAAATATTTCAATATTATATTATATTCAATAAACAATATTGATTGTTTCGGAAATGGCCGGCTAAATGAATAATAGTAATGAATGTTCATGTTACTAGATAAATACACATGAGCTTCATTAAAGAATTTCCTAAAATTTCGCCAGAAACAATATTGTTGATTCAATTTCAGTTAATACTTGTAAATAAAATTTGAAGATAATAAAATAAGTACGATATAATAGATGTACGTCGGGAGATCTAAATGGAAAACAATGAGCCATAATGATAACTTTGAGTTAGTTTGCTGTTAATCTAATAAGTTATTCTAAATCAGTTTCGGGAAAGACAGTATTATGAAGAAATAATTTAATGAGTCTGCTTATTAGTCAAATTCATCGAATTGTAACCAAATCAATATGGACTTCATTTATCTAATATCATTTTCAGTTGAAAACGTGGATTTGAAAATAGCAGTTAGGCAGTTCATTTCAGAGGCACATGTCCTAATCCTTTTTCAAGTTTTTAATACTCACTTGAATTTCAAAGCCATCAGTTATGCGCATTGGCAATTTGCGAAATTAATATTGTTATATTGAAGGGTGAATTGAAAATTCAGTTTATGTTAATTCAGTGAATAATTATTCAGACCGTTGATATTTTTAAGCCAATGGCATACCAAAACATATGCCACAGAATGGCATAACAGAATGAAAATCTGAATGCGAACTGAATGTATAACGTTTGAAAAACCACTTGCGTGACACGTGATGTGAGAGATGATTTCTCAAACTATTGGGCAATATTTTTCAATTTAATCAGGGAAAATGTGTTTATGCAGTGATGTAATACCAAACGTAAGTGGAAATATAGTGTTCAGAGTACGAAAGGTAAGAAAGTCTATTGGCATACATCAGGTATGCAGCATACAAGTAAAAATTACACGAAAAATTGAAAAAAAGGGGATGGAGGGTACCTTAATGCAACACAAAATGAGGAAGAATGCGCACATGAATATAGTGTGACAACAATGAAGAAGTGCCGTGTAAGGTTCGGGAAGAAATCACGGCTGTTCTAAACGTGTCGAAGAAGTGCAAGGCAGAATCTGGTAGGACGTATCCTGATACATACTATTCTTGTTTGATAGTTAATAAATTGAGCGGCTTTAGAAGACACGAAGAAGATAATATATATATATATATATATATATATATATATATATATATATATATATATATATATATATATATATATATATTCAAACTTGAAAATCCCGCCATAGATCGCAGATTTCAAGGTAAATCAGGTTTCCCTATTAGCTCAACTGGTAGAGCATCCGCCCGGAAAGTGGAAGGTCCGTGGTTCATATCCCGGATAGGGAAATATTTTTACTTTCCTGATCTGCTCAAAAACCGCCTTCCCCACATGTCCTGTCTTCACATATTATGTGTTTTCCTATCCCCTTTCCTTATACCTATTTCTGTTTGAATGAATATATATATATATATATATATATATATGTATATGTATATATATATATATATATATATATATATACATTTATTTATTTATTTATATTTATGAAAAAGTCGAATTATGAATAAATGTAAGGACAAGGTATATATATTCATTCACATTGAAATAGAGATAAGGAAAATGGTAAAGGAACACATATAAAGGACGAACACAAGAGAGGTGGGGATGGCGGATGTGAGCAGACCACGAATGTAAAAAATATATTTTCCTCGACCGGGAATTGAACACCGGATCTCTCCACTTGCCGGGCGAATGCTCTAACCACCTGAGCTATCGAGAAAGGGTACTTTTACACTGAAATTTGCGATCTTATAAAGCGTCAAAGTGCTCCGAATCATTACCCAGAAGATGGCGTTAGGGAGATAGCAGATCTTTATAAGATCTCAGATTTCAGTGTAATTCGTGTTTCGTGTGGTTCCGAAAGGCTTTCGGGCTCTCCTCTGCCACAGTTCTGTTCCTAATTCCTCTTGAGAAAGGTGGTTGCACCACCGAAAATTCGAGAACTAGTGAGTCCCTCTTTTGTGTGTTTTGGTTTCTGTGTTTCCCGTGACTATTTAGTGAGTTTCATTATATATATATAAAACCATAAACACAGTAATCAACCCGAAGGTCGGTTTAGAAGGTGATGGTAGAGCTCACCCATGTACCAAGCCCGACGGCGTGTGAATATTCACACATCAGGATAGGGGGGCCAGTTCCTTTCCCTGTGCCGGTTATGGTTTCCCAGGAAGATCTGGTACCCGAAAAATCAACAAGCTTGGGTGGAGCTGCAGGTGCCCAAAGTGCCTTGACCGGGAATCGAACCCGGGACCCTCCGGTCAGCAGTCCAACGCTCTACCCGCTAGACCACCGCGACCCTATATATATATATATATATATATATATACACACACACATATATATATATATATACACACACACATATATATATATAATTTTGTGACTCCTAGGAAAACCTGCTCTACATCAGGTCCCTCTGCATCTCTGTGGACTTCCTGCCTCCCTTCATCCCGTCCAACATCCCTATCCTGTTCCTGCACTTTCCTCGTTTGCCCAACATCCTCCCCTCTATTACCTTCTTCAACATTTCACTACCGCTCAATACGCCTTTGATCCATTTTTCCTGGTTCCATAGGATTTCTCTCAACAAACCCCTCTCCTCACCCACCATCTCCAGTACTTCCTCATTTGTTTTCCTTTCGGTCCATTTCACCTTCTCCATTCTTCTCCACAGCCACATTTCAAAAGCTTCCAATCTACGTCTATCCTCCTGCTTCAGCGAGCGTACATAGCTACGCTCCATATCAGAGTTTTCACTAGTCTTGTCTCCCTACACAACGTCCCCGTCACCTCTAACCCCCTGCTGAACGCCTCTGTCATCAACTCCCTCCTCCTTGAGAAAGCCTCCTTGCCTAGCGCAATTCTTCTCCTTACGTCCCTACTACTTTAAACGTATTGATCCAAAACACTTCCGAGATATGTAAACTGTTCTACCTGCTCTATTTTTTCCCCTCCTATTTTAATGTTTAGCTTAGCCTTTTTCTTTCTGGAAAATCGCATAGCCTTTGTTTTATTAATATTGATTGTCATTCCATATCTTTCGCACTGAACCTCCAATTCACTCAGCAATGTTTGCAACCCCTTGGCTGACTGAGCAACTAATGCTTGGTCATCAGCAAACCTAACCGATTTTACGAATTCCCCTCCGACTTTCATTCCTACCTCCAATTCTTCCCATGCCTCTTTAATCATTTCCTCCACATATACGTTGAACAGCACCGGTGACAATGGGCAACCCTGCCTTACACCTCTTCCTAACACTGCCCATCCGCAATCTCTGTTTCCCACTCGCACTAATCCGCGACTTTTACTTGTCTCAGACTGCTCAGGTGCGAGTTGGGAACGGAGAGTCCGGATGGGCAGTGTTAGGAAGAGGTGTAAGGCAGGGTTACCCATTATCACCGGTGATGTTCAATGTATATGTGAGGAAATTATTAAGGAGTAATGGGAAGAGCTGGAGGTGGGTGTGAAAGTTGGAGGGGAGTTCGTAAAATCAGTTAGTTTGGCCTGATGACCAGGCTTTGGTTTGTCAGTCGGCCAAGGGGTTGCAAGTATTGTTGAGTGAATGGGAGGTTAAGTGCAATAGATATGGGATGAGAATCAATATTAATAAACCAGAGCGTATGCGATTTTTCAGAAAGAAAAAGGCTAAGCTAAATATTAAAATAGGCGGGGAAAATAGAGCAGGTAGAGCAGTTAACATACCTCGGAAGTGTTTTGGACCAATACGGTCAAAGTGGTAGGGACGTAAGGAAAAGAATTGCGCTATGTAAGGATGCTTTTGCAAGGAGGAGGAGTTGATGACGGGGACGTTGAGTAGGGATGTTAAGACAAGACTCGTAAAAATATTTATATTGATCGTAGCTATGTACAGCGCGGAAACGTGGTCAGTGAAGCAGGAGGATCGACGTAGATTGGAGGCTTTTGAAATGTGGGTGTGGAGAAGAATGGATAAGGTGAAATGGACCGAAAGGAAAACAAATGAGGAAGTACTGGAGATGGTGGGTGAGGAGATGGGTTTGTTGGGAGATATACTATGGAAGGAAGAAAAATGGATGATAGGTGTGTTCAGGGGCAGTGGGATGTTGAAGACGATAACAGAGGGGGGAATGTTAGGCAAACGAGGAAAGGGTAGGAACAGGATAGGGATGTTGGACGGGATGAAGGGAGGAAGGAAGTACACAGAGATGAAGAGAGACCTGATATAGAGTAGGTTGCTCGATTGGGTTTTGTTAGGAACCACAAAATATTTTTTGGTAGGTTCGTCCATCCAAAAACCTCTATTAGCCGGTAGACTAGCTAATAATAATAATCCCCGCTATTCTTTCATCTCACCTATAACCTATACTAAAAACAAGAAAAGCGATTGATTCATCCAGTACTAGTTGGAGCCTTCAGCATTTGATCCACAGCGACTTATTTCGGCAGCACTCGAAGGCAACAAAAACAGGGTCTAAAAGTTTCCTGCGGAATTCCGTCGAGCTCTGAGACAACGTGGTGCGTGCGCGTGCACCCTAAGAGAACCGATTTCCCATTTGAGCTTCGATCCGCGCAAGTTGAGCACGGACTGACTATAAATTCACGGAAATTGAACTGAATGCAAGCCAATTGACCACTGTGCCCGCTCCTCCGGATTTCGTCTTTTTTTCATGCGGTACATCCTGTCTTTATGCCAATCGAATTCGAGTTTCAAGAAAGGGAAAAAAAATGAACGTGGGTCCCTCCCCAACGTTCAAGGAACTCATGGACCCAAGCACGTAATCAATGCAAAATACCTGCATTCCTTAAAAGGGGATAAAGGGAGATTGTTGACCCTTTGTGTTTCCGGGTACTCGCCGATTCGGGAGCAAAGGAAATCTCTTTGGCGGCGGTGGTGGATGTGGAGGGGGTGAGGAGCAATGTAAGACGAGGGGAGAGCAAGGTCGAGAAGGGGTGAGGACCAGTACTTGGGTGTCGTCTCTTGTTTATCGTACGATAATTACCCCTCAAAAACGCACCCATTACCCTGGAGTGACCGCTCTGTCCCGAGATCCGTAATGATATCCTTTCGCTCGCCCCAATCTCCCAAAGCCGAAAAGAAAGAGTGTAAACGAGGTGTTATTATGGTTCCATGGATGAAAGGTGTGTCGGTCGACAATTTCGTCGCCGGCGCGGTGAAAAGGTGATTGAAGGAAGCCAGGCATGGTGATCACGGCACTTTCATTGGGTGGGATTAAGTGTCGTCGAACTCTAAAGGGATTTGGTTTTGCAAATGAAAGGAGGCTACTCCCTTGAAATCGTTCACCAGAGTCGTTATGTTAGTAATTTTTGGGGTCGCATTATACGCTTTTTTATGAAATCTCGGCGTGGAATCCACTGTGTATTACGTTTTCATGCGATCCCCATTATTATCTTCTTTCATCTGCCGTCATCCTTCCCCTCACAATAACGTTTGTCTGTGTCCTAAGTTGGTTTTTGATGTGATACAAAGATCAGTATAATTGGTTTCGGCTCACCTTTCATTTTAAGAAGCGTTTGTAATTGATAAAAGTTCATATGAATTCGAATCCAGTTTGTGTTTTCAACGAATGCTTTCTGTCTTACCGCTCTTCCCAATTCAGCGCATTCTGACTTCCCATCCGCCACTCGTCTCAGCGCACTCTTGAGATACGAACAGGCTGCGGATATCCCTCCAAACGATCTTTCTTATCCACGATCAATTTATGAATTTTAACAAACTTACTCTATCGAATGCCTTCTCGAAATCTACAAAATAAGCAAATGCATCCTAATGTATTCCATGTCCCTCTCTTTTAATGATGTCATTACGGCTGGGGCATCTTGCGTGCTTATCCACTTCCTAAATTAGTAATGACTGGCCATATTTGCCATCTTCTTATTGATGATCCTGATAACTACTGTAGCTGCGTGCGAAATCAACGTCATTGTTTGTAGTCCTCACATATGGCTATCTTTCCTTTTTTTGGGACGGAAACTGACCCGGATCTAACGAAATATTCCAACCAATTTTCTCCCTCATAAATGCTACGGATCAGTGCAAAAAAACTCTTCCTCTCATATTATGATAAACTCTGAAGTAGTTTCACGGCAATTTATCTATCTCCACGGCCATTTAAATTTGATAAGCTTTCTATCACGCCATCAAGTATGCCACCACCTAAGCCGCCTACATCTTCCGTCATATTTTTATTCTGCGAGTATGTCTAAGTTAGCTGGCCTGCTTTCTTTACCATTTAGATCCTCCATGGATTCAATACATCTCTATTGAATTGTTTCTGATTCAGTTAATGAGCTGGTACATTGTCTTGATGAAACAACACTTTCTTCTTAGCCAAATGCGGCCGCTTTTGCTTGATTTCTTGGTTCAAACATTGAAATAAGATCACATAATACTTGCCATCGATAGTTTTTCCTTTTTCAAGGTGGTCCATGAAAATTATCCCACGTGCATCTCAAAAACCGTCGCCATGACCCTGCCTACAGATGAAACAGTCTTCCCCTTCTTTGGAGCCGGTTCTCCCTTTTGAATCCATTGTTTTGATTGTTCTTTTGCCTTGGCTGTGAAGTAATGGACCCATGTTTCATCCATGGTTATGAAACGGCGCAAAAATTCTATTTTGTTTCTGTTAAAATTTGCTAAACACTTAATTTAAACACCTTTGCAAGAGTAGCAAATAATTTTTGTCGTTTAACAAGCCGGGGAAAATACGGATAGACGTCAAGAAGAGCCTTACTATTGCCTCATTTGAAAAACTAGAAAGCGAATAAATGAATAAGTTTGGAAACCATCTTCTGGCCGCGAATTAGCATGGATCCATGATTTTCTCAAGATTATTTTAGAAAAGAATAGGACATATTTGTGGAATTTTTATGGAATAAAGGCCGATTTACTCAAATATCCATAAAAATTAGGATTAATTAGGACTACCGTTGCTCTTTTGCGTATTATTAAGGATGAGATAAAATTCATGGAACATATTATTTCAATAAAATTATTGAAAAATACAAGTGTAAACGGGAACAGATTTTTACATATTCTGAAGCACAAAGGAGTGCTTTAGTTTTGCATGAGAGTAATACATCGCATAAGGCACAAAGGCTGTGATCAAATCAGCTGTGTCAGTTGTCAGCAGTGAACAAAGGTGGATCTACGGCTACATTCAGGGTGCGTTCCGAAAGTAATGCAATTAGTTTTTAAAAAATAATTAACTGAACAGATTTGCACAAACACTTTAAATTCTTCAAAGTACTGTCCTTTGGCCTCTACATTTTTTCCAGCGACTCTGCCATGATCGGTACGCGCCCTGGAATGCGTTTTCGAGGACCTCTCGCAATGTCTTCGTCACGGCTGATTTGATCTCTTCTATGGACAAGAACGGGTTCCTTTCAGGGCTGCCTTAATCCGAGAGAACAAAAAGAAGTCTGCTGGAGCAAAGTCAGGACTATAGGGGGGTGGGGCAGCGTTGGCACATGATGTTTGCCCAGGAACTCGCGGACTCGTAGCGCGTTGTCGTGATGGAGTTGCCAGGTAGCGGATGTCTTTTCTCATCCTGATGACCCTTTTTCGGAGTCTTTCCAGCACAACCACGTGGTAGGCAGCGTTAATTGTCTGTCCTTGAGGAGCAAACTCCTTATGGACCACTCCTTTACTGTCAAAAAAGACAATGAGCATTGTTTTATCATTATTGCCTTTTTGGGCTTGGGGGACTGGTCGATGTGCCACTCAGAGCTTTGGCGTTTTTCTCTGGATCGTATTAAAAAACCCAGTTTTCATCACCAGGGATGACGTTGTTAAAATAATCAGGTTCATTTTCAATACGTTGCAAAAGTTCACTTGAAATTTCCGCTCGGTTGGTCTTTCGTGATACGGTCGGTGGGCAGAGGGTTACATTAACTGATGTTATGCCGCATCCACAGCTTGGAGAGCATTGGGATTGGTTTCGCGCAACCCACCTACTCCAAATAGTTTGATCCCACTCCAATCAATGAGAGCGGCACGGGAAATTAAGTTGTCTTAGCTTCGGAATGTACCCTGCAGTACCCTGTGGCGGGAAATGTTAGGGCACCACCCTCAATTAAGAATAAAACCGAATGAAAAACAAACAAATTCATGCCAATCTACACACGCAAAATCGTATACGTTCATGTAAAAAGCTTTACTACTTACAGACGTGCAGATACATATATTATCAACTAACATACACATGAATTAAAAGGAACGGTAACTACGGCTTCATGAATGATCCTTCCCATACTAACATACACATTCACCTACGATTAGACCTTATGTCTACGTTTAATCTTTTCCTGACTTGTAAATTGCAAGTATTTAATGCTTCTATAGTGACTTCGGTTTCTTACTAATATGTTTCCTGATTGTCCGGGGAAAGAAATAGTATTTGTATCTATCTGTACTGGTATCTATTTCCCATATCTTATCTTTATGGTCTGATGTACCCAAGTAGTGTGGGGCTATATAATTTCTTTAGTGTCATCGTTAAACTCGTTTCATCTGAACCTTTGTAAAAGTCTCAGTCTGGAATATTTCTTTTAACATCTCAAGTGGCTCCTAACCTAATTCCCCTAAAAGGTCTCTCACATTCGCCTTCTTATTGTAACGATTTTTTACCAATCCGGCTGGACTTGTCTAACTTTTTTGCCAAATTTTCTCCCAAGGATCCCAGATACTTGCGGCATATTCCAAATGTGGTCTAACTAGAGCAAAATAACACCTCTCTTTAACTTTCTCATTACACTTCCCTTTCACCCGTTTAATGATGCCCAGTATCTTTAATGCGGATCCGCATATTGTCCTGATATGTGCTCCCCATGAAAGACGTGGTGTTAGAACTACCCCCAAATATTTTACTTGTTTGGCCGTAGTTAGTACTGAACCCTCCATTTCGTAGTTTATGTCCCGTTCGCCACTTCCTTTGTTCCAAAATTTCAAAACTGCGCATTTGTCTATATTAATTATTAATCCCCATTTCATGCACCAATCCGAGATTGTGTGTAAGTCTCTAGAGAGTAGCTCGCGATCTGGAGTGATAAAATTAGGACTAAGGGAAGTATGAGTGCATTTAGCAGACATTTTAAAAGTTTTCATTAACAGTTCATGTTTTCAAATTTTATATTTATGATGTAATAATTTATTATTTAATCTAATGGACATAGAAATAACTTGACCGGTCATAAGGGAAAATATAGGTTAGTGGGCTGTGGTTGGTGCTGAACTAGGTAGTGTTGGGGCGAAAAAAGAAATTCGTTCGGGTAGGGTGTGTACTTTCACCAACAACGTCTTCGTTATCTAAACAGGGAAGGTCATTAGTTAGGTAAAGGGAAGGATGGGAGGTATTTAAGAGATTGCGGCCAAGGAATTCGGAATGATCGCGAGGAGAAGGAATCTGGAGAGGAAAGGTTTAATAAGAACACGTGGTTCAAATATCTTCGCAGGCGTACATGTATGTACAAAATGAAGTCTATGCAATAGACCGCGAAGTCGTGTGACGGGGAAAATATCACCAATTTAGAGGTGATGAAAAAGTACATCCTTCGGATGAAAATAAAAAACAAGGCGATGACTTGCAGTAAAAGTCCATATTATGTGGATGAATTTAGTGTAAATGGCAAGAGCTAATGTCGCTCAGTTGCAATTTACAATGAAAAAATCAACTCATTTGTTGAGAGATTATTATTTTGGTGATCTAAATTTCAGAGTGAATTTCGAATGAACGCTTAAATGACTAGTCAAGCTTAGGTGACACACTGCTTTTAGCAATAAACCCTTCAATTCCCCTATCGGTAACCTCTCTTCATTTCATCCCTACCACCAACATTCTTTTCTTCCACCTACCTCACTCGCTTAGCATTCTCTCCGCTTTCAATCTTCAAAATATCCAGTTATTTCCCAATGAACCTACTCTAGTTTCATTGTGTCTTAATGGCAATTATCATCAAATTATATTACCCAGAATTTAGTTTTAACTCCTTTGGCCTTTCAAATTTATGTTCCATCGCATTTTGTTTCGCTCAGATTGTACTTTTCCTGTCCATGAACTTCATTTAGATATCCATCCGTTTATTTAGTTTTATACTGGTGGCTGTAGGACTTAAAACGAGTTCTGAAAATTCTCCGTACGTTCAGTTCACCTTCCATGAAAGAATTTGGCACATATTCAGAGGCGGTTAACCATAAAAAATGGTTCCCCAAATCGATCCTCACGAATCTTTATACCCCGCGCAAGGAAGGACTATATCCGGTCCTGGACGGCCATTCAACCTCCGAAGGAGCGTCTGTAGAGTGCTCGTTTCCACGCGTGAGGAAGCACGCACGCACACATGCGCCTCTAGGGGTATGTAAAACCAAAATGGGAGAGAGGCTCTTTTTTGCCAGGAGCGAATCCAGAATCTCCCTCTCTCACCCTATTCTGGGCCATCTGTTTCCCTGTGAGAAAACTCAAGGGATACATTTCCTATAAATTGGCGGGCGCTCTGCGGCAAAGCTCTTCGTTGGATAGCGGAGGTGGAGTCGGAGGAAAGCTGAAGCATGAAATGGAGAGAGAGGTTGAAATTGGTGGTGCGCGTATTTTTTATCTGAATCCAGGCACGCAGGCCCCGAGAGGGTGTGTGGCAGCGGGTGTGCAGGAACGAAGCGTTTATGCATAAATATGTGTATGCATTTAACATAAATATGATTATGCGAAACACATGTTCACTTACGCGCATTCCCATTATGCAATAATAGGTGTTGGGTAGTAAAGAGTTTGTATTCTGCTTGTGTTTATCTCCCTTATTTCATTTTGGGGCTGCAATCTGCCTATGGATTGAGGAGACGTAATAAAAGTCCCTTGTGGTCACAAGTAAAATCGTTTGTTTTGATTTTTTATGATCAACTCTGTTCTTGACTCAAGCGGTTGCAATCTTAATTGCCCCAGAAAACTCATCCCGCCCACTCTATTCTCGCAGAAGTTCTTAAAAAAATATCGGTGGTTTTTCCGAGACTTCTATTTCTTAATTATCAATTGTCTTAGAGGGAACCCAAACACACGTCGCGACTTCCAAATTTGGCCTATTTTATGGAAGTAGCACCTTCTGCTCTTATTCTCTGTGTCCGTGGGGAAGCGGGCGTTTCTGGTCGAGATCCTCGGCGCTAGCGACGAACGAGGTTTGAATGCTTCATCACCCCCATCCCCACCTCCCCCTGGGACGCGAGGGGGGGCCAGATGAAGGGATGGAGGGCGGGGGGGGGGTTAGGCGAAGTAGATTTTTCCTTCCTTCCGTATCTGCGGCTCCTTAAAGTGATAATGAAAATAAAAATCTGTGGCATTCACTGCAAGTCTCAAGAAGGGTGTGTGGAACGTGCTGTTGGAAAACCATCCATGGATAAAGGTAAGTAAGGGTGAGATTTTCTTTAAGGTAGGGGTGTGCCATATATACTAGCTCGGTGTTAAAATGTTAAGGAACCGATGTACCAAATGATCGATATTTATTTTTGATATTACCGTTTGGACGATATCGCGATATAAAGTATTGAGCCAATATGCTGTAAGAACGGAATGAAATACATACAGAGTATCATCCAAATATTTTTAAAATGTAAAATGTTTGGATGACACTCTGTATGTACGAAATAGAATTGAGTTAAACTGTATTCGTTGAGATGACAATGGAGATAATATCCTTCATAGTTTATGGCTGTGTCGTATCTTCTGCATGGGTAATGTACACAAATATATAAAATACACATAGATATTAAGTTGAAATACCCATGTGAACTGAAAATACTCTGGTAGTCTCTATTTGCTCTTTTTGCCATTTTTCCCAACACTGATTGCGACGACGGTATATAGATATTTAATAAACCCATGTAAATATATATATATATAGGACGATATAGTCCTCACTTAGATATTTATACAGGGACGATTATTATTGTAAGGTAATCTACCGGTTAAGAAAGGTGTTTGGATGGACACAACATCAAATAAATATTTAGTAGCTCCTAACAAAACCCAATCCAGCAACCTATTCTACATCAGGTCCCTCTTCCTCTCTGTGCACTTCTTTCCTCCCTTCATCCCATCCAACATCCCTATCCTGTTCCTGCCCTTTCCTCGCTTGCCCAACATTCTCCCCTCTATTACCTTATTTAACATCCCACTATTGCCGATCAATACGCCCTTCATCCATTTTTCCTGCCTCCATAGGATTTATCTCAACAAACCCCTCTCCTCACCCACCATTTCTAGTACTTTCTCATTTAACAAACCGAACGGTATTAGGGTTAACCTTGTGAAATTTATCCATGATGGAAAGGAGACAAACTATGCAAATTTCACTTGAATAGAGATTTATTCACGACCTGGGTTTCAAACACTTAATTACATTAACATTAAGTGTTTGAAACCAGGGTCGTGAATAAATCTCTATTCAAGTGAAAACTTCCTCATTTGTTTTCCTTTCGGTCCATTTCACCTTTTCCGTTTTTCTCCACACCCACATTTCAAAATCCTCCAATCTACGTCTATCCTCCTGCTTCAACGACCACGTTTACGCGCCGTACATAGCTACGCTCCATATCAGAGTTTTTACGAATCTTGTCTTAACCTCCCTACTCAACGTCCCCGTCATCAACTCCCTCCTCCTTGAGAAAGCCTCCTTGCCTAGCGCAATTCTTCTCCTTACGTCCGTACTACTTTGACCGTATTGGTCCAAAACACTTCCGAGATACGTAAACTGTTCTACCTGCTCTATTTTTTCCCCTCCTATTTTAATATTTAGCTTAGGGTTTTTCTTCCTGGAAAATCGCATAGCCTTTGTTTTATTAATATTGATTGTCATCCCATATCTATCGCACTGAACCTCCAATTCACTCAACAATGCTTGCAACCCCTTGGCTGACTGAGCAACTAATGCTCATCTAATGCTCGCTAATGGTCATCAGCGAACCTAACCGATTTTACGGATTCCCCTCCGAATTTCATTCCCACCTCCAATTCTTCCCATGCCTCTTTAATCATTTCCTCCACATATACGTTGAACAGCACCGGTGACAATGGGCAACCCTTCCTTATACCTCGTCCTAACACTGCCCATCCAGACTCTCCGTTCCCCACTCGCACCTGAGCAGTCTGAAACATGTATAGGTTCCCCCTGCCACACACCTTTTTGGTGGCTCGCAGGGTACTTATGTAGATGTAGATGTAGGTTGCGGATCAGTCTCCTGTCCCTCCAATCCATTCCTATTTTCTGCAATACACGCATTAGTTTTTCCCAATTCACTCTATCAAACGCTTTTTCGAAATCTATGAAACAAGCAAATACGTCCTAATTGTAATCTATATTCCTCTCGATTAGTGATCTCATTACTGCAATGGCATCACGCGTACCTCTCCCCTTCCTAAACCCAACTGATCATCCCCTAAGTAATCATTTGCCTTACTCTCTATCCTTTTGTTGATGATCCTGAGAAAAACTTTAGCTGCGTGGGATATTAAGCTTATTGTTCCGTAATCCTCACATGACGAAGCCTTTACCTTTTTCGGAATAGGAACACTTATCTCACAAAATCTTCCGGCCAGATTCTTTCCTCATAAATACTACGAATCAGTCCATATAGTCTCCTTCCCACATTTTCCTAAACATTTCAACAGTTCCACAGGAATGGTGTCAACCCTACGGCCTTATTTGCTTTCATCTCCTTTAATGCTCTTTCTATTTCATCGTCGAGTGTGCCTGGACCTAAGACCTAAGCTATCTTCTTCTACATCATGTTCTTTTTCTATGTCTACCCTTGTCGGCCTAAGTTCTTTACCATTCAGTGTTTCTATATATTCCTTCCATCTTTCTTGGATTTTTTCTGGTTCAACTATAATCTTACTCCACTTATCTTTAACTGTTAGCGCAGATCTTGCCTTCTTACTTCTCGATAATAACTTGACCTTGCTGTATAGAGCACCAATTTCACCCTTCTTCTGTAAACTTTCCATATCCTCGCATTGCGTTTTCCACCATTCTTCCTTTGCTTTATTTGTGGCCCTTCTCAATTTATTGTTTAACTCTTTGTACTTCATTTTGCCTAACTCTGTGTTTACATTCTTCCATCTTCTTCTCTCATCCATCTTTGAAATCATCTCATCCGTGACCCATGGTTAACTTTTTATTTTCCCGTTAACGGTTCCTATAGTGTCTTTTGTGGCTTTCGAAAGCATTGCCTTAATACATTCCCATTTTTCTTTGATAGTACTCAGCTGTTTACCGTCATCCATCATTTTCTCTACAGCCTGCTGATACTCCTTTCTCGTTAATCCATTTAATGCTTCTTAATTCCATTTCCTAACCCGCCGTCCGTGCCTTATCTTTTTGAAAAGGACGCTACGTATTATAACAACTAAATTGTGGTCAGAGTCCGCATCCGCTCCTGGGAAACTGTGCGAATTTATCACACTGTTCCTAAACCTGTGCCTAACCATAATATAATCTACCTGAAACCTTTCTGAGTCACCTGGCATTTTCCATGCATACATATACTGGAAAAGGATACTTGTATATCCAGATGATAATTTGATCGCATTTCTACGTTGTGGTATGAAGGAAAAATCCTGCATTAAACATATTAGAGGGAACAACTTAAACTCAAGCCTTAGAATCTCATCATTTATTATTGAAACTTTTTTATAGACCGGCCGATGCTCGTTGTGTTTGGATTATTTCACTGAAGCCGCAAGTGAAGTCTCACTATCCTCGAGTTGGAAAATATTTATCTCCTCACCTTTGTACTATAATAAAATCCAGTAAAGATTTTGGACGATTCCATGATGAACTAAATTCGTAGCATGATATTTTTAATGTAAGTACTGCATGAAAAGTTTATCACAAAAAAATCCGCGCGAGAGAATAACAATCCGCGCTATAGAAGGAGAGTTTGGTCAAATATCGGGGAGCGTCGATGTAAAAACCTTTAATTACCTCAGTGAAAGTACCCCGTTTATTTCCTTGGAGAAAATTTTCACCATTGACAAATAAAACTCCAAACGTGTTTGAATAGCGAATAAATGTGGTGATTTTAAGAAGTTTCGGTACATTTGGAAAATATGCATCATTGCTCTCGGTTTATAAATTTTTGTCGTGAACTTCTTTATTATGCACAGTGTAAACCCATATTCACGTAGATAGTTTTAGCGCCATTCCCTTTCAAAACAAAACCAAAAGAATCCTTTTTATAAGCTATTACGTGTTTTTTAAAAATTTCTTCCCTGTTCCCCTTTCCTTGCAAACTTCTTCCACATTCATGCGTTGTTCACATTCAAATGTTTCATCATTAGCACCCGAGAGTTCTAATTGCCCTCATCTTGTCTTTAATGACACCCACCCATGAATTACTCGGTCGCAAACCATGCCTCGCTACCCTTCCTCTCAAACAATTGTTTTTGCTAGCGAAGCACATTAGTTTCAAACTTGTCTCTGACCAATGCATCCGGACCACATTCTTTCATCACCCACCCATTCCTCGCCATTTGTACTGCCTCGGAAAAGCATTCACTTTTTTACGGCTCCCGCTTGCTATCAACATCCTTTCTGCTGGAATGCTCACGCCATTTAATTATATTACCTATTCTACCACAGTTCACAAACATGCTGACATGATAAAAAAACTACCCGATTCATCAATTACTTCGCTGTTCATACAATGCTTTTCTCCTTTTCGCAATCTATTACTTTTGTCATCAATACATTGAACCTTATTTACACATCCCACGAAAACTAAAGTTATGTGACTTTCCAGCCAAATTTTTTTAGGAGAAAGCAATTAATACCAGAAGAACTAATTGCATCTTAGAATTTCCTCCGGGAAGGAAGGACTCAAATGAGACTGGGATACAAAAGCACCACAATATGCCCAATAAACAAGTAGTTACTCTTGATTTGGAATGGACTCCGTTGAAGTTGACGTATTCTTTCCTGGCTGGCTTAAAAATGTCTCCGGAGACACTTCGAAGGCATACCGCACTCATGGAGTATATGGAATGAACATGTTTGCGTGGAACGTCTTATGCTCTTCGAGAGGTTCAGTTCTAGGGAGTATTCTTACTAGGGGAGGCGACGAACTGCTTGGTTAATTGAGCAAATAATGGCCGATTCGCCGGAGCTAATATGTTCAGTGCGTCAAACGAAACAGAGCAGTCATACGTCACTCTTAGCCTATTCTTAGTGAAGGACTGATAAATCTACAGCTCTACCCAAAAAACTCAAGGAGAAAGTGTTCTCTGGTTGAACACTACTAGGCATATCTATAATACCTTTGAATACCCATAACCGCCGGGATCTGAACCGCGTGGGAAACCATCGCGCCAAATTGATCAGTATTATCGGCTGGAGCCAGTGTCTTGTCCTAGAAAAGCCCTTATTGGCAAACATATCCCTGGTAGAGTAGGACAGAGAGAGAGATACTTGGGTAAGGCTATTGGAAAGAAATTGGTGGGGAGCTTATTAAGTCAGGTAGATTTAGAAATGATCGAGGTTTAGTTAACTAGTCATGCAAGTGATACATGTATATGATAGCTGAATTCATGGCTTAGTCAATGTGAGAAGTAGAGGATAAAGGTAAATCGTAACGAGGATACAGTAATGAGGAATATCGAGGGGATCGAGATGGCACGGTGGCCAACGTACTTACTCCCCACCCAGAGGGCCCGGGTTCGAATCCCGGAAGATATTTTCAGTGGTATCCCGATCCCTACTTGAGATGCTTTGTGGAGGGCACTTTGAGTGAGTACGCCGTCCGTCGGATGGGACGTTAAGCTGAAGACCCCATTCGCGTCTTTCGTTAAGAGTAGACTAATGCCGACGCCGGGTTTCTCTTCACCCTTTCCCGTCCATCCCTAGTGGCGTACATAACCTCATCTATCGATAGCCTCCCCTAATAACTACAACTAGAAACATCAAATTATGGCGTTAATTATAGGAGGAAGAATTTGAACGGTAATGGGCAGAGTAGCCAGAAGGGAAAATTTTCCCAGTCTCTTCCGTAGAAACGACTTTTGTCTCATGAATTTAAAATTAAAATTTTTTAATTAATTAGTTTTATAGTAGTGTGAAGACTTGCGTCTGTATTAAGGCGAATAATCACTGAGAAAGGAGTTGGTGAGAGGTAAGTTAAGTAATGACGTAACAGGAAAGTAATTTTTTTTTAAACATGAGAAGGACACAGAAAAAGTGCTTCAATGGCATGTTGAATAGTTTCAATGAATTGAGCTTAAGGTTTTAATTGATCTGTTGAATACTGTGATAGGAGGAAGAGTACCGCATCAGAGAGGCAAATGGAGGAACTCAATTCCATTTTGAGCGCCATTAGGGAGGTGGAGGATATGTTGCTCTGAAAAATGATTTAGTGTAATCGAAAATCGAGAAGCACGTAATAATTTTCAGAATTTATTGAAAATCAACTTCTCTTGATAGATTATAGCGATAATAATGGGCAATGCGGGTTCCGATTAGTAAACGTATCATCTTTGTCCATCACCCATAAGGCCAATTAAAATTATCTAAAACCTGAATTGGAGGAATGAGTCTCGGATTGTGCATTCCATGTCTCTCTCGGATTGCGCTCGCGAAAGCAATCACGAGACACGGGGATGGCTCGAGACGGGGAGGAGACGCATCACAGTTAGGAGGACCACCTCTGGACGAGACCGACGGGGATGCAGGACACTGTGTCGTGCGGCCGGCCGAAATCCCCCTCATCATTTGCGTCAGCCCCGGAATGCCAATGAGCGGCGATTCTCTCGCAGGGTGCATTGCCCCCTCTCCCGATGGAAACCGTTTCTCATAAGGTGTCGCCTCACCGTCTCTTTCTTCGGAAAATGAGACGGCGTGCTCAAAATCCTCGAAAACAGTTCCCAAAATCCCTTTTCACCTCCCTCCCCCCCACCCTCTCGCAAGAAAAAGAGAAGCCTGCCTTCCACTTCACCTCCATTCTTTTGTTCCCCAAAACGCAGCCCTCCCCCACAACCCCCCACTCCCCTTCCGTAGCGAGGGTGAGCGGGAGATCTCGCGGAGGGACGGGGCAAGACCTTTCAAGCGAGAAGAAGACGCTGCCCCTTGAGATGCCGGCGGTGTGGGTCGAGTAAGCGTTTGTTTGTGCTTGTACGCGGGGGAGGGGTGCCGCGGGGGCGGGGGCGGAGGCGGTTGGGGGGGGGGGATGGAAACGGCAAATACCGGCGGCTGGACCGGTCTTTCGGAAAACGGAGCGAGTCCCTTTGTCGTGTGTTCGCATCGCGCTACTCGTCCACTCGGGGGAGGGGGAGGACAAGGAGGTCTCGCCGCGGGATGGGGGAAAACAAAGGAAAGTTGGGCGGGCGACGTGCGTTTGCGCGCTGGCTGCATCGCAAGGAGCACCCCTCCCCCCACCTATCCCCATAGGATTCCCTGCTAGAAAATGGCTTCTCCCCGCCGGGAGTGGCGCTCCCCCAGGAATCCGTGGTCCGTGGTGCACGCTCTGGGTGTTGCCCGCGTCGAGTCGGAGGGTGTGGTCGTCGGTGCCGCTAAGTGGGCTAATGGCAATCAAACCTGTCGATCGATCTAAAATTTCAAGTGCACGGGGCCAAGTTCGCTGGCACACGCGTTCGTACCGGCTCGTTGTCTTCGATTGGCGAGGGATCGAATGCGTACCTGCCCCGAGGACTTCCCCTCCAGAGCGGCGTCCATTTGATAGGGCTAATATTCACTCTGTCTATGAATGCTCCCACACTACGGATTCCCTATGTTGCTCGATGAAGTACTTAATCCACGGTTAATCATCATCGCCGCCAAGAGTGATTTACGGGTAGTGAAATGAATTCAAAGAGGCTGTCATTTTTCTTTTGCTTACGCTGACATAAATTATAAGTTGTGAAATAAATACGATATCCGAAGCAGTAATTTGATAAATGTACGAAGTGGAAATCATTGAGTCATAAATTACTGAAGCGGTAATTACGCAACGTCAATGCCTTAAAAACGCGGCAATAACTTAAGACACGGTAATATATTCACTATAGTACGGTAGTATGATAGTATTGAATTGAAGCAGGTATGATAATAATGAATAATTCACCGTCAGGGTTGATTACTGTTAGGGTGTATTTAAAATATTATATTGTAAAATCATATTTCCATATTCTCCTAGTTTCCGTATTCTCCTTCTCTAGTTGGTCCTTTTTACTCACTGTTCACTTCCCTTAGGAATTTTATTCTTCCACTAATTTCACTAAACAGCATTAGAATAATTTGTTCTCACTCGATTATCCCACTCTATAACTTCTTATGCTTCTACTTCTTATAATTATTTGACTTATTGAAGAACTTAATTATTTTTATCAATTTCAGTTTCAATTTTTAGCCTCACCCGATTGTATTATTTGAATTAGTTTCTGTTTTATTTTTCTGTATCTTAAATTCCTCTTTTTTGTGCATGGCATCACCTTGTTAGTTTTTCTAATAGGACCCGTATTATAGGTACTCGTAGAAACACTTTATTAATTAATTTCTTCCTCTGAACGTTCACTTCATATTAGCATTCTCTCAAATTACATCTCTTCCGTGTTTTTGTCTTATCTCATTTGATCCTTCCGTTTCTAGTGCATTGTTCAGCTAATTTTGCAGTCAACATATTTGTCGTGAGACTTGTTTTCATTTAAACGATGGATTATTTGGTGAGATTAGATTCTTCTTGTTTGGGAAACCTCTTCTGTTTGATACGATAGTCTATTTCACCTGAATTCTTTTGCTCGTGACGACCTTCTCATCTAAGCTAAGCATGCACCTATATTAATATTTTTAAATTTTTATTTTAGGAACACAAGGTAAATATGTTTTATTACAAATACTTATAAATGGTTAGTACATAAATTGAGTTGGTCATCACAAAAAGCCATTAAATCTCCAAAGAAGAGCTGAAAAATCACGAAGTTTGATAAATGGAGAAGTATTGCATCTTCTTATGGCGAAGAGGATTGAAATAACGCACATCATTCAATATTTTCTACTCCAAACTTTTCGAAAGTAAGTTATTCAAAAGCAGCAGTTCGCAGTTTGACCACATGGGTATTGCAGTAAGTTCGGCATTACAGGAATTCTATTTAAATGTGAATTTTGCTAATGATGAAGCATGGTGTAATCCTTTGGTGGTGGTCTTAAGACTGCTAATGCCACTGGTCTGGAAGAAATTTCGTAATTATAAAATATTTTTCATGTTTCAAGTAATTTCACTTCAAGTAATTACATAGTATGACTAATGTGTTTATTTATGAGGGTAAAAAAGAAACTTTACACTTCCACAAAAAATATTTTATGGTTCACACGACCATGGTTTTGATGCTGCGCATCGAAACCACAATCGTGAACTATTAAATCTTCATTGTGGAAGTGACAGTTTCTTTTTTACCCTCATCATGAAGAAATTCCACAAAGTTAAACCTGAAACTGTTATGTATTTATTTATGTTCACATTTACCCATCAAATAACAAATTGTGTACTTGAACCAAATCTGACAACAATGATGGATAATTGAAAAATTCAAGAAGAGAGAAAGAGAACCAACAGCTAGCAAACTACATGTTAACTGTACAGTGGAATTAGCTCGCAAACCGTCCACATCATGCCACAGCTAGAGGTGGATAATGCTTAGCGCCATAAATGTTTTCAAGTTGATTTTGACCAGCTTAGAACCTCCATCCCCGTTTGCCTCAGTTCCTCACGCGAGAGGGGGTTCGTACCTCCTTAACGCGTAGCTGCTGAAATACTTTCTTGAGAGTGATGGGGCACTGATAAAAGCTAAGCTGCTGTCTCTCCTTCTCGCGGTTCGTGCTCGGTGGAAATTATCTCCGGAAAGGGCCGAAAAATCGCTTTTTCTTTTTTCCCCGACAAATAAATTCATGACCTCATCAGTGGGAAAAATCGAATACAACAAGAAAAAATTTCCAAAAAACAATTATACGGGATACAAATAATCGTCAATTACTCTCATGACTTGTGAACTAACATCCCCTGCCTATCGTAGAGACTATTCTAACAATTTGTAATTGAAGTTGGTTTTATCGTTTTTTATCTGCATTTTACGTACATACTGGCGTAACGGAAGACTTCTCTTGCCATGGAATTTCCAAATGGATCGAGTTAACCACAGTTTGAAAAGCACTCTCGCCCGGGGCAGGACGCAAACCTGAAAATTTTGACCAGGAGGCCGGCGCATTTTCATCGCAGGCTCGATGATCAAGAAACGAGTGATTTTAACTGTCATTTTCGTGGGTGGATAAGAAGTGTAGTAATAAACGATGTGGCATTAATAGCTTGCCTGTATGATAATGGTTGCGTACGTTAAAGTTTACCTACATTTACTCAAAACACCATAATCCGCCGCAAGGGTGTGTGGTGGGGGTTGTGTAAGTCATACGTCTTGAGCATTGGCTGCTCTCCTTGCGATTGACTCCCAATTTCCAAGGCACACGTCACGTTTAATCTCTTCTCGTAGCAATTTTTCAAAAACCTGGCGGATTCTCTCTGAATATTTTCAAATTTTATGTTGTGCTTCAGGGTGTTTTTGCAGAACTAGTAAGTTGATTTGTGGCTTTGAAAAATGGATCTTAAGACTAATCTGACAGACGTTAGGGTGAAAGGAAGTTTTATGCGGAGACAAAATTTTAAGTTAAGAGAAGAAAAATAAATGTACTTGTGTGACAGAAATTTAATGCTCGTCTGAATGAAGATTAGAACTTACGTATTTAATTTTCCGTGAATATTGTATAAAGGAAACAATATGTGAATTTCGTTTTCACAACGCACTCAGTGACGCCCTATGCCGAATTCTACTTCCTTTTCGTGATTTCAACACGGCTGTAACTGCGCATCCGAGCTGGATAAGCTGGCCTAAATCCATTTTCTGGGCCAGTCCACCCGACTTGGAGGATGGAGTGAGGGGCGAAGGAGGCTTTGATCCAATGCTTTTCTTCAGTCATAAATCACCGGTCCCGGAGGTCCCGGTTGCCCTCATCTTCGTGACCGCTACGCAGTTTCCCTTCCTCGGGGAAAAAATTATGTGTCCGCGGATAGCTTGTGGATGTGCGGACGCGCTTTCGCCTAATTTTTCCATTTCACGAGTCGTTGAGAACGGGTGGGTCACATCGCACACGCCCGCCGACCCCTCGCCTGTTCCCCGAGTGGGCGAGGAAGGGGAGCGCGGTAATTGAAAAGCGGGCATTCGTCGCGGAGAGCTGAGAGAAAGAAGGAAGCGCCCTGTCCAGGCCTCCCGCGAGATATGGCAGCGCACCGGGGGAGGGGAGCAGCGTGCCAATGGGGCGGAATTTGCTGGTTCTCGCCCACCGTAATCAACCAGTAGCATGTTCTACGCGGGAATCCACAGATTGGGGAACAAATGGAAGGGGAGTGACATTGCAGAATCTTTCGTGGTGGGAGGACGAAGGAAATGATTTGAGACACTACGTAAGCAAGTGTACTCCGTGTTCTAGAACTTGCCATCTGCTTAAAAAGTCGGTTGCATGGGATACCTTGGGGTGATTTGAAATTATTCTTTTTTTGCTATTAGGATCTCAGTTGCATTTTAATGATGAATGAGAGTGTCTGAAGTATGGAGCAATTGTATTGTTTTCTTCGATTCAAAATTCTAATATTTTACGCAATTTAACCTCCATCACCATGCCTTTAAGCATTGAGATAATTTGACCCTCATCTTTCTTCTGTGCATGCGTGATAAAATAAAAATTATATTTTTCAATTCACCAAAAAATGACGATGGTATTTTAGAAAATATGACAATTATTTCAATTGTACTTTTTCACTCGTTTCACTTTTGCACTCTTAAAAGATAAACCGATGGGATTTCATAAGACTATTTCATAGGAAGAGAGTGATTATGTCCTTAAATGAAAAGATGGAACGATTATCATTACATTTAAGCAAAAATTATGTAATATGGAACACTACGTTGAGATTTTTTAACGTTTTCATGTGGTAAGATTATCTTTTTATTTATGCGTTGAAACGGTAGATAGGAAGACATTAAATGATATAATGATGGAAGTGGGGTATGTAGCGTTGGCTTGGTTTATAAAGTGTCTTACGTTATACATTCCCATGATACCGCTTCCTTATGTGGTAGGCGTAATAAGAAAAATCTGAACCAAATTAATGCAGGATAATATGTAGTCAGTTTGAATAATAATTATGTAATTCATAATACAATTGGAAAAAATGATTCGGTACCCATGTAAAATCGTGAAAATGTCCTCGCACGCGTTGTTAATAGCTTTGGAAATGTCATCAACCTAGCAGTCGAGGTGAAGCTTCAAATCATCAACATGAAAGTAATAGGTATTTTGCCGAATTGCATTAGGCAAATCTCTTATAAATATTTAGCAAAAAGTTGACCGGGATAAGTAGTTGAATGCGTTCCACTGTGAATGAGGAGGGATCAGTGAGCTCACAAATGGATCCATTAGCAAACATCCTTTTTATGGTCGATAAGAACTGAGACAAGATGCAGCCGACTTGTATAATTTAAAAATCTCGGTGTGGATTTTAGATTGTAGTGATTTCCACTATTAATACCGGTCAGTTCAAAATGTTCTTTTCATTGAATCCTTTTTCATATAAATATAATGTTGTGGGTCTTCCATTAAAACCCTGACCAATATTAAAAATAAATATTATTGCGGAATGAATATCCACAATTTTCTAAATCTCTCTGACGTGAATCCTTCTTTCTCCAACTCACTGAGCTAGTTCAACCTCTATCTTCCCATCTCTTGCTCATACGTAGAGTTACTTCCCTGATTGATTCGTTGCTATCATTCATTCGAAAGATTGAATTTATCATTCCACCCTAGGCCGTTCGCAGAGATTACTTTTGGGCCCAGGAGCCCCAAGACGCCGAAGAGCCGAGGATAGTTTTAACCTCATTTGCCGCGCGATCCTGGACGGGTTTTTCAAACGGTGGACGTGATCGAGCTCGTTCGCGTCTTTTTTCCCGAGGTGCTACCTGTTTTTGGCATATCAATGCCCGATTTATTTCACCGCCCTTGTCTATAGGCTGCTCTGAATTTCCTCACCGTCACTAAGAGCCACTGCTCATCTGTTTCGGCGTGGCTTAAAGACATCAGAAATTTATTGACAATATTATAACACTTAAAGTTACATTTTCAAGTCTAATTCGACATACATTAACTCGAGACTCATTTTAAGAATGAAATATTTTGAATGTCTTCATTAGATTCTTGCCAAGAGTTTTTATCAAGTCCGCTTGAATATTTAGAGCTATTTTACAACCAGATGATTGTTTATTGGTCAACTGAATTTGTACTTTTGCTGCGATTACCTCCGTTAGAATTTACACGTAAAATGTTGGTCATTAAGTCATTGCTAAAGAGTGAATCATTGACAGAAAGTGTAGAGAACCACGTTTCCTGCAGATTATAGTGCCTGTTTTACATGCAACCGATGTGAAGGAAAGGCTTCATCTAAGTGACCATAGGTTAGACGTGTTTTGGTCACGTGTAATTGTTAGGTCACGTTTGATGCAATTATTAGGTATCTCATGAAGAGTTTTCGGCCGAGCGGGAATCCCAAGTCCATAGCCGCACGCTCTCTTGACCATGCGTAATCTTTCCGAGCGTGAGCTATCAGCTGAGTGATTGCACTGATACGGAAAGAAAAACAATTGCATATCATGGCCCATGACCTAAGTAAGGTTAAAAGCTCACGGTACCCCGCTAATTCGAAGAAGGGATGCCGTAAGCGTTGAGGGAAAATCTCTCGCGGTTGTGACGTAAAAAGAGCTCAGGTGTAATCGAGAAGGAGAAAGTGAGGAAAAGTGCCAAGGGTCGTTGGGTCATGGACACTATGGCCTCTAAAACTAATCATCCGGACGAAAGCCTTTGCGTATTGGTGATAGCGTATTTACTGCCTCAAAGTGTCGGCTGATCCTCTTAAATTCTTTTCAATCCTTCTCGGAAGTTTGGACAATTTTATGGGGTAACCCCGATTTGCACGATCATTTATGAGACTTAATCAGCTGTGTTAGAAACAAAACAACACTAAGTTCGAAGAACGTATTTCATTCTTTGTTCTCTCCTTTAACTGCTCTCGTTCCACAATTTACGTAGTATATTGTTAACCCCTTTACACCAGCGCCATAGGTCACAGCGCGGGATGAAGATGCAGTAAAGAGTTTGTAAATAATGACTGGCCACTCTTGTAAATAATGACTGAGGATGAAATTGTTCGCTGATCATTCCGAAATACGCGTTGATCCAATAACTTTTTCCGTAAGGAGGCTTTTATCCAATAATTGAAGCGGCTTTAAAATATTTAGCTGCAGGTTTCCATATTTATGGCTTAGATCTTCAATTACCTTTAACTTTTTCATTTAAATAATTCACCCATAATGGCCCAAAATTAAATATTTAATTCATGAGTATATTATTAAAAGGCAAATTCAACCTAATGCTACCCCGACAAAGTTTTCAGAGAGAATAGTGTACTTTAAATATTTCGAGAAAGCTGTTTGAGTCGACAGTTATGGCTGTTTAAAAAAAACTTTGTCGTGCTTGGTTTATAAACTACTACTTTCTGTCAATTTAATCTGTAAACCATAGTTTCAACGGGGTTTGACAATGGTTTTCTTTCGTCTTTGATTATATAGCATTTCGAAAATATCCAAGTTGATCCTTCAATCAGATTGCTTAACGACATATGCTTACAACAAGGACTATCAGAAACGTACAAGTCGTAGGTGGGAGAGAATCACTTTGGGGGATTCGAAGCCGCGATCGCTGGATTAATGGGCGACGCCATTACTCCGCCGCCATGTAGGACATGTATGATGGGACCTGAAAGTGAATATCACATCATATTTCACTTAAGTCACCAATTTTCATAACCAGATTTGTGATTGGCCTGGGATGCTCAGGGTTATCACGCGCATTAGAATCCGGGTGACTGCGTTTGGCACCCGAACGACCTTTCCACAACCCTTCCACACATTTATTTGAAATAGAGACCATTCCACGATATTCTGAGGAACATGTCTCTTGCTCTCGAATAGTCGATGACGTCATGGTGCATGCACCACTCAGTACACACCCGCCTCCCCAGTGCCGAGTGGCCACGCGTCGGCACTTGCGGATGTGGACATCGCCAGGTCACTGACGAGATCATCACGAAATGGCCATAGAATGTCGACTCTGGCTGCAAACATTCCGGCCTGACGTTAAATACACTCCGCGATCTCATTTAGGAGATTCCCACCGTCTATCCGCTTCCAGGAAAGCCTCGAAGGAGATGAACGCGCGCCAGAAGCAATTTGAATGGACGGAAGGTGCGCGGGCGACCGCCTCCCCCCTCCGACTCGCGGACGAACTTCTTTTATAGGCTTCCCTCCAAAGCACGGCGGCACCTCGGGTGGCCGACGTGATACCATCTCTCCCAGGCCTCCAAGCCGAAAACGCGTTTCTCGGAAAAGGGGCGCTGTCGAGGGGGTGGGAACGAAATGAATGCATGTCCGGGTTTGGGGGTTGACGCGAAAAGCATCCGGTAAGGATGGGGGGATGTCCCGCAAAAAACCGCGAAGGTGATACTAATGGGGCTGGCGGTTGAAAGGAATGCTTATCTCCCCATTCCTTCCGAGAATATCCATATTGCGCGCTACAATTAATTAATGAATTCTTCTCGCAAGTGCGTATTAAGTCTTAAAAAAAAACAATTATCCGGAATGCTTCGCTTTCTAAGAACGGTTAGACGGTTACTTACGCAAACCTCGAGAAGTACATTCCCTTGAGAAAAGACCCTGGAACAGAATGAACAGTTTTCAGGGGTAATTAAGGAACTCGAGATAGAACTGCTTGAATAATGGTTTAAGGCTTTCGCATTAAGTAGATATTAGCTGGAGACCAAGGCGAAGGCGTGAATTTATGGCATGATCTGAATTGAAGCGAATATAGATTGAACAAGTACCCTAATCCAAGCATTAGTTTAAATAGATTTCTAGTTTAAATTAATCACTCGACGTGTTCATAAAAAATGTATCATGAACTGTGTGAATTTTATTCTAGTGACATGATTCTCTAAGGACACTCATTAAGTATTTACCCAACATATTCTGCCTGAATAGAGCCTGTGACATCAGCCTTGAAGGCAATGCAAAGGCTGGACTGGGGTAAATTTAATGCTATTATTAGGTATGATCAGTTCCTTTATATTTTTTAATGAAAATATACGCTATTAATTGGTGCACTATAAATTCATGAATATTTATAATCTACATATACAGCTTCCTGTAATTATTTAAATGATTTGGAGTCAATAAACTAAAAAAGATAATTTTGTAGATGCTATAAATAATGCATGCACTTCTTCTCCACCCCACCGTTGTCCTTCGTGTCTAATACCAAGCTCTAAGTTGTTATTATCTTTGCTGAATCACAAAGTATTCCGAATTATCAGCTGACCCTGAACGACTGGAAAACATTTGAGTACAGATTTAAGACATTGAAATAGTTAATTATCAATATTGTTAAATTTTATTGTTTTCGATCGATTAAAAAGGGAAATCGTTAAAATAATGCTAGAAGTTTACTTGCCTAGCACAATTGATGAAAGATAAATGATATCTTAACATTTGAATGATATTTTAACTACGAAATTTTTATTTTTCTCTCTTCTCTCGAAATCTTTATTATATTTTCAACTGTATTCTGTAAATGGAGATATTATTGCGGCATCTGATGGTATTCATATCTACTTCTTATACTCCCATCTCTTGCTCTCAACAAAAAAAAATTATATTTGATATTCAAGTTCCACCAAATATATTCTCTTCCGTGAACTTTAAATAGTGGCCATTTAATGAGTGCCAATAATATATATTTAATTTAAGCAATAAAATTTATGATGAAAAAGCGGAAATCAATTTGACCGCTATTTAAGTTTATAGAAGCTGGATATGAATTAAAGTTGGACTATCTGTAATAGGAATTATCATCGTCTAGCGCTATTATACGTAGTCCCTTCTGAATTCTATCTATGCGCATTTAGGTAAACATGAGTATTATTCAGCTAAAGTAATATTAAGTTACGGTTGAGTTGTTTTATATTCCAGAAGAGAAAAAATAATGAAAGGGGAAGTAGAACTGAGAATGAATCAATTTAATAAAAAGAGACGTTTCAGGCGTGATATGGTGGAATATCACGATTAATTAAAATTGGCAATTTTCCACAAAATAACTTATTTTGTGGAAAATTGCCAATTTTAATTAAAACTGAATCAATTTGTTCCACTTTTACCCTGGGCAGTACCCTTTAAGCTCTCCGGCATGCAAAGAACATCTTTAGAATTGGCAGTGAGAAGATCATTCTAAGAATCCGTCAAATGTTCCCCAATTGTGACACGTGGAATCCACTGGCTCAGAAGTGAGACGGGAAATGACGGCGACACCGAAATAGTAGTATTTTTTAAGTCAGCTCTTGCGGTACGGAAATAAGCTTAAGGTTGCGATCGCGTCCCTATTTTTACGCGGCAATCAATTTAGAAAAAAAACCTTCCGAGGGCTGGTCAGGCGTAGTAATCTTTCCTGACGCGATGAAATGCATTCCAAATTAAAGGTTTCGCCTCCATTGACTTTTTCGATTCCGTAGAAATTTTAGAAGAATAATTAATTAGTTAAAAGAGATTGATTAATGCTCTAAATAATGAATTAATATTAATATTATTTTAGAAATATTTCAGCTTCTTAATTTCATCTCAAAAACCTCTTGATGGAACAAGTGCTCAGAACGGCCCAGAATCCTATTTTATGTCAAGCGTCCCCCCAGTTGGAAATGTGCTTGGAAGTATATTGATATACAAGTAGATCTTTCAAGAGGGTTACATATGCACAGAATATAAGTTACGATGTCGTTCATTGGCTGAATATTGCTTTTTGAGGTGTCCTATGGGTGAATGTACGTTATGTTAAATGTTTCACTATGCTTATTTTCATCTACATCTACATAATACCCCGCAAGCCGCCGCAAGGGCGTGTGGCGGGGGCAACTACCAATGCAATCAAACCGAAGGTTGATTTCGAAAAACGGTGGTAGACATTAGTTCGTGCACACCTCTACGCAGCGCGAGACTCACTCATTCGGGATGTGTTTGGGCAGCTGTTTTCTTTCCCTGGATCACGTACGATTACCAAGTTCTAGTATCCAGAAAATGTTACTTCTTGAATTTATATAACGTGATGTTTTGCATCATCAGTAGAAGTCGACCAATGGTCGAAACCTGTGTCTCCTCGGTCACCGCGGTGAATTAAGTGTTACTGCTTAATTTTGTAAACCGGTGAAGATATTTCCTGGGTGTACCCAGGAGCTAAACATTGATTTCCTCATTCCTTGCAATATGTCTCGTACTTTCCTCTCACTACCTCGGTTAAAGAGGAAGGGGCAGAAATATTCTCTTTCTTATCCCTTCCTCGAAGCAAGAGAACTCTTTCGGTCTTCAACATTCCATAATATGACAGAAAAATTTAATCCCCGGGTCCCGAAAACATACTGGCTAGGGTGGTAAAACACTTAGCTCCTAACATCGCCCCGTATCTCGAATTTATATTTAACAAATCCCTCACTGAGTGCAAAGTCCCTAGGCATTGGAAAACCGCGCAAAAAATGCCTATTTTTAAAAGTGGTGACAGGGAGGACCCCAGCAATTACAGACCCATTTCTCTCACTTCTATATGTTGCAAAATTTTAGAGCACATAATTGTCAGTTCCATAATGAGATATCTTGATAAAATTAACTTTTTAAGTGACAATCAACACGGATTCAGAAAAACCCGCTCATGCGAGACCCAATTAGGATTGTTCACACATGACTTACTTTCATCGGGTGAAAGTGGATGCGATCTTTTTAGATTTTCAAAAGGCATTTGATAAGGTTCCGCATGGTAAACTCATCCATAAATTAAAGGGCGCAGGTATACACAAGGGCGCAATAAATTGGGTTGAAGACTTCTTTTCAGACCGGGAACAGAGGGTAGTCCTTGACGGCGCTAGTTCTACCAACGTACGAGTCACCTCGGGGGTTCCTCAGGGAAGTGCTATCGGACCGTTACTATTCTTGATTTTTGTTAACGATTTGAACCGCGAAGTGAAAAGTAAGATAAGGATGTTCGCGGATGACACAGTAATTTATCGGGAGATATCCTGGGATGAAGATCGTTTAATTCTAGCACGTGATTTAGATTGCATTAATGAATGGTGTTCAAAATGGGGATTGCCTTTAAATCTGAATAAAGATTCGGTGGTAAATTTCTTTAAAAGATCCACGGGATTCTTTTACAAATTAGCGGGAGTTGACCTTGAAGTAGTTGATACGGTGAAATACCTAGGTGTTACATTCACTAAAGACTTAACTTGGGGGACCCATATACGTAAAGTCTGCGGGCAAGCATATAAAAAATTAGGATTTATTAGACGCATTGTCGGCAGAAGTGACTCCAAGGTCAAGGAACGTTGTTATCACGCTCTTGTTAGGCCCCATTTAGAATATGCATGTAGCGTGTGGGATCCATGTGAAAAAGGCCTCATTCGGGAAACTGAGAAGGTCCAACGCCGGGCAGCTCGTTTCGTGGAAAACTGTTACGATAAAACGAAAAGCGTCACTGAAATGATTATGAAGTTGGGATGGGACTCATTGGAAGAAAGACGACTCAATGCTAGGTTAAACTTACTAAATAAATTCAGATCCGCATGTTTCAGCACCGAGGTCTCGAAAATTATTCGCACTCCAACATACATTGGTCGCTTGGATCAAAATACAAAATTCCGGAAATAGATGCCAGAACTAGCAGACTCAAGGACTCCTTCTTCCCACGGACAATACGGGATAACAACTGTAGGGTCACACTCGGAGATAACAAAAATGCCACTTGCCACCCTCGGCGTCTAGGTAACAATTAGTTATACTCAATTGCATGCACATTCACTAACCTCCTGTGTGTTGTGTCAAAACTCTTCCCGCATGCCCGCATTGGAATGCCGTTAAGTAATGTATTGCTGTTTACAGTATTGTTTGCTCTGCTTTTGGTACCCTAAATTTCTCCTTCCATCCCTTATCCTTCTCCGTTGGGGAGACCTCCTCCTACCTGCAGCGTTGGGCCAGATTCCTCACCTTGGGTAGGAGAGCGTTTTATGTTGCACGTTCTTGTGGTGGTGGTATTTCACCTTGCTATTTACTAAAATCTAGCTTGCACGTTCTTGGATAAATGTCTTGCAGCATCCTAAGGTTCAATTATTTGTTATAATTAAGCATATGTACTTGGATGCTTGTGGAGTGAAGGGAGGTAGATGTGTATTTGCATGCGTGTAAAATGATAGGATATTTCTATGATTGAATGCACTACTGTGGATTTGGGTTTGTATGTTTGTGTTAGTTTTGAATGCGGTTTTTCTTTTTCCCTTTTTTTGGGTGGTGACCTAACACCCCCCGCCACACGCCCTTGCGGCGGCTTGCGGGGTATTATGTAGATGTAGAAAAAAACAGCTGGGTGACCTCTACTCGAACGTGGGGAACAGTTTGAACTAGAAAGTCCGTGTAAATTTACCGAATATTCCGCAAACCGCCGTGAGGACGTGTGGCGGTGGGTGTCACGGCTCAAATATGAGTTCATACTTGCATTTAACACAAAGGAACACGAGTTAGTGGCGGCCGAAGCGATTGCTCGTTTTTAAGCCTGTGGCACGTGCTTCATTGTCAGAGCCAATTCCCGATGGCGATGCGGAGAGGGCCGACGAAAGGGGCGGAGAGGGCCGACGAAAAGGGCGGAGAGGGCCGACGAAAGGGGCGGAGTGAGGCGCGAGTGCCTCGGGGTCCCCTTGCCTTGTTGGAAATTGGAAGCGGACGGGAAGGGAACGCCAAGGGTGGGGGCAATCATTGTAATGGAGAGAGAGGAAGAAGGGATCCTCAAAATAAGAAACTCAGGCGAGTCCGCCGCTCTTGGAAGCTCGCCCTTTGCCGGAGGAGGATATATACCGTTATGCCCTCTACACCACGCACTGCTCTGCAGCCGTGAGACAGGCCTGCGTTTCGGACGCCTCCTTACGTCGAGCGACGCCGTAGCACATCCCTCTCCTAGACCCTCGAGTGAGCAATTACTATATTACTCATAGGACGACATACCGGTGTGCTATGCTTGCTATGTCGAGTAATATTTAGAGTGCTACTCCTGACGTCGCTTTTTGCGAGAGAACCAACATCTCGCGTCTTTAGTGAGTGCATCACCATGGATATTGATTGATATTAACGATGGGAGTCCGTCAGCCACGACGCATGCGTCTTCGACATCTGTTCTTTCGGCATCGCCCGAGCGCCGCATTCTCTTCGGAAGTTGATGCTTATGAGGAGACTACCGATCAGATTAACCGTTGATCGAACACGGGAGGGCGAGTCCTTGGGTTATTCCGACCGAGGGTCCCGGGCAAAATCGTGCCTCGTACTATTTTGGCATGTTTTCATATATCGCCGATATCTATCGCTCTCCGATATAGCGGTTTATTCAAATTCCCTGCACCGACAGGAGCTATAATTCAGGGATGGGTCATTCCGGTGGGATGAGAAACCCATGGTCAATCACCTCACGTGGCGAGCTGGTCACGAAAGAGTGAGGAGTTTCAGTTTATGTCGTGATCTCGATCCTGCAGTAAATGAAACATGCTCAGGGAATGAAATCAATGTGGGATGAATCTGAATTTTTGTATGCCACGAATGCCGGGTCATTGAAAACAGAGGACCCTCAATATGTTCACTCTGGATAGAATGTCTAATTAACATGATATATCATCATATCGCCTAGTCCTTGATGGATGACTTTCTTTCAGTTTGGTGAATTTTGACGGAAGCCTAACGAGCGGTTTCCGCAAGTCTTTTACGTCGCTTCGCCCGAGTCCCTTACTCATTCTAAGGCTGAATTACCTCGTGTCACTACATTATGCAGATCTGAATCCGCATCAGGGCAGGTAAGAGGGCGTCAAGACTTAAATTTAAAACAACGGGGATGACGGGGATCTATTTGGCATTTAAATCCACCATTAATTTTCAGTTATTTTTTCATTCATGTGACTTCAGTTCAAGGTTTATAATTACTCTCTGGAGTGAAGGAAAGAAATTCACAGAAATGCCAAAAATTATTCGAAACTATAGGTAGCCTATAAATGCGGAGCGAAAAATATTGCGTCCGTTTCTTTGATAAATATACAAATTTTTCTGCGGAAAAGGAGTATTTTTATGTATTTATATCCCTCACTCAACTCAAATGGATGTGTTCAGGTGATTCAATTGAAACACCATAATTTTAAATGCAAAAATGCAAAGCGTTTTCCTAAGTCATATAGCATAAGTACAAGAGGGAGTCACTGGCACGACCATGATCAAATAGGAGAAATATCTATTTTTGCGACTGCTTTGGATTCAAATACTCACCCTCCAAAATCTACGGGTTCATAACAAATCCTAATTCTTGAATTCCTACAGTTGAAACTGAAAAACTATTATCTCCAGTTACTTTTTAGGGCTTTTAAGAAGATTATACCATTACCTACTGATTACATCTACATCTACATAATACCCCGCAAGCCGCCGCAAGGGCGTGTGGCGGGGGGTGTTAGGTCACCACCCAAAAAAGGAAAAAAGAAATACCGCATTCAAAACCAAATTACTGATCAGATTGGTGCGCATCCTAACACTATCCACCGGACACCGCTGTGCCGACTTCTCTTGTATGACGTAATGGTTCATGATTGAAATTCGAACACCTTCATCTCTAAAACCTGCAGTATATTTCCACTCGTCGTCTCCAAATTCTTGAGGCGAAAATATCGACTTTCGAAAACTTTTAAGAAATTTAACTATTCATACTTAGTTACTAACTCATACTTATATGGAATGAATCTCATTATTAGAATAATATGCCTCCCCATTTCCTTGATGGCGAGAGTAGGAAATACCAAGTATAACATGACCCGAAGAACTCAAAATTGGGGTCATCCAACGCTAAAAATCACCAACACTCAATTTGATGGCTTAACAACTCCTGCCATATGTCCTTAAAACGAAGTTAATATTTTCAAAAATGTGAAGAAGTCGTGCAGACTCGTAGATTTTCTTTTGTACACTTCATCATGAAAAGCATGCCATCGTGGGTTTTGAGCATCAATCTGTACGGTGAACACAATTTATGCTTTCAAGTCTCTGCTTTATTACATGTATATCGTTTACCACTAAATTCTTGGTTGCTGTCATTAATGTTTTCGATCACTTCTAGTTAGTATGGCCCTTGAGTCCTTGATATCATATATCATTATCAGTAAATTTAAACGATCACAAAACATCGTAAAGAATTAAATTGAGCACCTTAATAGTAATACTCAATAGAGTTTGACCTGCATTATCTCATAATTATTACTGTTTTTAGCCCTGATTTCTGACGATTTTTCTGTCGTTTCCGGTAGGGTGAAGCGTTATCAAAATCTACTTTAATGATTTTCTCTGATTCTGCACGTTTTTCAGATTAGTACCGCCTCTCTTTTGCCACTTCTGTTTTTTCCCCAAATACAAGAGTTAAACAAAATTTCAGGTATTCACCGACAGTAGTAAAAAACAGAAAGTTGTCGCCAGGCTATCCAGTGAATTCGAAAGTTTTCGTCCATTAAATTTTTGTTCTGTTTTACACGCATAATTAATTAGTAGAGAACTTGGATCATTATTCACCCGAGTCGATTAATTTTTGATTTATTCGTTTGCTTTTATGTGCTAGGTTTCATTCACGACAGCAATTGGGATAACATATTGGCGAATGCACAACATTTCATTCAATTTGCCAATTAAGGTTTTCGCATTTGTATCTTAAGCGTTGCCGTCTCTCTCACTCCTCAGTGTACACTCAATTTCAGCGTAAGGTAATATCGACACTACACGTCAACAATGACACGAAGAACTGCACTATGTTCGGAATTGAAGCAAATGGAAGAAAGATCCATTAACTCTAAATCAAAGTTCAATCGTCAAATTGGGTTTTCCTTTTTTCCAAATCTTACTAGCTACATGATCTTTGTCTTCTCCTATCTTTCACTGACTTATTGTAAAGATTTTATGAAATTGGGAGGAGATCAGTAAGCATTTTCTTGTGAGGGCCCCACGTATAGCTTTAGAAAATCAACAACAAATGCAATGGAATAATTCGAACTTACCTTTAATAAACTAGTAAAGCAGTGATATGTGAGACAGAAATGAATCAGTATCGTTAAAATGAGAAACAGACAACACCTTGGATTTTTAAAAATACTCAACCAAAAACCATAAAAATATAAGCTAATAATGAACTAATGTCAATACTTTTCGTCTAAATATTGATTTATGTATTATACGACCGGTTTTGATGAACTACGTACATCACCTTTAGTTGAAGATTATGTAGTGCAACGAAACTGGTCATGTATAAAATCAATACCTAGTGAAAAAGTGTAAATCCTTCTTCATTAATATGCTCGCATACCACGCCTGAAACTACGCCAAAGGTAAACTACGTTTATGGTCCCTGGTGTTAACAAGTAACTTGAATTATCTATGTGTGAAAATAATCATAAAACATCTAAATCACTCCCGTAACAAGTAGAAAGCTAAGTCAAAGACTGATTCGATCCGATGACCCAAGTAACAGCTTACTCAACTGAGTTTCCAAAGGTTTTTGCGCATTAATTGTAATGTCAGCAGTCATAAACCACTCTTTTAAACTTTTATGCAAAGATGACTGCCAAAATACTTAAAATTCATAATAACGCAGGTAAAATAATGAAAAAACTAAAATGTTAAACATTAAATTAACAGTTTCAATGGCATATGTATTCTACCAGAGACAGCAATGACCGTCATTAGTGAAGAGCCCAGAACAGTTTCAGCCGCCTTGAACGTAGTCACATCTACATTTCCAGAATTCCGTGCATCACTAAAAATCTAAAAACGTTTGCACGTAAAAGCAATTCATATCGAAGAATTATTAAAAAAATAATTATTAAGTGGTTATAAAAAACTTTGTTTTTTAAAAAGTTCAGATCATAGAATGATATGGTGGAATATCATGATTAATTAAAATTGGGAATATTATTGGAAAATTGCCAATTTTAATTAAAAAAGTAAGCAGGGAGATGCGCAGATTGACTGAGATTTTTTTTGACAGACAGTTTTGAAGTTTTTGAGAGACAGTTTTTGAATACTGATGGAAAGAATTTTTATCAGTCAACACTGATGAAGAAACTGCTTTTGAGTATACTATAAGACTATGAGTGTTTTTAACATCTTAAGCATGATTTGGAGAATATTTACTCTCCTTGGTTTATCATCACTCCGGTGCATTTCACCGGGGTCTGCTTTGGTGATGGAAAGCGGAGCAGATAGCCTATTCAGTCCATAGATTCGTGGAAACACGCATTCGAGACTTCAAGGCTAACATTGCCGCATAGCCTCGAGTGCTATGCGGCGATGCGTTATTCCGCATTGATTTTGTGCCATAAAACTGTACTCAACGCCCAATCAAAATAACTTTACCTTTGGATGGAGGAAACATGATATTTTGGTTCTCCAAACAAGTTTAATGGTTTGAGTATGCGCTTCTACTGCCGGAAAAATGCTGTGCAACTTAATGCTCAATGGGTGGATCTTAAAAAAACGTCAAATGAATTTCTCTCGTGTATCTCCATAAATTAGCGGATATAATTCTAGGTTTGCTGTGCTCAGACTATTCAGTGCAATCTGTCAAACGTGGGACATGAACGTTTGTGTCAAACAATAATGAAATTATTAATGGCTTCCGGCATATTTCCTTTTACTTAACAATTTTCTGCTTCGTCAAAATAATTTATAGTTATTGTGCGACACAGAGACAATGGTTTTACCCTGAATCAAAATGTCATTGCTCTTCACGGATGTTTCTAACCTATTTTATGGTTAATTTACTTCAAAAACTAATTCAGTCAAAATGTTATTCTCCTCTGGGAATTATTTTATCCAAAATTCATAGTGTCCATACGAAAAAGAAATACTTGTACTGTTCCACAAATTTTATTGAAAGGTACACCGACTTGCGTCATCGTCAGGTACAAATTTGCTAAACAGACAGTGGCAGAATATATACCCTCCGGACAGAGTGGGGGCGGGGAGGGGTGGAAGGGCCCGAGAGGGATGGGGGCTCTCAGGTGCGTTGAGGGGTTGTTTTGACCATTTCCGGGCAATTTAATTTAATAAAATCCGTGGAAAAGTATAAGTATTTCTTTTTTGGTATGGATATTAAATACTTCCACGAAGTGAAGCCTGAAACAATAGAATATTAATAGCTCCTACTTATAGTTTCATAATTATGAACATGTTCGAATATATTATCAGATCTGTTCAAAGAGGCAACAAAATTGTAGTCATGTTGCCATTTCCCTGATAAAATGACAAGTATATAATATTATGTAGGGTTTACAAAGGTGGTGGATCACTCACGAATTACCCCATCTGCGTCATAGTTACAATGAATCGATCGAACTGTCTGCTCTAAAATTAGCAATGGATATAGTATTTAGTATCAACCGATGGCGCATTCACCATAAGCTGCGTTGATCATGTCGTCTCTTTCCCGGTTTTGCCCAGTGTCACGCATAATTTGATGGCGTAGCGCTGTTTCAATAACCGTTTCATGACAAATCATAACGAGGTCATGTCATAGATGTTTCGAAAACGAACGATCCGAACTCCGCAAAGGCTGGGAGCCAACTACCACCGGCCTTAAGCCTTTCATGAGACTCTCCTCCCTCGAACCCAGCCAGAGAAACCGCCGCCTCCCTTCAGTCCGTCCGCATATCCGGGAGAAAATAAATCCTACTACTTTTAGGACAGAACATGAATGCAAGAATAAGCAGACATACTTGAGGATAGATATAAACTTAAAACTTCTTCAAGGTTGCAGAACTACATGTATATATTAAGCATTGCATTATGCCAAAAATAGAATAGACAATAAATCTGCTTATACTTGTGCACTTATTTCACTTTCATCTGTATGAACATAGTATCAAGTGCTCTTGAGTAGCATAAGAATACTGTTTTGGAAGCGAGAGGCGTCCATTATGCAGATAGCCTAAATGACTAAGTGGAAGTAAAACAGCTGGATTCGAAGATAATTATTCCGCTTACGCTGGCACTGACAAATTGAGCGACAATTTTCGATGTGAATGAGGAAATTTAAAAAAACCTTTGTGACATTGCCTAAGAGTGAAGGATCCGGTCATAGGGTAGTGATTGACGGTCTTTGAGGGTGAGACTGCAGAATGGACTGAAGATGGACAGAGGCTGTTATTATTTCCGTGGCTGATGTTAGTCCTTAGCTCCCTTGACTGGCTCCGGCTCCTAGACTTTGTTTCTGCTCGGTAGCAAAAAATTATTCTCGGCAACTAAAGTCCGGTTTATGACCGCGTCCATAGAGTTAATGAATCCTAATCCTTGTTCACGTTCGTGTGGCTTCCCGATTTTCAGGAAGGGCGAAATTGGTGAATTTCCCTTCTTTTTAAGATTCGTGATTTTTGTGGTTTTACATCTATAGCATCGAGTCTGATTGATTTAATTGTGAACCTATATATGATTATATTGGGCCTACAGAGAGATTAAAGTGATCAGATTCATATAGTCTGGTCTGTCTGGGTCTATATATATTCTTCACAATTTTTCCACAGTAGCTAGAGACATCGTGGCAGGAAATAGGTAGGATCACTCTAGTCCATTTACCGTTTGGTTAGAAATATTTGAGAATAAAAGGGTATATGCTGATTTTATCTATTTAAACAAGTTATTTTAACCATGGTAGCGATTTGAACTTCACGGTTTGAATTCCGCGTGGTAAACGAGTTATTACACTTATGAATTTAAATTAAGGAGACTGTAATTTTCTTTTGCGTTGTAATCCATATAACAAATTTCGACAGCAACACGCATCGCCATCAGGTAATTACATCATTAGAATTACAATTTATCATTTGCCACGCATACTTTCGGGATCTATTTATATACATGCTCCGTGATTTGATCGATCTCCATTGTTGACAAGCAGTAAAAACAAGGACAACAGAAACTAACATAACTGGCGCCATACACACCGCTCGACGATCCGCCAAGCCAAGACGGCTCATTGGATCTCAGGCAACTAGCGCCGCTGGTGGGCGGGGCTATTGTCCTCTGCATGGGCGCCAGATTGTACCAGATCGCATATTTATTGGGCCGACCACGTATGTGTTGATTTTGCATGTAGTTTGGTTCCCTTTGACCGGTGGTGGGCTAACATCCCCAGCCACATGCCCTTGCGGCGGTTTGCGGGGTATTATGTAGATGTAGATGAAACCCTTCAAGGGACGACCGTAAGGGAGTTGGTGCGAGCCATATAGTTCATAGCCGTCCCATCAACTTTTACCGAGGGGAGGATTTGCAAAAATGTAGATTTCTGGAGGGTGTGGGATGACGATTCCTTCGCTTTAATAATAGCTTTGAACTATTTTTGGCTTTCCCTTCTGTTTTAAATTACTATTCTATACGTATTTTGTGGCATAGTACAGTACATAAGTAGAGTTTTTTATTATCTGTGGCAATTTCACAACATTTCGGTAGTATTTAAAAACTTTGTTGCAGCTTGAAGCTTCGAAACTGGGCATTTACGTAAGAGCTTGATTCTCGTATAGACTATCGCATACGTTCGTTATGTGGTTACAAGCGTGAGACACCGTAGGGATACTCAACGCACAAGCTGGTTAGGATTGATAGATAAATGACTTCAGTCTACAACATTCCATGCGATGAGGTATGCTTTTTTGAAATATTACATTTCATCAGCACGAAAGTTCTAATAAAAGCATGTCAACTGTCGCACCAATCATAACCTATTCTGCATATCCTGAAATCGAAGTGCTATGTAATGGAATTTCCATTACTCAGTTTGCTGCAAGAATTATGACCAAGTAAGTTTTAAGTTCATGAGAGATTTTCCTCTGATATGAAATTACGTAAATAATGAAAGAACACATTTGAATATGACATCCGTTTTTATTAAACGTCAGCCAACATAAATGGATTTCCAACCATTGAATGACGTTAAACATAATCACAAATAGCTTCATAATTTGGTTTAAAGGCGAGAGAAATGCCTAAGAAATTATTTATCTCCGAAAATAAAATCATTGAAAGTTATTCCCTCTCCACTCATGTGGAAGATCTCAGTCAAATCTCAACAGGCGTTCGCTTATCCTGAACTTCCCGCAAACCGCAATGCAAACAATCTCCAGCGTCTATCCAGCAGTATTTTTCCCAGCATCCTTCGTAGATCAACTCCATCATCGCTCAATAATAGCCTCGTCATCCAAGAAATGCCGAGGCTCGACGCGCTTTTTCCATTTTATCGTGAGGAAATTTATAAGCAGAAATCATATCCGTGTTTCTTACCGTAATCGCTAAGAGAGAAATGCTGATGAGAAATGATGAGAAGTGATAATTTCAGCTGAATAAGAAATGCTGACACTTTCCAGGTGCATGTGACACTTTCAAATGACCTTGCGAAGAAATAATGAGGAACAGAAAATAATGCAAGAAGCTACGTAACGGATATGCATTCGATTGTCGTGATCATTCCATTTTGTGACGGATAAAAATATTTTTACAAAAATGAAATCTTGCTCATGCTAAAATGAAATCATCGTGTGCTTCCAATGAAACGAGTAACTTCTTCCTTTTGTTCTTCCTGGAAACATTTTCCAACATTATTCATTCGCGATTTCACGCTAGATATACATTAAGGTACTCCATCAAGCCCCCAAACCACCAAAAGGTGGCTCAATTAAAGATGACAGCATAATAGGTAAAGACGATCGGGGTCCACAGATATTAAGAAGCGATTTCAAGAGAGCCGTTGCAGACCTGAGAAACAAGGCACCAGGAGTTGACAAAATAAATGGAGAAATAATCAAGGCACTCGGAGTCAAAGCGAAGGATGCCCTCTTTGGAATAATCAAAGATAGCTACGACAGCGGAAAGATACCAGAAGACTTTGAGGAAAATATGATGATTGCAATACCGAAGAAACCTAAAGCAGATAGATGCGAAGAACACAACATTGAGTCTGGTGACTCAAGCATCAAAAATCCTTGCTCAGATAATTAGCCGAAGAATAGAAGGAAGGGTGGAAGGAAACCTCTCAGGAAACCAATTCGGGTTCAGGAAAAACCGAGGAGCAAGAGAGGCAATTCTCAGCTTGAGAGTTATGGCGGAAAAAATGAGACAAGTAAATAAGCCATTATACGTGGCATTCGTGGACTTGGATAAGACCTTCGACAACGTCGATTGGAACAAGATGTTCAAGATACTAGAAGCGCTTGAATTGGACTACAACGACAGGAGAATTATCCATAACCTGTACAAGAATTAGGTTACAACAGTGCAAACGAAAAACGGGAGAAAAATAGAAGTCAAAATAAACAAAGGAGTAAGACAAGGATGCAACCTCTCGCCAGCAATATTCAACGTATACCTGGAAGAGGCAATAAAAGAAACACAAGAATTGGATATCAAAGGAGTCGAGGTAAATGGAGAGGAAATCAACGTGCTCCGGTTTGCAGATGACATTGCAGTAGTGGCGGAAACTCGAGAGGACCTGCAAGAAACTCTAAGTGCTATGGATCAAGTGGTTGGGGAATCACAATTCGGAGGGTGACACTAGAGCAAGTGGAATCCTGCACATACCTGGGCAGCAGCATAACATGGGATGGAAGAAGTTAAACCGACATCAAGCAAAGAATGGCCCAAGCTAAGAACGCATCCATGAAGAAGAGGCAATTAATATGTTCAAAGAACCTAAGGCTGGAAACAAGGAAGCAATTCGTCGAGACTTTCGTGTGAAGCATGGCGTTCTATGGTTCCGAGACTTGGAACATTGGAAAAGTGGGCCAGCGAAGAATAGAAGAAGCCTTTGAAACATGGTGCTGGAGGAGAATGCTGAAGATTAAATGGACAGACAAAGTGAGGAACGAGAAAGTATATAGAAGAGCAGAAGAGGAAAGGACCATATGGAGAACTCTACGACGAAGAATAAATAGATGGATTGGACACACATTGAGGCACAATGGATTGATTGGGAATATAAAAGACGGAAAAATAGAAGGAAAGATCACACGAGGAAGACCAAGAGACATGTACATAGGACAAATTAAGTATTACGTAAAACAGAGAAGGTGTCTGGGATTGAGAGAATTGCCATTAAATAGAAGCGAATGGAGAGTTGCAGTAAACCAATCCTAGGATTGAAATACTGATGATGATGACTGTGTGTTATCAACTCTGTTACAGATATCTCTGAGGATCATGCGACCTGGTGTCAGGGAAACCGAGGGAAAGGAAGCATATAGTGGAAAATATAGAAATTTAAATTATTTCAGAAAAAAATGGTTTCCATAAATATTGCTGGTGAATTATGCCCCAAGGTACTGATAGAGACTAATGCTGCATGAATTGGGGCTCAGCTTACGGGGAACTTAAATAATGTCAAAAAAGATTTATTTGAGAATCTATAAAAATTAAGTATTAGTTGTTTTGGAATATAAAGAAACTAAAAGTTGAATTTTACGACTATACAAATTAAATTATAAGGATTATGAGAACAAATAATTCAGTTAGTACTAGTTCTAAGAAACGTATTTGGCCAAAAAATTCTTCGCAATCTCTCAAAATACAAATTTATGTTTCAATAAAAAACAGCTGTGCTGATTTTGCACGTTATTTAGCAAGTTTTCTGGAAAGGGCATGAAATTCTTTGTTGCTTAATTTGCATGCGTTTAATAAGAAAGATGTTCCATTCACAACAATGTCTGCAGACTTGAAATTGCTACCGCCGACTCAACACTTTGAAGAAGTTGAGACCGACTGACGCACAGTCTTTGATAAAGGTGTTGGAAATATTCGATGGTTAGTCTTTCTACAATTTGATTTGTCTTAGTCAATGAATTTTTTCTCCACAACACTAGAATATGAAAATTTTGTTTAGACCCTGCCCCGGTCCGAGGAACTCCTTTCCTCCTCGAACTCACTTCCTCAAAAATGTTCCCCATTTCTCCGTTTGAATCCATCGTCCCCTCTCTCCTGGCATGCTTCTTTTCAGAGACGGACACACTCTCCCCCCCTTATAGCATTATCCTATCCTCGAAATCTGGCGAAGTTCCCGCAACTCTCAAAAATAAACCCTTACTCTCGGCAGTTCTTTTCAGACTTCTCGCCATTATTTTTGGTCAGTTATCACTTGAAGGGTGCAATTCGGAACCCTTTGCTACTTTGGTCACGTTCGTCGCAAGGAATAAAAAAAGGAAGAGGATTAGAAGAAAAATAACAATTAAATGCGCTGGATGTTTATTTTAAAAATAGACAAATTAATGGGCATAATTAAGAGCGGAAGAATAACCCTTTATAGATTCGTGAGAGAGATGGATAAGATAAGACTTACTGAAGCTTGCTCGAAAGATAATACTATGATCAAGACTTAACACTTGAAGATATGGCTTATGCAATGTCGACTTCCATGCGATTACATTCTTTTTAAGCCATTATCATAGTTTAATTCCATTGTGCGTGTAATTAAGTTTTGTAAGGCGATTGACTATGTGTGTTTCTAAAAGGCCATTTACTTCGTCAGGTACATGCGATGAAAAGTGAAATAGAAGGCGCATGGTTACGCCTTGCTGTTGAAACTATCAGATCCTCTTTGATACGTTAACCAGGCATCAGAGGATACCAAATGGGTAACGAAGGGTCATTCCGAAGCAGACGACGGTAAGGAGTTTGGGCCATTCCGCGCCTTAATCTTAATTCCTCACTTCTCTTTTTGTCCATCGTAATTTTTCATATCCTGGTTCTGTGAGAGGAATGAATTATGGAAAAAGACGCCTCAAAGACATAAGATGGCAGCCAGAATATTTACTTTTCGGCGAGGAAGTGAGGATGCCCTTGGTGTGGGCAATAATTGCGGGTAGAGGTGTGACGACGCTGGAAAGCAGTCCTCGAAGACTTCTCTGGATTTGATGAGGTTAAAAAAAATGTTACTTTTCCCGTTTAATTTGTTTTTTTTTGTTTCAATTTAAATGTTTCCTCTAATAATTGGTCGATGGAACTTCTGGAGATGCTTTTTGTGTGAATTATAACGCTGTGGCCCTTCGTCGCACTCTTCCTTCTAGTCACGGACGTGGCAATTGTGGATATATTTTAAAATTATGTGAGGATGCTATACATTTGCTAAGATCATCTAGAGAGGTCCAACTTCGGTTTTTTCTCCACGCATAATGATATTCTATTGTTGATCACATCCCTCTTATTTCCTTGTAGTGGCGTTCTCTTTTCTCTTTATATTCGCTCCCAGTCTCAATTGCACCATCCTTCCGAGTCTTTGGCAAGTCTTACCAGTTTTAGTGGCTGTGGAAGGTGAAGATAATATTTCATTAAATTACTTTTCAGGAAAAACAAGGGCAATAGCAATGGCAACGTGCTTCATGTAATGGTATCTTTTAACCTCTTTAGAAAATGCGTAATTCTGTTGACTTTGTGTGGGTCGCGGTAGTCCATAGGGTAGAGCGTTTGACTACCGACCGGAAGGTTGGACTACTGGACGGGTTGATTCCCGGGCAAGACACTCCCCAGCTATGCGATTTTTCGGGTACCAGATCTTCCTGGGAAACCGTAACCAGCATAGGGAAAGGAACTGGCCCCCCTTACCGCCGTCGGGCTTAGTATTGGGTGAACTCTACCATCACCTACCAAACCGACCTTCGGGTTGAATACTGTGTTTTACTTACGAGACTTTGTAAGTAAAATCAGTATATTTGTAAATTAGTTGCATCTTGTAGATTTGAATTTGCTCCCATCAAAATTTATGGAAAGTGTGAAATTCTGTGTAACATTGTGGGACGCTTTTAGTTCTTTCATTGCAGATTTTCATGAATTATGTTGCCTGTCCATGTGGTCCCACGTGGTTCCCACGTTGAATGCTCATGTGGTTCCCAGCCTAGCTGCTCTAATCTTTCATCTACATCTACATTATACCCCGCAAGTCGCCGCAAGGGCGTGGGGCGTAATCTTTAGGATACGCTACTAAGTTTATCATAAGAACGTTTTACAAATCTAGCTCCTTTACGCTGTACTCGATCCAATGTGGCAAATATTCCAACTTCGTGAGGATCCCGTATGCTTGCAGCAATATTCTAAATGAGGCCTAACCACCGACAGAAAACATTTCTCTTTGATCGTTTCATCACATATATCAAGCACTCTTCTAATAAATCCTATTTTTTTGTTAGATTTTCCACAAATTCCCCGTATGTGTTTCACCCAGGAGAGATCGTGAGTGAGGGTAACGCCTAAGTATTCAATTGAGCCTACAAATTCCATTTCGGTGCTCCCAATGTAGTAGGCGTTAGGGAGGGAATTAATTGCTCGTTTTCCAAAAAATTATGATTACGCACTTTTTAAAGTTTAATTCTAATTGCCAAGTGTCGCACCGGGGTGGTATAGCATTAAGATACTCCGACAAAGCTGCTGTGTCCTCAGGATCACCATTAACCACAGGTGGTGACCCAACAACCCCCGCCGCATACCCTTGCAGCGACTTGTGAGGTATTATGTAAATGTAGATGTGGTAGTGGAATTTCGCCTTCTTACTTTTCAAATTCTACCTTGAACACTTGTTTTTTACTTGAACGAATTTTTACTACATTCTAAGGTTCATTTGTTTGTTAGTGGATATTATATGTATTTCCATGCGTGTAAGTTGAAAGAGTTTTTGCATGAATGTATACGAAGAGTCTTAAAAAAATGATGATAATTTTTTCATTTCGAGGGTTTGGAGAGTCCGATTGCCATTTTTTTTATTATGTTGGTATACATGTCCCTGAAGCATGATAAAACTTTCAGCTGTTTTCATTGTAGATATTGTCTGTGACAGCCACTAAGGTTAGACGTGTTTTATGAGCTCGGCGACTTTCGTTTGCTTAAACAGATGGATCAAATAATTTGTATCAAATTTTGCGTAAAAATTTAAATAAAGTGTAACAAAGTGTGTGAAATGTTAACAAAGGCCAATGGTGAGTCTGCTATGAGTAACTCAAGAGTTTACGAGTGGTATAAGCGTCGCCAAGAAGGCCGTGAAGACCTTGAAGATGACGAACACCCTGGACGCCCCAGCACATCAACAATCGATGAAATCGTGGAAAAAGTGAAAGAAATGGTAATGAACTATCGCCGAATCACAATTAGAGAGGTCGCTGATGATGTTGGCGTATCGATTGGATCATGTCATCACATTTTTTCAAATTTTTTCGGCATGAAACGCGTGGCAGCAAAATTCGTTCCAAAATTGTTGAATTTTGAACAAAAAACAGCGGCGAACCGAAGTTGCTCAGGAGTCACTAAATGAAGTAAACGACGATGCAGAATCACTGAAACGTATTATAACAGGTGACGAAACATGGGTTTATGGATATGACGTTGAAACTAAGGCTCAATCATCCCAGTGGAGGCATTCTGGCTCGCCAAGACCGAAAAAGCCTCGACAAGTGAGGTCGAACGTGAAGGTTATGCTCACTGTGTTCTTCGATTGTAATGGCATAGTGCATCATGAATTCCTGCCGCCAGGTCAAACGGTCAATAAGAAGTACTACCTACCAGTTCAACGCCGTTTGCGTAAAGCAATCCGAAAAGACGCCCGGATCTGTGGAAAAACAATTCATGGCTTTTGCACCACGATAATGCACCACATCCCATCAAAATTAAATGCGACAATAGGGAACCTAGATGTTATAACGAGGATGTCAGATCGGCATTGGGGAGGCAAATAAGGCTACAGTAAAATTGTAAAGTGAAGATACAGTAAAGTGACGATATTGTTTATGTGAATACATCAAAACAGAAACTAAAAGAATGTCGTAGTAAAACGAAAAGTATCATCCTCGTATACCGTCCGAAGTATACCTCGCGACTGGAAGCTAAGCCATATAACTCCCATTTATAAAGGCGGGGATAGGGATAAATCAACCAATTACCGACCCATTTCTTTGACATCGATCTCTTTAAAATATTAGAAGACATTATTATCAGTAACACTATGAGATTTCTTGATAGTAGGACGCCACAACCACCAAGGATTTAAGGAAGAGCAGAGTTTGCGAAACACAATTAGGTCTTTTCATTCACAATATACTTAGATAGGGAGAAAACAACGCACAAGTCGATGCAGTATTCCTAGATTTCAAAAAAGCCTTCGATAAAGTCCAACACAAAAAATTGTTTCACAAACTTAGATGCTATGGAATCAATGAGAAAATTATTAATTGGATTACAGACTTCTTGTCAAATCGCAAACAAATAGTAGTCATCGATGGGTTGTGCTCAAAGGAAAGAGATGTAACTTCGGGCGTCCCCCAGGGAAGTGTGATAGGGCCTCTTTTGTTCTTAATATACATTAATGACTTAAGCGCACACGTTAGTAGTAATCTCATGTTATTTGATGATGACACGGTGGTATACAGGGAAATAAGGAGCCAACTAGATCGCGAGCTACTCTCTAGAGACTTAGTCACAATCTCGGATTGGTGCAAGGAGTAGGAATTAATGCTTAATAAAGAATAATGCGCAGTTTTGACATTTTGGAACAAAGGAAGTGGCAAACAGGACACAAACTACGAAATAGAGGGTTGATTACTAACTACGGCCAAACAAGTAAAATATTTGGGGTAGTTCTAACTCCACGTCTTTCATGGGGAGCACATATCAGGAAAATATGCGGATCAGCTTTAAGGAAACTGGGCTTCATTAAACGGGTGGTGGGGAAAGGTAACGAGAAAGTTAAAGAGAGGTGTTATTTTGCTCCAGTTAGACCTCATTTGGAATATACCGCAAGTATCTGGTACCATGGGAGAAAATCTGGGAAAAAGAACTAGATAAAGTCTAGATAAAATCCGCCAGATTCGTGAAAAATGTATATGACAAGAACACAAGTGTAACAGGTCTCTTAGGAGATTTAGGCTGGGAGCCCCTTGAAATACGGAGAGAACCAGCGAGACTTAGACTTTTAGAAAGATTCAGAACCAGCGAGTTTAACGATGACACTAAAGGAATTATAATGGTCCCACACTACTTAGGTAGATCAGACCACAAAGATAAAATAAGAGAGATAGATTCAAATACTCATTCTTCCCCAGAACAACCAGAAATCATAATAATAAGAATCTGAAGTCCATTTAGAAATAGAAAAAGCATTTAAGTTACAAGTCGGAAGAAAATTAAACACTGTAAAGATATCAGTTATATTTTGTAGGTACATGTGTATGTTAGTTGGTAGTTTGTTGTTTGCATGTTTGTTGGTTTTAAGGGTTTTTGCATGAATGTATACAATGTTTGTTGGATTTTGCGTTCTTTTTTCTTAAATACTGGTGGTGCCACACACCTGTCGGAGGCTGGCGGGGTATTAAGTATATGTAGATGTAATCTGCTAATGCAGACGTTGAAGAATTCTATCAGCGTCAGAAGCTAACTTGAAGTAGCCTATATCTTCAAAGAATATCATCTCTTCCTCTACTGTGCTTCTGGTGTTCCTAACTTATGCAATACATAAATGTAGCGTGTTTTGGTCCTCCTACTTTTGGGGAACCAATGACGGTATCTGTTATCCTTAACATGGAGCACATTCGTCATTTATTGCGTCGGAGACCAAAGTGATAAGTTACCACGGAAACTCTCTGCTTTCGCACGTTAAAACCACTTTTCGACCGAAGAAACTGGTTTCTATCCAGTGAATCATAAGGGCCAAAGGGGCCAAGGTCGACTTTGCTTTTTTGTCCGGCTGGCACACAGACCCGAGATTCGACTCCCGCCACGGCTCAAATGACTTGATATTTGATTTACGCAAGGCGTTTGCTGCTTTCTGGTTATGGCTTGAAGCAACGTCTTGGAACAAAAACCATTCGCGCATAACAGGTGCTCAGCGATGGAGAGAACCAGTTTTTGAAAAGACGATAGTAAAATTTTTTGGGGAAAAATAAAAAAAAACTGATTTATTTTGACAATGTTGCTGTTTGGGAAATTTCTTTCAGAATTAATGCACGTTGAGAGGAAACTGATTAACTCAAAGGAGTTGTCGCAAATATGCAACATAGTGTTCCTTAAAAGAGACGTTTTATTCCACAAAATAAAATTTAATGCGACCGGTTTCAATGTTACTACGTCATCTCCAGGTCAGGTAAAAACAGTATTCCTTCCCTGGCTTCTCCAAATCTCCCAAGTGCCCAAAGGCATAATGTTGCAAGCATGCAACATAGTCTTCTTCCCTGGCTCCTAAAGTTGGGTATAAAAGCCCTGGTCGTGGGGCTACGTCCTCGTCGCGACATCGCGGACGTCGCGGCGATTCTGGCGAGATCATCGCAGCAGTACATGGCGGCGCGGTACCTTCAACGGGCGGTCGACGACCTCGTCGCGTGGTATTCCCGCTGGAGATTCGGTGTGAACGAGGACAAAATCCAGGCGATCGTCTTCTCCAAGGTGCCAAAGGAGCCCGACGAAATCCCCGTCGGTGCGACGGAAGTTCCTTGGACGGAGTCGGTATTGCACCTGGGCGTAGCCCTCGACAAGCGTCTCTCAATGCGGAACCACTTGAGGAGGGTGAACGGCATCCAGGCGGCATCAAATAGCGCCCGTTATCGGCAATCCATGTCTCCCAACTCGCCGCAGACTTCAACTGTTCGCGGCTGTACTGCGTCCCATCCTTGCGTACGCCGCACCCGCGTGGGGCGGTATCATGGGGGACGGCGCAAGGAACGCGCTTTACACCGCGGACCGGAAGAATCTGTGGGCGACGCTGCGGCTCGGGTGGATTCCGGGCAACGAGGCGCCATGGGAGATAGCCGGCATCCCACCGCTGGCAGAGGCTCTTCAGGAGCGGACCGTTTTTTTCTGGAGGTGTGCTGCATCCTCCTCCCACAGGGAAATCCGCGGCATCACCGATGTCGTGGTTTTACCGCGGGACAGGCATCCTCGTCCGCGCTCCGGCACCGGCAACACGGAGGACTAACCGCCGGCGAAGCGGCGAAAGTGTGACGGCCATTTCGGGGCCACTTAGTTCCGAAATGGTACGACACTGACGGGGTCCCTCGGGGACTCCATGGATGTGCCGAAAGAAACACCGCTGAAGAGCAGAGATGCTGGGCAGCGGAAAAGCCGGTCAATAAGGACCGGTGGACCATGAAGGAAAGTGGAATGGTTATCTGGCGGTGACCGGTAGGATGAGAGGCTTCGACTGTGTTGCGCTTGTCGCGACAGCGTGTCCTATTCTTTTGACGGACGATGGCCTTGCCTGTGTTGCAGTGTCCGTGACAGCGTCCGCCGCTGCCTCACTCCCCATCAGACCTTACCTTCGGACGAGGGCTCTGCCTGGGTAACGAGTCTCGTGACCGCGTCTATCCTGCCTTTACCACAACCCAGGTACTATTGCCCCATGTTGTCCGTTCTCGCGTTAGGTTACCAAGGGTCTAGCCATCCACAATACTCAATTGCTGATACTTATGAAAATGGCGTTAAGTGTCTGATTTCGTACGAGGGTCATCCGGAAAGTAGTACCCGTTCGTGCCGCATGAAGTGCTGACGACGCGAGTAGCCGCTGGACGAGGTCAGATAGCTTCAGTGGCTTGTCTGCCTTCTCTGAGCCAAGTTGCGTGACGCTAGCATTGCCTGTGTTGTTTCTGTGATTGTTTACAATGTTTAAAAAAATTGAGAACGCCGCCAGTTGTGAAGTGAGGGCAGTGATTAAATTCCTCAATGCAAGAAACGTTCGCCCATGTGATATTCATCGCCAATTAAAGGAGGTGTATGGAGACAATGTAATGGACGAGTCGTCTGTTCGGCGGTGGTGTCGCAACTTCAACATGGGGAGGGGGAACACACACGACGATGAGCGTTCGGGGAGACCGTCTGTCATTACAGACCAACTGGTGAGCTCAGTTGACGAATTCGTGAGGAACGATCGGCGCGTCACAATTGATGACATCTGTGAGCATTTTCCCAATGTTTCTCGAACAATTGTTCATGAAATTGTTAAACACCATCTGCATTATGCAAAAATTTGTGCAAGATGGGTCCCTCGCATGCTTACAGATGAGCACAAAACCAAGCGTATGGCTGCAGCACTGACGTTTTTGGGACGTTATTCTGATGAAGGAGACTCTTTCTTGACTCGCATAATTACTGGTGACGAAACATGGGTTTGTTATGCATCACCTGAGAGTAAACGACTGTCAATGGAGTGGCATCATGCTCATTCACCAAACAAACCAAAAAAATTCAAGACAGTTCTGTCCACCAGGAAACTCATGGCAACCATTTTCTGGGATCGACGAGGTGTATTGCTTATTGATTTTATGGCCCGTGGAGACACTATTAATGCCAATGCGTATTGTGAAACATTAAAGAAATTACGGCGGGCAATACAAAATCGGCGGCGAGGTCTATTGTCTACTGGTGTCATTCTCATTCATGACAATGCCAGGCCTCATGCAGCTGGGATAACACAAAAACTTTTGCAGCAATTCAAATGGGAAACTTTCGACCATCCACCGTATAGCCCGGACTTGGCCCCTTCAGATTTTCATCTCTTTACAAAGCTTAAAGACTTTTTGGCAGGAAAAAGATTTGACAGCGATGAAGAACTTAAAGAAGGAGTGACCCTGTATCCCAATGAGCTGGCGGCGAAGGACTATGCAGCAGGAATACAGAAACTTGTCACACGTTATGACAAATGCTTTAATTTGCTTGGAGATTATGTTGAGAAGTAGTTTAAAGTATCCTCTTTCAAATAAAATTTTTTATGTTTGTTAATATTTACTTTTGTGTCTTTATTTCACGAACGGGTACTACTTTCCGGATGACCCTCGTATAATGCACGATGTTTTTGGTAAGACTCGGGGTATTTAATGTGACCTTCCTCGATGCCCTCTGTGTCGCACGCGAAACGCCCCTTGCGACAGAATTTCTTTTCTTTAACTTTTTAAAATATAAGTATATTTAATTAGGCGTTTAGTATCTTAACCTCAGATTCCTTCGGTATTAAATAGTTTTTTTTTTAAACTTTAAATTGGTCTTGCCAGCTCGAGTAGACAAGTTAAACACTAGGATTCTTTAATTAGATTTCGAAACGCCATACGATTAATCTCTGTGAATATAAGGTTTTATCTCTGTAAGATAGTCCGTGAGATTCTTACAACGGACGGAATATTTGACATTTTGCCCCCTAACACGTAATAGTTATGGGCGCTTGCATTCTAATGGAAAGTAGACCTTCAAGGCTGCGGTAAATCAAAAAATACTTCCGAGAAATGGAACACAAAGCGGAAAAAGCCAGGAAGTATGCATGTCAGGAAACTAAAATTGTGGCCATTCAAAGTGAGCTAAGGCTAATCGATTTCTTGCACTTGCACGCCATTTAAAAATTGACACACCAGTTTTCTCTGTTGGATGGCGCATTATTTATGCAGGGGAAGGCGCCTGAGGCTAAATAGCAGCGGTTTAATCCGAGACACTTATCAAAATTGGGATATTACTCTTGGATTACGAGCAATTTTTAATGTTTTCCTACCCAACTTCTTAACCTGGCCGTCCATCCTACTATATTGAAGGATGACGGCTGAGACACCAAAAATACATAATAATATGGTTCAATTGAGCGACAAGATGGATGGATGGTTAAACCCCACCTCTCGGAAGTTCTTGGGAAAGCAGAGGCTCCCGAAAGAAGGCTTGAGGGAATTAACGTCAGCAAATAGAAATATGGATCAACTTTTGAAGGAAATCCTGCGGGAACATGCTGAATGCATTATTTTTGCGACGATTTCCGAACCCTGAAGGTTTTATTCACCCATAACTGGAAGCTTTTTCATGCCGCTTTGATTGCGTAGGTATTGTATTTTGAGCGGTGTCTAGGTTAGAAGAATGGGGGCTGGGGTTGAATACGAATAAATTCACCGCCTAAACAATAGAAAACACAACCAGACTTTAGCAATTTACCAACTCGGAGGTGTGCGGATGAGCGTCGGCGATGAAGTAAAAATACTTGGGGGTCACCGTTTCATCGGATATTTCTTAAGGAAAACATTTATGCACTATTTGTTGAGGGGCGTTAAAAAAGCTGGCATTCGTCAAACGTATAGTTGGAAGGTGTAGCGACGAAAAAGTGAAGGAAACGAGCTATTTATCTTAAGTAAGGCCTCGCATTGAGTATGCGACGAGCGTATGGGAAAAACATTGCCATTTAAAGAAAAAAATTGATTACAGAATTGATTAGGGTACAGAATAAGGCTCGTATCAAAGGACACAAAGCGTCGTCACACACTTAATACAGGATCTGGGGTGGGAACCTTTAGATATGCGAAGGCTCAGAGCTAGATTCAACTTATTACAAACATATAAACCGTGTGGTTTTGCACCCGACATTGAAGATATAATTAGACCCTCTAATTAGATCGGCAAGGCCGGCAATTGTCACAAAATTAGTGTTAGACTGTCGAAGTTTTGATTCAACAATTCATTTTTCCCGCGCACTATTCGTGACAATAATAAAAGGGGGAACACCTAAGGAAATAATAGGTACACGCTGTCGAAAATAGGGGCACAAAAGATTAAATTCCCAGAAACACTCTGGCGTCCTGACGCTCCCCACCGTGCGCCCTTGTGCCAGGTGCAGTGTAGGCGGATGTATATCAAGTCTATTGTATTTGTGAATCGTCCTCCCAGAATGCGTAGAGTACTAACCGGTAATAAGTGTCTGAATTGTATGTGTGCCTGCCCTCTTTTGACGCATTTTCTTGCCCTCTTTGTATTGGCATAGGAATAGCTGCTAACCATGTAACACTCGTAATATATGTAGGCATGTTGCATGATTGGCATTAGGTCGCCCCCTTTCCACTTGGTTTTGGGTGGATTGCGGGGTGCCGGGTGCATGATGAAATGGAGGGAATACGAGTATATCGTACTCGTATATCTAGAATGGCTTGTTACGTACCACCCCCTGCCACACGTCCTTGTGACCGCTTCCGGGGTATCATGTAGATGTAGGAATAAAACCGTAAGATAATACTTCTCGCGTATATTTTATTCTGACAGGACTCCTTCATCGCCCAGCTACAATTTCTATCGTACTGCCCCCCATTCCTGGGAATCCTGTCATTAAAAAGCGAAAGGCACTTTTTCAGTCATATCATTAGTTAACTCTGTTACAGACTGTGTGACTTCTACCGCCGTGTACTTCGAGATTGTATCCGTTCACTCGCCTCTCCATACAGTCTAAGACTCTCATCGTGTCATTCTATGGTGGACTTTCCTCTCAAATATTTTCGACTGAAAACGTGTCTCATACCTCATGACCTTCGAGGAGCAGATCAGTATTTACCGAGGCATACTAACTAAATGAACACCATTTCACTCGACACTAATCTGTCGAGATTGACTCCCTGAAACCCTTTCACGCCTTTGTAAGCTTATTCTTTCTCCACATGTGCACAGTACACCTATCGGCTTTTCCTTTTCGTAATTAATTGTCTTCCCAGTGAAAACGTTAAGAAAGAGAGGTGTAAATTCTATGAAACAGAATAGAATATATGAATATCCCATTTAACCAGTAGAAATAATTATCAAGGTTTGTCACAGTAATTTGACAGCGCGCAAGAGGGAGGCAGACGCCAGAAAACACGAAATTCCGTTTTGATTGCCGACTGTAGCGGAGCTAAGATGTAAAGGCTATGGTGTAAAGAATTTTTTCTAGCCAGCTAATTTATTTTAACCAATCGGCCCAGGTTTTGAAACTCGAATGGCACTTAACTTTACTATCATTTTTCTTGACAATTAGAGTAAATTTTTCGAAGTAAAAAGTTTGTCGTGTACTGTAGAGATATATATTTATTTATACAGTGATTAATAATTAACACAGCTTGACGCTTGAAACCATTGAATGGTAAGGCTTTCAAAGCCAGTGTTGCTGTGTTGACATCCGGGCAAAAAAGTAATGACCGAGCTTGTAGGAACAGAGGAATCGTTTTAAAACTGACGTTTGAACATGTATCTTGCATGTTCTTGAAATTGATACGATAAACGGTGATTATTTATGTATTTGGTAGCAATGGAAAATCAGCCATTAGAACCACTAAAACTGGGATGATAAACATGAAAGGAAACAAGGAAAATTACACCATCCGATCGAGGAAGGAGAATGCTTAGTTAGAATCGTGTCCGTGTCTTACAGTTAGCTGTGAAGAACGTTGACCCACCTCCACCGAGGCAAAGATTGTATGAATATATGTTGAAATATAAAAAGGCGTAAAAATAGGTATACTTAATTATAAGAGTGCGATAGTGCAATATTTATGTTGAATCATAGCCAAAGTCTCACTACTGAAATTTGGTATTCATTATCATTGGAATGTAATATAGCACTGCCTTGGATTTCTCATAGGGATATTTAGGTGTTTTACATTTGGAATGAAAATCATTTCGTTTTTCGGTTTGATTCTGGACAAATTTTCCATATATATATTGATTTTATCCGACGTCTGTGCGACCACACCAAAAACCCTTAAACTATCCAACTTCAAAATCAAAGGCGTCCAACTATTGTCCGGACTTTTATATCAATCATTGATGAAACGACCAACAATTGTAATTTTCCTCAGCCCAACCAATTATTTTTTTTCACCAAAGTTTTAACTTGATATCCACTTAAACTTTTAACATCTGAAGATGATGTTTAACATCGAAACCTGGATTGAATAAATAATAGTTTGACAAGCGCAATGTTATATTTGTTTTTCGTTTATTAAGTTCCAATTCCAACGCGTCAAACATGAACTTTTCATCATCATCAATGAGTCAGCAAATGCATTTAAGTGCCAAGTGTTGTGCCATGTTGAGGAGGGAAACCACAATGTTTCTTACTGTCAAAACATGCCAATTTTCCCTGCCTCCAGGAGCGACTTCTAATAACTTCGTACACAATAATTTTAAGGAGGTGAAGCAGGGGTTTTTATGACAAATGCCCGTAATTCTATCACTTGGTACGTAATGTAAGTGGAATTATTTTATGAAATTTACGTTCAGGGAATGGCAGATGAGAATATAATCTTTCAGCTATAAATCTATTAGCTTTTCACTGTGATTTTGATTAGATCCTGAATTGTATCAAGGGAGAAATTAATTTAAGACTCGCTATGCTGAAGTTATTTTGCCTTAATTATATCCGTGGTCTAACACTCATGCAGCAGTAATGTGAGTAGGTATTGAAAATTTCCGGGTTGTCGGAAAAAAATCCAACTGTCCTGTTCCAAACTAACGTGGCATACTATAATGGTGATTGAATTGGTTTCCATCCTTGTGTCACCACGAGCAAAGAAATAATTTACTTTCTCACTTGTATTGTCTTGTAAATTTTGGATTTGCCATCAATCATCGCACTCTAGAATGGAGCCGAAATAGATATGAGAGCCTCGTATCTTAAATGTTATCTTGCGGATGTGAAACTATTCCTGCTTGGGGTATAATTTGCTTGGTTCGCTTTAACCTCCCTGTCGTCTAAGCATAGAAAACAAGCGTCTCCGGCGACGTGATGCAATCCTTGATTTGTTCCACGAACCCCGGCCGCACGCGCGCCTTTGCCCGCAGTCTTTCGATGGCAATGAATGCATTCTGTGGCATGTGTGCGCGAATGTCAGATCAGGGAATTCTGAACAATGCCGTCGCCTCGAGGGACGAATACCTGACATCAGAGCGCAATTAGTGAACGTTTTTAACTGCTGCCTATCCTTTCTTTCACGGGGGGGAGGAGGCGGGAGACATCTCCCAAGTCTGGCGAATGGAGATTAGGAGCGAAAGAAAAGTCTCTCTCGTCCGAGGAGGCGGCGAATTCGGGTGGGGAGGGGTCGCCCCCCTTTGCCGGGCGGGGATTACAGTGATCGAGTGCGCGTCCCTCAGTCGGCAAAGGAAATTGCGATCCCCCTGCGGAGGGGAGATTGAAGTAGGGCATAATGTCGAAAATTACGCGTCCGCGCGGGTTTTGATTACGCCAGCCCGGGCAGTGTTTTCCGTCCCATTCGACGGGGAGAGCGAGGCGCTTGATTTACGTATGCGTCACTACCCACCGCCCCGAGGTGGCGGATTTGGGAACTATGGCAGTGGATGGGAAAAATGAATGGGCGCTACGGTTGGAAGTCGTCCTTTTTTCGAGAAAGGGGAAGCATTCCCGGCGCATGAATAATTAAAATCACGGGGACCTGATTGGTCCCTCGGCGTCTCACGGCGACACGTCTGAGTTCTCGAGTCGGTGATACACTTTCAGCGTATTCTACGGCCTTTTTTTCTCCTACGTTACTGTTTAAACAATGGAATAAATATCTGGTGTGCGGTTAAGTGGTCCTTCTCCCTAGCAAAAATCCGTGGAATCAGATCCCATTCCACTGGCACACCGTGGCAGAGGGACGAAAACCTTGATCGTGGCTGATGTATGTATGAATCGTGGGCTGTGTTTTCATTCCCTTCGCCGTCTTTTGTTAAGCGGTCCTTTATTTCTTTAATGGCGACTCGCTATCCAAACCGATTTCCATATTTATGACCCGGACATGGACAAACCAAAATTTCCGAACACTGAAATCTTGGACTACATATCACCGGTTGATGCGATTCTATAGTTCTTGGAATAAAATGGGTCTTCGTCGAGCTGCTAATGTTTGAAACCTTCGCGAGCACCTCAATTCCAATAGAATCTCGACGATGACATGATTTTTCTCGGACCTTAAGGAAATGGAACTACTTTATACCCAGAAAGATTATTGTTCTGAGTTTACGATTCTTTCCTTCGAGATCAGTGTAGCCGATTGAACTGACTTTTTTTAGACATTCGGTAATTAATTTTATAAATATTCAGCATCTTTAACTTCATGGTAAAAAACACTGGATTTTACAAGCCAGTTCCAGGAAATATTTTTGACCACGCTGCTCCTTTCTATGCGTACAAGTACATTTGCAGGGCCACGCATTACCATTGCGTTTATTACGCATTGCCCAGCGTTACCTATACTAGTTAACTGGAACTTTCATAAGATTTGTTTAAAAAGTCGTTTTGGTGACTTACATTTTCGTACGTATCAGTATTTCACAATTTCGTAGTATTATTCTATATCTTAAGCGTTTAAATTGGTATCTAGAGATTGCTTAATTCAATCGGAGTAAAAAGTCTACCGACGGATATCTCACAACCTGAGCATTCTATGCACGATTCACTAACAGATAACTTTTCCAAGTTGCGGATAAGAGCGGATAAATGCTTATAATATAACAAACTACTGATATATATGCTTATAATATAACAGACTACTGATGTGGTCTGTCCAATTTTGAGTCCCTTGCAGTCTTATTGAGGATATTCTCATCTTGATGGCCATGTATGCCTAATATCGGCAAACGACTTGGCGCGAAATATCACATCTTCCTAGATGCTGTCGCGCGTTCCCTTCAATTATTAATAATTTTTGTGACATCAATCCATTGATATAAATGTTTTATGACTGAATCGAGTTGTGCGTTAGGTGAGGCAACGAAGCTTATTGATGAACCTACTCTGCAACCACGTTAAGAATGTACATATTGAACACGAAAAGTACATTTTACGCGCTGAGAATTAAAAAAAATATTAATCCTCCATTTTTACATCTTTGCTAAGGGTTTCAATAAAGCATCCAGAGGTAGATTAATGCAAAATATTAAATAGCAATAAATCCGAAGGTTGATTTGATAGGTAAGAGTAAAGTTCGCTTGATTCTAGTACTAAACCCAACTAATCTTCCTAATGGTAATCTTCACGGGTGTGTGAAGTCCACACATCCGGATGCAGGGGTCAGTCACTTTCCCCGTACCGCCTGTCGTTTCCCAGGAAAATATGGTACTCAAAAATCTCACAGCATAGGTGAAGCTGAGGGTGTCGAGAGGCGTGGTTCGAATTAGATCCCGGGTCTTTCGGTCGGCAGTGCAGCGGTCTACCCACTGTGGTTTCAGAATGACTAGTGTTTACAGCATATTAAGAAACATATCTGTTAGAGTCCTGAGGAGAAAACCGATTTTTAAGTATTCTGCCAGGCGGAAATTAACTTTATTCTGTCATTATAGCTTTTATATTTATCACAGCACAAGTCGTTATAGGAAAGGGGAGCCGTGGTTCCTCGGACAGCCGTTTCATATTGTAACCAAAATGTTGTTGAAATAGCCGCCATTATTGAAATCGTTCTGCTTTGTAAATCTCAAATGCCTCATTTTTCTTGCAATCCCAAGTTGATGTATCCTTAAGCCCAGTATTATGTGATGAAACAGTGCTTTATGTTTAATAGCTCTAAAATCTGAAATTGGTATTACTCATCTTATTAATACGTATTTCAAATTTTAAGTAATACTCAATCCGTTGAAAACGGAATCCATGTTTATTGGGGCAATGGGATCTCATCGAAAACTGTCACGGAAGTAATTAGGTTGGCTAACATCGTTCTGCCCGTAGCCGAAATTTTATTAAACTTAGAGCTGGTCTAGAAGAGTGACCTCATTCATAACATTTATGGAGTGTTTGTAAACCATTTAGAGTGAATATTTTGTCAAGAATAGTCAAAAATAGAACGCTAGTAATATTATATAATATTTATCTCTAATATTTCAGATTAACGGATAATACCTCGGATATAAGTGCAGATCATTATAAATAATCAATAGAAATGGACAGTAGTTATTGCAGGAACCAAAATATGTCTAAGTGAGAATAAAAAAGTAATGCAAAAGTACCGTTGGGAAATATCTAATTCTGCAATTAGGTGATATTTTTAGCGTTGAAGCTACGTTCATAGCAATGTGCTTAAATTAGAAACATCTAGGTTCCACTACATGATTTCTGGCATTATTAATGGGGAATCAATTTTTCTCAATTAATAAATGAATTATTTTCATGAAAGAGATTTTCATGGATAAATCCACTAAGCGGCAACTCGCTAGAGCTCTCAAAATACATCCACATTAATCCCCCACGATCCACTAAATAGGTGTGTGGCAGGCGGTGCAAGCTCCAGGTGGGATGGGCAAGGGGTACTACTGAATAAGGGAAAACAAGGGAAATGGGAACAACATTCACAAAAAAATACCTCCAAAAATATACAAATATATGTACAAAATGGCAGAAAACTTGGTTAAAACTAAGTCCCGAGGTCACCTCGCACAAGAGTTCTTTGTTGTACGAAGGAGGGAATAAAAATGAACCACAGCAATTTCTACGACAGACCTCCACGATACCCAGACAAGTCGTACAGAGCTGGAAACTAAGAAGGGGGGAGATTTATCGATCCATGAACATGCAACTTATAGAATATTTGGTGGTTAATTCTAAAATACAAAGCTGAACAATAAATGACGTTAAAATATTTTTCCAAAATTTTCATATTACCTTATCCATTCGTTTCTAAGACCTCGTTGTCACTACGAATAAGGGTGAAATGATTTAATTTGCCACGGAAGAAACCGCTTGGGGGACGTGACTGAAATAGCGTTTGCAGCTGTGTACATTACCAATTCACTATGCAAATTCGCCCATGACCAAACCACCTGCATGAATATGCAAACCATCGCGAATAACTTCCTCCGCGACCGTTTTATCGCAATCGTGGGGGAAAGTATCAACGGTTCCTAGGGAGGAGCGATGGTTCATGCCCATCGGGAGGGGGGGGGAGGTCACCACCGTCGCTCAAAGAAGGAGGCGAACTTTTGGGAACGGAGTATCCGCCGAATCACCACTTCGCCCACGCCGGTGGACGCGAGCGGAATTTCCGCGGATATAGCCGGAAAATGGCGTCCGCTGGGAACGGAATGTCCCTGCAAGAGCATCATCCATTCGTCGATGAGAGGAAAACGGTTGAAGGATGACTCGGATTGCCATGGGTTGATGTGCGGATTTAACTGATGGCAAACAATTTGCCTGAGAGGGAAAAATATTAGGATTCCTTTAGTTAACTTTACATCATCATAATAAGTATTTCTGTCCTAAAATTGTTTTACTGTAGTCCGTAATCTTTCCAGATCTGGCCCCCAGCGACTTTTTCTTGTTTCCGAAACTGAAGAACAGAACTCAGTTCTGTTCCTAATTCCTCTTGAGAAAGGTGGTTGGACCACCGAAAATTCGAGAACCAGTGAGTCCCTCTTTTGTGTGTTTTGGTTTCTGTGTTTGTTATGACTATCAGTGAATTTACATTACACGTTTGTGGGTTTTCCAAAAAAGTGTATATATATATATATATATATATATATATATATATATATATATATATATATATATATATATATATATATATATATATATAAAACCCTCCCATGGACTACAACCTTGTCGTGGTGGAAGGGCTTGTGTGTTCCGATGACCCCTAGAGCTGTGCTGGCGGGAGTAATAATAATTACTCCTGGAAGGGTCACCCATGCCAGATAGGTCGAAGGTTAGGAGCCAGACGAAAGGTAGTCCACGCAGCGTCTGTTCCTCAGTGAGGCGGCTGCAATGGCGTCTGACCCCAGTGGGGCGGCCATTAAGTGATGGTGTCACGTTAAAAACACTATTGAGGAAGGCAACGGGAAACCACCTCAATTATGACTCCCAAGAATATAATGATGGGCACTATTACTACACTTATCCTGGCAACTACGGGACTCGGCCCAAGAGGCCGTGTGTCGTGCCCGGCAGCGGGAGAGGCAAGGCTTCCGCGGTCGTCATCCCACGAAACCCTTGCAGGGAAGAAATAACTGCAGCAGGACAGAAGACTCAGAAGAAGGCGAAAGTAGTTAGAATTACATTGTCCTGGAACGTCAGGACAATGTTGAGGAGAGGCAAATTAGAAAATATTAAGCGAGAGATGGAAAGAGGTAACATAGATGTTTTAGGCCTCTGCGAGGCGAGATGGAAGGATAGCGGGGATTACTGGAGTGACAATTATAGAGTGATATACAGCGACGGGGACGAGAGCCAACGAGGGGTTGCCGTAATTTTAAATAAAGGGGTAGGAAGAAGCGTATTCAACATAGAGCAAGCGACAGATAGAATTTTACTCGTAGAGATTAAAGCAGAGCGGACGAACTTGGTCATTATTCAGGCATACATGCCACCGAGCAACCACAAGGAGGAAGAAGTCAATAGGATGTATGATGAGTTAGAGGATATAGTCGCGAGTGTTCCTGCAGGGAAACATTTGATAGTAATGGGGGATTGGAATGCGACGGTAGGCGAAGGAAGAGATGGTGGTGAGGTGGGGGACTATGGGTTAGGCACGAGGAATGAACGCGGGGAGAAAGCAATTGCATTCTGCAGGAGACAGGGATTAGTCATCACTAACACATGGTTTAGACACCACAAAAGGCGTAGGTATACATGGAAAATGCCAGGTGACTCAGAAAGGTATCAGTTAGATTATATTATGGTTAGGCACAGGTTTAGGAACAGTGTGATAAATTCGCACAGTTTCCCAGGAGCGGATGCGGACTCTGACCACAATTTAGTTGTTAAGAAATGTAATGTTCGTTTCAAGAAGATAAGGCAAGGGCGGCGGGTTAAAAAATGGAATTTAGAACCAGTAAATGAATTAACGAGGAAGGAGTATCAGGAGGCTGTAGAGAAAATGATGGATGACGGTAAAGAACTGAGTACTATCGAAGAAAAATGGGAATGTATGAAGAAAGGGATATTGGAAGCCGCTAATGGTTATGGAAATGGTTAGGAAAAGGTGGGAAGAAGGCCATATAAGTACTGATTCGTAGTATCTATGAGGAAGGAATCTGGCCGGAAGATTTTGTGAGATCGGTGTTAGTTCCTATTCCAAAAAAAGGCAAAGGCTTCGTCATGTGAGGATTACAGAACAAAAAGTTTGATATCCCACGCAGCTAAAGTTATTCTCAGGATGATCAACAAAAGGATAGAGAGTAAGGCAAATGATTACTTAGGGGATGATCAGTTTGGGTTCAGGAAAGGAAGAGGTACGCGTGATACCATTGCAGTAATGAGATCACTAGTCGAGAGGAATATAGAATACAATCAGGACGTTTTTGCCTGTTTTGTAGATTTCAAAAGAGCGTTTGATAGAGTGAATTGGGAAAAATTAATGCGTGTATTGCAGAAAATAGGAATGGATTGGAGGGACAGAAGACTGATCCGCAACCTGTACATGTCTCAGACTGCTCAGGTGCGAGTGGGGAACGGACAGTCCGGATGGGCAGTGTTAGGAAGAGGTGTAAGGCAGGGTTGCCCATTGTCACCGGTACTGTTCAACGTATATGTAGAGGAAATGATTAAAGAGGCATGGGAAGAACTGGAGGTAGGAATGAAAGTCGGAGGGGAATTCGTAAAATCGGTTAGGTTTGCTGATGACCAAGCATTAGTTGCTCAGTCAGCCAAGGGGTTGCAAGCATTGTTGAGTGAATTGGAGGTTCAGTGCGATAAATATGGGATGATAATCAATATTAGTAAAACAAAGGTTATGCGATTTTCCAGAAAGAAAAAGGCTAAGCTAAATATTAAAATAGGCAGGGAAAAAATAGAGCAGATAGAACAGTTTACATATCTCGGAAGTGTTTTGGACCAACACGGTCAAAGTGGTAGGGACGTAAGGAGAAGAATTGCGCTAGGCAAGGAGGCTTTCTCAAGGAGGAGGGAGTTGATGACGGGGACGTTGAGTAGGGATGTTAAGACAAGACTCGTAAAAACTCTGATATGGAGCGTAGCTATGTACGGTGCGGAAACGTGGTCGCTGAAGCAGGAGGATAGACGTAGATTGGAGGCTTTTGAAATGTGGGTGTGGAGAAGAATGGAGAAGGTGAAATGGACCGAAAGGAAAACAAATGAGGAAGTACTAGAAATGGTGGGGGAGGAGAGGGGTTTGTTGAGAGAAATCCTATGGAGGCAGGAAAAATGGATGAAAGGCGTATTGAGCGGTAGTGGAATGTTGAAGAGGGTAATAGAGGGGAGAATGTTGGGCAAGCGAGGTAAGGGTAGGAACAGGATAGGGATGTTGGACGGGATGAAGGGAGGAAAGAAGTACACCGAGATGAAGAGGGACCTGATATAGATTAGTTTGCTGGATTGGGTTTTGTTTGTTTGGAGTTACAAAATATTTATTTGCTAGTTGTGGCCATCCAAAAACCTACCCTAACCGGTAGATTACCTAATAATAATAATAATAATAATATATAAAACAGTTTCTGGCGTAACTTGGTGGGAAATCTTCATACTGACTTTGAATAATCAAACCACTTTACTTTTCCACATAAACTTTTTCATTTTTACTACCCAGGTTACGTTATAACATAACATCATCAGGTCACCTGTAACAGCTTCCTAACGCCACCATCTGTTTAATGATTCGGAGCACTTTGGCGCTTTATAAGATCGCAGATTTCAGTGTGAAAGTACGCTCCCTCGATAGCTTAGGTGGTTAGAGCATCCGCCCGGCAAGTGGAGAGAACCGGTGTTCAAGTCCCGGTCGAGGAAGTTATTTTTACATTCGTGATCTGCTCACATCCGCTATCCCCACCTCTCTTGTGTTCGTCCTTTATATGTGTTCCTTTACCATTTTCCTTATCTCTATTTCATTGTGTATATATATATATATACACATTGAATATATATATATATATATATATATATATATATATATATATATATATATATATATATATATATATATATATATATATATATATATCTATATATATATAATCTATATCTATATATATATAATCTATATCTATATATATATATATATATATACAACACTTAGACAGCAACACACAATATGAGAACACATAAAAGGAATATATATATATATATATATATATATATATATATATATATATATATATATATAATTATTATTATAAGGTAATCTACCGGTTAAGGTAGGTTTTTGGATGGACACAACTATAATATAAACATTTTGCACCTCCAAACAAAACCCAAACCAGCAACCTGCTCTACATCAGGGCTCTCTTCATCTCTGTGTACTTCTTTTCTCCCTTCATCCCATCCAACATCCCTATCCTGTTCCTGCCCTTTCCTCGCTTGCCCAACATTCTCCCCTCTATTACCTTCTTCAATATCCCACTACCGCTTAATACGCCTTCCATCCATTTCCCCTGCCTCCATAGGATTTCTCTCACAAACCCCTCTCCTCACCCACCATCTCCAGTGCTTCCTCATTTGTTTTCCTTTCGGTCCATTTCACCTTCTCCATTCTTCTCCACACCCACATTTCAAAAGCCTCCAATCTCGGTCTATTCTCCTGCTTCAGCGACCACGTTTCCGCGCCGTACATAGCTACGCTCCGTATCAAAGTTTTTACGAGTCTTTTCTTAACCTCCCTACTCAACGTCCCCGTCATCAGCTCCCTCCTCCTTGAGAAAGCCTCCTTGCCAAGCGCAATTCTTCTCCTTAGGTCCCTACTACTTCGACCGTATTGGTCCAAAACACTTCCGAGATATGTAAACCGTCACGTCGTGTTACCACTCCCCTCACTAGAGATCTGTTCACAACAAATTATATCGATAAGAAAATCTGGTCGCGGATAGTCTAAATCGTCAGTTGAAACAAGTTATCAATGAAGCGCTGGTTTCCACAGTGGTGTTCAGTCAGTGAACAAAAGAACAAAATCTCTAGGATTACACTGTCAACTCAAGATCAGAAATTAGCTATTTTACGTGAAACTGAACGGTGAATTTCACATTTCCACTTTATGATCTTAATTCTGTGCTAAAAGAGTATCAAAGATGTAAATCTTCCGATGAAGTGTATTAGTTCCGAAAGCCCATGCAAGGTTCGTGGTCTTCATAATTATTAATATTAAGGAGAAACCCTGGTAAGGCCTTTAGGATGACCAAGCAAGACAAATCATTGATGTCGGTATTAATAAAATTACCTTAACCACCATTTACAGATTACATAGATAAATTACTAATATTCTACTAAATTCTAATATAGTACATACTAATGAGTAATAATACTATTAAAACTACTATTGAGGTGCAATGAATACAAGTTACCCAAAGCCGTACTCTTGGGGGCACTAGTTAGGGGACACGGGGGAGGGTGCAAAGAATAAGGATAACAAAACTGCACACACTCTCTCACTCCGGTATTTGCAGTGCAAATTGACCGTTGCAAGTCGCAGACACACACGCACTCAGGGTTTACGGGGGAAAAAACCCCTCGCCAGGGACCACACACTCAGACAAGGCAAACCAAACCACACGCACTCCTTCACTCCGGTATATACAGTACAAATTGACCGTCGCAAGTCGCAGACACACACGCACTCAGGGTTTACGGGGGAAAACCCTCGCCAGGGACCACACACTCAGACAAGGCAAACAAAACCACACGCACTCCTTCACTCCGGTATATGCAGTACAAATTGACCGTCGCAAGTCGCAAACACACACGCACTCAGGGTTTACGGGGGAAAAAAAAACCCCTCGCCAGGGACCACACACTCAGACAAGGCAAACAAAACCACACGCACTCCTTCACTCCGGTATATGCAGTACAAATTGACCGTCGCAAGTCGCAAACACACACGCACTCAGGGTTTACGGGGAATTAAACCCAACGGCAGGGACCCTTCACTCAGACAGACGTAAAGATAGAAAAAGTAAAGGAACGGCACGCACTCCCTCACTCCGGTATTTGCAGAGCAAATTGACCGTTTGTGAGACGCAAACACACACGCACTCAGGGTTTACGGGGAATTTAACCCAACGGCAGTGACCCTTCACACAGACTAGGAATACGGAAAGGGGGGAAGTACACTGTGATGCAGTGTACGTGGGGAAAAAAATAGTGCCGAAAAACCTTCAAACCTTCAAAAACTTCAAAACCTTCAAAAACCTTTAGGTTTTTCGGCACTATTTTTTTTTCCCCACGTACACTGCATCACAGTGCAGTGTACGTGGGGAAAATTTTCCTATTCCTAGTCTGTGTGAAGGGTCACTGCCGTTGGGTTAAATTCCCCGTAAACCCTGAGTGCGTGTGTGTTTGCGTCTCACAAACGGTCAATTTGCTCTGCAAATACCGGAGTGAGGGAGTGCGTGCCGTTCCTTTACTTTTTCTATCTTTACGTCTGTCTGAGTGAAGGGTCCCTGCCGTTGGGTTTAATTCCCCGTAAACCCTGAGTGCGTGTGTGTTTGCGACTTGCGACGGTCAATTTGTACTGCATATACCGGAGTGAAGGAGTGCGTGTGGTTTTGTTTGCCTTGTCTGAGTGTGTGGTCCCTGGCGAGGGGTTTTTTTTTCCCCCGTAAACCCTGAGTGCGTGTGTGTTTGCGACTTGCGACGGTCAATTTGTACTGCATATACCGGAGTGAAGGAGTGCGTGTGGTTTTGTTTGCCTTGTCTGAGTGTGTGGTCCCTGGCGAGGGGTTTTCCCCCGTAAACCCTGAGTGCGTGTGTGTCTGCGACTTGCGACGGTCAATTTGTACTGCATATACCGGAGTGAAGGAGTGCGTGTGGTTTGGTTTGCCTTGTCTGAGTGTGTGGTCCCTGGCGAGGGGTTTTTTCCCCCGTAAACCCTGAGTGCGTGTGTGTCTGTGACTTGCAACGGTCAATTTGCACTGCAAATACCGGAGTGAGAGAGTGTGTGCAGTTTTGTTATCCTTATTCTTTGCACCCTCCCCCGTGTCCCCTAACTAGTGCCCCCAAGAGTACGGCTTTGGGTAACTTGTATTCATTGCATTCATTCGGCCGTAGTACGTTCCCTTTTGCTTTATTACTATTGAGGTTTTTATCCATGTGAAGACAGGGTGTAATTTTGTATCATTTGATGCGAATGTGAAATATCTTAATAATCCCCTAATAGAATTCGGAGCATTAAGTCGGATTGATGAAAGGAATCGCTAATAAGTGCAAAAATGCTTTATATGATTGAGAACACCCCTGATCATTGGCAACGCCATTCACAGTTGGTGTGCATTTAAATGAGCCCTTGTCATTACATTCTCTCCAGGAAAAGATAAAAATTCAGAATCAAATCTTGTTAGAAATATTTAACCTGAATGAGGCACCTTCCCAGATTGCCAGGAGTATTCGAAATGACAGATTTCTTGAAGTGCTGTTGAATAACATCGGTCCGCGAGTGAATTGACAAAATCTTGAGATCGAACAGTATAAACATATTTTAATGCTTGAATACATGGGTTTTGCAGTTTTTTTGGCTACTTATTCGATTGTTGGCTCGTTAAGAATGCCCGCGAGTTATGTTCTCGCCTGGTATCCGATGGTCGCGGTCTCAAATGCCGCCGGGGGCGTGAATGCCGCTCTTTAACGGTGTATTTTCTGCATGTGAAGAGATTAGAAAGTGACGCATGGCTGGCGAAGCTTATTTATAAGCAGACGATCTAGGAGGATGATGATGACGCAGTCATGTTAATAGTGGTTGGAGTTGCCAAACTCGTCTATGCTGGTGAAATGATCCCGAACTATTTCCCCTCGTCTTATTTTATCAAAAGAAATACTATCACCGGAACTGACGAGTAAGAATCAACCAAATAATAGTTCCGTGAACAAATCAATTTCTCAATTTGATTTAATTTTGTCATCACTTTTTCCCTCTTAAACAGTACCGACTAAATTAATTTCAGATATGGTTAAAGTATCAGAGAAATTTTAGAACCCAATCATTACCCCTACCCGTTCCAAGTTTATTTTGGGGACGATTCATTTTTTTCGGTCCACCTTGTTTCCGTTGTGAAGAGTATTTCAAAAGCAGACCATAAACATGCTTGTTAGTTAGAGAGAGCTTGGAGATTTGTGGATCTGCCATTTACTCCACCCAGCCTTGCAAACTATACGAAAATATTTGTAATGCAGACAACCTTTTGCTTCCTTTACTTTCTTTGCTGTGCATGCCTCATAGGCGAAGCCGTCGTCCACACGTTCATCTTCCACGCTCAAGTGACCTGCAGAAGGTTGCTTTCGGCTACATCACGCCACAGACAAACTTTATCATTACGCCCGCAGCCCCCATAGATGCTATTTAGATTATTATCACTCGCTCTCATATCGATGAAGCGAATTTGATATAATTCATCAGCATCCGAGCATATGGGGATGGTGATACAATTAATGTGCCAATGTTAGATTTAACAACATTCTAAGAAATGTGAATAACTACATCCAACAAGAAGCGGTTCTCAGATTTGAACTTGGGCCATGAGATAGTCGACCCCATTTGAAACGCACCTTACCCTGTACGTATTTCCATCCCCCAAACAGTATAAAATCGTCTGTAGGACATAAATGGTGAAATATGTCGTCAAAAAGAGAAAGTCTATAAGGATTTCTCCAATATCCTAATTTTTAAGCCGAACTCATGGCTCACTAAGCCAATAGAACTTGCATTAGAGATTCATCTCGCAACCTCACGCATTACCCGAGAGTATTTAAAAAAAAATATTTTTCGAGATTTATTTTGGACTCATATCTACATTTTGTTTAAACACTCTTCATATGCAATGATTGTCTGTAGCACCTTGTACAGAATTCCTAAGGTAATCTTGGATATTTTTGGCAATATATCCAGGGCACATGTAGAAGTAGTCACTTTATTGTTCCGGTGCGCAATGTAGCCAACAATCTCCCCGAAAAAGCATATTTGAACTTCAACTATTAGGATCACAACAAATTCTTTATATGCTACTAGGCCTATCCTTTTTCCAGATGATTCTATTTTATGATGGATAGTTCGAACCATTAACAATGTAATCATCTTACTCAAGATAAGAGTGGGGTAGTTTTTTAAAACCAGTATAATTTGGTTTCGTTCTGACCACGCATACACGTTAATTTACAATTGAACCACTAGGTCCACATTGATGGTGAATGAGGTTATTCTTTAAAATGTATTAGTATCTCCTTCCAATCCTAAGCAAAACAGACAAAAATATAATTGATATTCCTCACAAATCTTTTCTAGCGGTCTTCGAAGAGGTATCACTTATCACCCATACCTTTCTTGGTGATTGAGTGTGGGAATGGTTTATTAAATTATTTATTCATTATTTCTAATTTGCCACTTCCATTTGGTGTTGACTCTGTTGATGGTCATGTTGGAATGATCAAGCCCTGTGGTGATAACTGTGGGTTTGACAGTGGTTCAAAATGATGACGGATTACTTAAGAGGATGACGGAATCGTATTTAGTAGACCAGTATCACCGGACATCTTTCAGTCTTCCCGTCTAATGTTCCGTCATCGTCTTGTGTCATGCATCGGCGTAAAACAGACCGACCACTACCGATGGGCATCATCCTCATGACTGATACCAACATAAACAGGAAGTGGTAATTACTGAAATGGTGGAGTGTACAAGGTTTCCTTTCGTCAATCAGGCTGGCATTGATACACGCAAATGCATAAGAAATTTCATCATATCACGATTCCCACTGCACAAGTTTTAGAGCTCGTTAGGAAAATTAATGGATGCTCGAGGTTATTGATCTTTCAAGATGCAGAGCTAATATTTGAAAAGAGTAATATTTTGTAACTGCCAGCCAACCCCAATAATATATGTAGATTACATCACTAACGAGAGCGCGTCACCTATGGAACAAGATATCGAAATGCGTGAGTTCTGAATTCCAATCGGGTCAAATCAAGTTAAGTGGCTATCAGTTTCGTAAAACGTTCATCATTGATTGATAAAATATTTTTAAGGGTGCTACTTGTTAATTCTGTTCCTGTTTTTCTCTGTAATAATCTCAGGATCGATTAGAAGAAGATGTCTCAACGTTCTATTACTTTCATTATTATACTTCGATTTCTTTATCCAAGAATTTAGGGAAGATGGATATTAATTGAAAGTTTCAGGACAAACGCAGCACCTAGTTGCCGAAAATAACCTTAGCTGTCGGCCGCTTCCCCTAATACTTACTGCTACTCCTCAAAGACTGATACAAAATATTTGCTTTCAAATAATGCAAAATTTTCCTTGTGTAGACAAAAGTAGATCAGAGAGCTTTCACCCGACAAAGTTAAAAGTATGAATAGCCCTCAAAATTAACAGATGAGGAACTCGATCATTATTTCAGCAACGGTACCTTCATCGTTTAGTTGAAACATTATGTGTAGAGAAGAGTGGAATAAGTGATTGTTCAGAAAGGGATCCAAGCGAATAAATAACTGTTCGATCAAACGGTGGGCTGGGATCTCTGGAGAAGATAGAAAAACGGATGTAGGGCATGCTGAGAGGGGTCGGAAGGAGAGATAATTGAGATCGAGATTTTGTGAAACTCTATTACGATAATAGGATGGTCACTCTGGAATTCACGCCAAACATAGTTGTTACCCGAATAGTTTCGATACACCGTACCCACTCCAGGAGTACTCTGGATATCTGGACTCTTCTACAGAATTACTTCAGGACTATTCTTGAAGATGCTTTAGTGTAGCGAAACTAATTGAATTAAGTAAATATTTTTTTGTGGAATGGAAAGTCTGTAATGTGCTACTTTTCTATCATCAGATGTGAACACATTGAAGGTTGTGAAAAAAGAATGCCAGGAAAGAAGGAAAAAGGGAGGAGAAGAATGAGGATTCTTGGTGCGCGTGAAAGAGACAAATGGGCGCTGATGATGGGTTTTGCGTTGGGAGAATGCAGTTTTTATTGTTCTTCAAAGTGCTTGACTTGTGTGGAGAACACCTTCTTATTAGAAATAGTTCAAAATTAACACATAGACGTTGGCTGCCTGCCTATTAATGATGCGTTAGAATGCTTTGCCACTTCAATGTAATGCCGCCGTCGATTGGCGTGCCGCCGGTGAGAGTCCTAAGCGCGGATATCTGTGTTTTCGTCTCGTGTGTTTTCAATCGATTAAATTGGAGAACCTCATTTGGACTCAGTTCATTCTGATAAACGCGAGTAAAATAATTTCATATTAATTTTCAAATGAAAAAATTATGTCTTTAATTATTGCCTTCGCTAAAAATCGCTTTGGAAACATGCTCCCAAAAATTCGTTATGAGCGTAATTTTGCTCTACATGTATAAGGTGATAGACTACAATAAATAAAACATGATTCTTACCAGAAGTATCTTACGTAAGAATATTTAAAAAATGAAAAAAATGAAGCTTAATTGAGGCAGCGAGATATTCTACCTTGCACATGGATACGTTGGTTGCATTTTTAAAACATCTAATTAGCATAATAATAGCATGCTATATTGTCCTTTTCCATACTAATCGACGATTTTTGTGGATGAATTTTCGGAATGTCAAGCATTCCAGAGAAACGATCCCAAAACCAATGCCAGCCAGCGTCTTATGTCACCCTTTTGGTGAAGAGTCACCCCTGAATGAAGAGCCGCTGGATTGCGGGAGGTCCCGAGGGGGCGAGAGGAAACGGCACCGCCCAGAGGACGGCGTCCTGGAGTGCGGGGGACCCATCGGATCGGAGGCGGCCCTCCGCCACTCCCGCGTTCCTCGTCGGCGAGCCGGAGGGAGGGTGCGGAGCGGGACGTACCGAAAAAAGCGTCGAAAGAACGCGAATGAGCGGCGAGGACATCGCTCGGGGTATGGAGGGGAGCGGAGGGGAGGGGGTGGAGCATTGATGCAATCGCGGAGGCGTTTGCCAACGCCCGTCCCGGATAAATAATTGAGTAGTTCCGAGAACTGTCCGCGGTCTCCACCCCGATCTCCTCCCCGCCTCATTCCCTCCACCTCCCTCCGAAACCACTCGCACCCCCGAACACACGCGGTCGCGTATCAGAATTTTGAGGAAAAGTGGGAGGGAAGGCCGGGGAGGAGGAGTGCGGAGGGAGGGAAGCGCCCTCCTCGCGAATCGCGCCCTAGGGGCTGACTGAGTGCCGTCGGGGTGGGGAGGAAGGAGGCATTGCGCCTATAAGAGGAATCCGCCGAGATCCGTGAGATTCAGTAAATCCAGCTCCGCTCCGCAGGGAAGACACAGCCCCGCGCCGTTCATATTTTTATTGGCGGAAGGAGAGAGAGGGATAGAGGGGAGAGGAGTGCGGGAGGCGGCAAAAGGGAGCGCCGAATCTCACGGATCGTCCTCCGTCCTTGAGCGGGAGAGAAAAACCGCCCCGGCATCCACCGCCTCCGGCCGCTCGCCTCCGTCCGATCCGGAAGAGAGAGCCCCACGGTGAGTTCCTATTTCGGGTGATGCTCCGCCGGTACGCGCGGCTGTCTCGCTGGGGCCCTCCCACGGCGAAGGGGAGTGATTGCGGGCGGACTCCGGGCTCTTTCCGCTAAGTGTCCCTCGGTCTCCTCCCGCCGCCTCCGGCGGGAATGTCTGCGAATCCACCCGCGCCTCCTCTTTCAAGTCGATGCGTTCGAGTCCGCATGATGCACGACAGCGAAGTGCTCATCTTCCTCCTCGACATCACCAATCATTATTCATAGCTAGCTATGAAGAAGTACTGCGTCTGTTTTGAATTTCTGTCATTCAATTGACAGGTTAAATTGCAAATGAATCGACTTCGTCGATGGAAACATTGAGCCCATTCCTTTGGACCAGAATGTGCATAGTGATGTTAATCGCCCAGTGCACTAACTTAACTACATCATCTAATTTATGCACAAGTTTCACCAAGAAAGTGCATGGACACATTATTCACGTCTTATGGGGTTCACACAGCATAAACTTAAATTATTTAGCAACGAGGGAATGGTGGAATAGTGACGGTGTAAAGTTACTATCGCTATGCAGGGGAGCATCTTTATGAATTCCCTGCCGGTTATTCCAGGGTTGATTACGTCGCTGGGGACGCGATATCTGTTTAATAACAAGATTCATCACCCTTGATATAATTTATGTGATATACTTGTATAGGTGCTGGAAAAGTTAACACATTCGTCAAGCACAGTGATGGTGTCGTTTGCAAACCCGCGTTTCATAGAGGTATATCATCTCGCGGCAGTGTTTTTTCCTGTTTTTTACATAAATATGAGTAAATATTGATCCTCCAGGATAGTCTAGTGATTGATGAATAGTTTTGTGAGACGAATAGACTCAGTAACGCTATTGGATGGTAAATATAAGAATAGAAATATCAGCTCGCATTATTCTGCAATATCATCTAAAATCAATTGCGCAACACTACACAAATGCTACAAGATGACATTTATTTTAGCTAAAATTTTTATTAGTATTTAGCGAAGGACATTTGTTTGATCAAATGCCTTGAAACTCAGATTCATTTATCAGGTCACTCCTTAACCAGTTACTTGGGGAATTTTACGGAACTTCTTTTAATTTAATGAAGACGCAATCAAATAATTTTATTTATATCATAATACAATGCGTGCTAATACGTACCTGCCTGAGAAATTTGACCAAGATAATCCCAGTGAATCTTAATTAATTATATTATGTTGGTATACTCAATATAAACGTTAATCACTTGTTTGTAGACATAGCAGTTTTACAAACATAAATGAGTTTACTTTCAAGTCTCTATCTTGAGTGTGGTTTTCATCTCGTCAAAAGGGAGTGAATATGATTTTTGTTAACAATGCTCTTTCAAATAACATTTTACTTTGGATGAGTATATTTGTCTAAATGTCCTCTTTTTTTCTTTCCGTTGTTAAAAACTCCAAGAGTGATAGTTGTCACTTTTCTTATTACTTTGATCTGTATATTTATCAAGGAGAGTTAAAAATATGTAGCATAACTCCATTGCTCTTTTTTTTCTATTTTTACGATTCTTTTATTTCAGTAGATATGTTTCTTCAGAGAAACGGTTGCATAGTGCATGATGTCTAGTTTGCATTTCGTAAGTTTAATGGCCTATAAACGCAACAGTCGAAAGGGTCAATCATTGAACACTTCTATTGTACACACTTGAATAGGTGATATTTGCCCATTAAAATAAGTTAATTAGGAATTAAATACTCAACGATAATTAAAGTTGAAGAATGTTCTCAGCAAAGGAAACTGCGCATGATTTCAGGACTCAAATGTAGTAGGCAAGGCCTATCTCTCTATAATTCTTCCACGAGGAAAGGCTTATAAAACAAATATTTCAACACCCACTTTTTTTGGTTAATTTTGGTGTTCTGACACTCTGCATACTTTCAGCATCAAAAGTTTGCTTTTCTATTCTAGAGAAATCGACGTGATCTTGTGGGGAAAATAATGATGTGTGTATTCTCCCCGCGTGCATGCTTGATGGAAAAACATGAAATGTTGATTTTTCCAAGTTTATCAAGCTGTGGGCTTTCGTGGATCTGCTCTCGGTTGAAATCAAGACCATAATCCAGTCCGCAATTTTGGATCTCGGAAGGAGTGAAAAGCGGCTGAAAATTGCATTGTAAGACGAGCAGCTGCTTTGATTCGAACTTTCTGCCGCCACCTGAGGCGATGAATGTTCTGAAACTCATCAGACCTTCGATCAAATTTCTCACTCACAAAACCCTATCCCCCAAATAATCCTAGGATTCCCGTCAACATTATTGCTTAAACGTACTTAGAAATGCATAAGAAATGGCAAATGACAGCATAGATCTTTAATCTCCCGCGTATCAAAAATGTTGTATTGTTTACCTTTGATTTTGTTGAAATTATCAAAAGACACACGTATGTAAATACAAACACAAAATACACACATGTAAATAAAACACAAAGACAAGTATGTAAATCCATCGGTACTATGAGCCTACATAGTATTCCTTCTGTTTTATCCTGATTTCATCCAATTCCAATTACGATTGCATTTTTTTATGTCTTCGGTGTCATAACATAACTCCGGACCCATTATTCATTTATGTCTCCCGGCATTCATCTCTCCGTGAGTGTAGGGACTCCCATAATAGTTCATGTAATAAACGTGTATATTATTGAGAGTATGGCTAAATCCAGCGGAACCTGTTTTAGAGTTATCCAATTCTGTAGCCAACACTGTTTCCGATTGGTTACAAATATTTGCCACATCATCCGAATTTTAGTTAGCTAACGTGAAACGACACTCTAGTGCGTTGTCTCCGGATTCTTTCTTCATCGTTATATTGAAGCAAGACAAATGTATGATATAGTATTCCAATGTGAATGGGTACGAAGCAAGAGTGCTTGCTGCTCTCTGGACGAATTCAAAGTTATTGAGCTAATCTTCACTTGGCTGATGTTGAGCATTTAAATCCATCAGCAGACGGAATTTTGAAATTGAAAATGCAGGGATAAACTTCCAGCTTCGTGAAAAATCATTATGAATGTACAGGAATTGTCGCTCTGTTACTCACGTGACTTGGTACTATTGGAGCATTATGATCACATGATTTAACACTTAAGCGACACGCGTTGAACGCGGCACTGGATAAATAAATATTTTAATTACTTTAATTCTCACTCGGGGGAATAATTGCATCCCCGCATTGCCATTGCAGGGGAGACCATAGGGGAAAGTGATGGAAACTGGAGAATCCAAGAGAAAATGATTGTCAAACAGACCTATGCAAGAAATCCTTTTTTTCTTCTTATAATATGTGCCCACATTAGTAGGAGACATCATTTGCGAATATATACATTTCTCGAGAGTAAATTGATACCAAACGCTGATAGTTCACAATTATTCCAATGGCTATTGTACTAACAATCCCCGCCACATTCCCTCATCGTGACTCGCAGGGTAAGAGTATGCTTGACATTTAGTTTACTCTCTTTTACCTCTGGGGTGAAACCCGCAATGATAGTGCATGAAATATTTAAAACACTTGGCGAGTAACCGTCGCATATTTAAAGTGCTTTCCTTCATTTTTACAATTCCTTCTACATATGTATAATAAAATATAGATGTTAAAGTAATATTTTGAAATGATTGAATAGAAGTTTCAATATTTTAAACAAATTAACTCCCTCCAACTCCGCAAATAACCCATCGCCCGGGGTCACATTTTCCGCACACTCTAGATATCCCTAAACCAACGAGAAATAGCAATTTTTGTTTCGCTTGTCCCGCATCTCGCGAATTCATCTTGAATCTCGCGAATCTATTGTGTGCTGCTAATTTTGTGTGGGCCGGCGTAATTGCTTCAAATCTATTTCCTGGATCGCTCTCAAAAGCTCAGCCTCCGGCTTTGCTGGTGATCTGAGTCATGGAAGAAGGAAAAAATGTCTCGTTCTGAAAGGTCAAGAAGCGTTCATTGAGGGAAGGTAAAAGAAAACGTGGAAGGATTCAGCGAGGAGGAGGAAAAATTTCGCGTGAGTAGTAAATGAGATGATCGCGTCATTGTTCATGAATAGAATTTCAGAAGATCAGCGTCATGCGTTGATTTGATGAGCTCTGCGGCCTCGTTTGATGCCGGTTTACTGAACTCCAGGGTTTTATCGGTTCAAATGACTGAAAGACGTTCTCAATGTAAATAATCTCTAGTCTCTCCCAAGGAAATTCATTAGCGTTGATCGTTGTCCTTTTTTTTAAGCATTTACGCATGGTCATTATGGTATTTGGGACGAAATGGGATGAGATCCTTGCCACGAAGAGAGCGAGTAAGATTGACTATTGGCAAGGTATACGACTACCGATTTTCTCTTTGACGCCGAGGGATTGATCCCGCATAAATCTCCACAAATAACTACAACGTATTATAAATAGACACATTTTTAATAAAAAAAACCAAAAGTTTAAAATCGAACACACTCACTGGTGCATAATGTATTTAGGCAGATATGCGTGTGTATATGCAAATGCATCGTTTTATTTATGTACTTGTGCATATGCTCGTACATGCTAGAAATTCGGTTAGCTTGTTTACTAAATTTGTTCTTGACAAAAGTTTCTCTTCGGTAGTCATTTAGATTCTAACTACCAAGCACCTTATCCCATATTTCTATATAAAAAAGGTGCAACACAGAACCGCCATCATATTGTCACATCTTTTACGCATGTGAGTTACTTTTCTCTGAAAACCTTCACTCTTTTGATACCGTTTGGCGTGCGTGTGTGTTTACCGCCAGAGACTGAACACGCCTCACCAATGCACACAAAAAGAAGTGGAAGGAAAAAAGAAGAGCGTGGGAAAAGGTGGTCCTATTGCGCTTCGGCGGAGAGAGAGTATGAGAGCAACGAAAGCTTTCACTGATAAGGGTGATTCTAGGGCTAATAATTCTTTTTTTAATTTCTAGAGCGATAATTTCGTGTAGAATGTTTGATGAGTGTAAAACAAATTTTTACGCTGAGCACATTCGTGCCCTCATCCCTAGCTTTACCCATCCTTGAAGCAGTGACGTAAGTGATCCACCTTGCCTTTCCCCGCCTCCCTTCTCACCATATTAGGTGTGAGCGGTGCATTCCAACGCCTCATGACGATCGATGGTTGAGTATTTAAACCCGTGTCTCGTGAAATTTTACAACGGTTGTGTTTAAGAATTTTTGAATTTGATTATTGATTGAATTATTGAATAACACTTTTTTCCAGAGAATTACTTTATGCCTTTCTATTCTCTTATCAACAACTAGGAATTGTGAATTTCTCAGTTTTCAGACCGTTAATTTTTTTAAGGATCAGTTAATTATTGACTGCAAATGATGCCGTCATAATGATGGGATGTATCATAAAATAAGAGTACCGCAGAAACTTTATCGGCAGAAAATAGCCCTATAGCACAATAAGTTTTAGACAAAAATTGTCATCCACAAGATCGCCTTTGGACTTGAGTCTTCTTGGTTTCCACCCAGATGGAAATTCAGCAGATTTGGTTGAATTGCAATAATACTATGGTTGATATAAGTGTAAATATCAACCCCCGAATTAGACATGGAATAACCTACCTATCTTCAACATTCATCCTTCAAATTATTCAGTTTTCAGATTGTAAAAACGGTGATTTTAAAATGAAAAGGAATTTTTTTGCCGATTTTTAAGTAGTTGCAGAAATAAAGATGCTTCATTTTATAAATCCATAATAGAAATTTAAATCGCTATGCGTAGGTTATGGCGTCATTGATAGAACTTTGCCTGGAGGGTGAGAGTACCCAGAATCTACTATGTGCGACGGTGGAAAATAATTGCAATTTAAATATCAATAAGATACGACCTATAGCTCATAGTTTATGTTAAGTAATGCTCGGTCAATTTTAATATTTTTTACTCAAAATTATACTCGCTAGCTTACACATTGGGTTAGCTTTCCTATGCAAATAATCAAAGCATATTACCTGGTTGTTTCGTATTTTATATTTATAACTGGAAAGAAGCATAATTATTTCTTAGCGGTTCAAAAAGGGATCTTTATATGACCACATGGACAGCTTATCGCAGTAAGAAACTATTTTTATGAAAAAAGGAAAAGTGGCGATCTTTTCAAATTCTCGTGGCTTATAATGTGCATCTATTTAGTTTCATAACCTCTAAATATATCTCTCACTCAATTTTTCGAATACTTTTATCTTTCAATGAGACGATTAACATTGGTATTTACCCCTTTCAAATTTCAATGAGTACGCTCATATTTTTTGTCCCTCGCTGTTTCACTGACATCTATCTTAACAATCTATTTCAATCACTTTGACGCCATCGAGATTTCCGTTAGATGGGGATCAATTCGCGATTTATAGAAGGATGTGTGGAATTGGCATTTATGTCTCAAATCGAATTTCTCCGTTTCTTGGAAAAAATTCCAGCTTTGATATTCAGTACGCCCCACTTTCACCTCACGAGCGCAAGGCAGCCAATCGAGTACATGGCCCCCGCTCCTCTATTACCAAGCGTTTAGTGTTTGCTCCATTTTCTTAACCAAGGAAGATAAAATAACTGGTTTAATCGAAAATAGTGATGATATTCCATCATGTCAATGATAAGTACCACCAGTGTAGCGTGCTCATATATTCTTCCCATATCGTTTTCAGGCTTTGTAGAGAGAAATGTTTGAAATTATCGCACCGCAACGAATAATAAATCCATTACGTATATTCGTACACGTATATATTTGTCAATAGAAAGGTTTGAGGCGTCACTTTGTGGAAGCGATTCATATCAGAAAAGAAAACACTTCGTTTTCCTCATATATTTTATTTTGAACGACACAGGTTTCGAATTTCTAGATGACGACTTTTTAAGTCGAAACCTAGGTCGTGAAAAATAAAATATACGTGGAAGAACAAAGTATATTCTTTTCCGATACACAAGAGGTGTGTTCCAAAGATAAGGAGAATTTTTTAATTTCGCGGGCTTGGAGAGTTCGATTGTCAAACTTTCTTTATTTGCTGGTATAAATGCCCCTGAAGTATGATAAAACTTTCAGCTGTTTTCATTGTGGGCTTCGTCTGTGACAGCCACTAAGGTTAGACGTGTTTTATGAGCTCGGCGACTTTCGTTTGTTTAAAGAAATGAATCAAAGAATTTTTATCAAATTTGGCGTACAAATTTAAATAAAGTGTAACAAAGTGTGTGAAATGTTAACAAAGGCCTATGGTGAGTCTGCTATGAGTAAATCAAGAGTTTACGAGTGGTATAAGCGTTTCCAAGAAGGCCCTGAAGACCTTGAATATGACGAACGCCCTGGACGCCCCAGCACATCAACAATCGATGAAAAAGTGAAAGAAATGGTTATGAATGATCGCCGAATCACAATTAGAGAGGTCGCTGATGATATTGGCATATCGATTGAGTCATGTCATGACATGTTTTCCAATTTTTTGGGTATGAAACGCGTGGCAGCAAAATTCGTTCCAAAATTGTTGAATTTTGAACAAAAACATTGGCGAATGAGTGTTGCTCAGGAGTCATTAAATGAAGTAAACGGCGATGCAGAATTACTGAAAAGTATTATAACAGTTGATGAGACATGGGTTAATGGGTATGACGTTGAAACTAAGGCTCAATCATTCCAGTGGAGGCATTCTGGCTCGCCAAGACCGAAAAAGGCTCGACAAGTGCGGTCGAACGTGAAGGTTATGCTCGATTTCAATGCCATGGTGCATCTTGAATTCCTGCCGCCAGGTCAAACGGTCAATAAGAAGTACTACCTACCAGTTCAACGCCGTTTGCGTAAAGCAATCCGAAAAAAACGCCCGGATCTGAGGAAAAACAATTCATACCGTTTGCACCACGATAATGCACCAACTCACACTTCATTGCTTATTCGTAATTGATTGTCGCCTTGAGAAGATATGATATACCTTTTTGAGCATACTATACTTCTCTATAGATTGGTCACGTATGTTTTTTAAGGTACTAGAAAACTGTCATTGAAAATTTACGAGTGTTTTAAAAATTGGCACGAGAGAACAGTAAGCGTGACGGGCATATTGGAGCCAATTAGTTGGGGGAACCTTGATTCACGAAGACATCAGAAAAAGTTGGACTTTTAGGAAGGTACAGAACACCTGTTTTCTAGTGACACCGAAAGAATAATTATGGCTGCACATTAAATTGGTAGATTGGATAATCAGGAGAAAATAATAGCGATTGACTTAGTCATTGACAGATTCAAGTACTCATGCGCACATTTTCACACCAAAATCAAACCTAATCACCTCAAACGTTTTCAATTTTAAAAGCAACTAATACAATTTTGATCAATCACTCCCATTATGCATGATTCATGAAGAGTGGCGGGGTGTTTGCGTGATGAACTTTACATTGCATATAGATAATCCTAATCCAACAATTTCAGAGTGTAGAAATCATTCGCCTTGACCGGGATTCGAACCCTTCATTGTTGTCCGTCCGAGTGTTTTAGCCAGTTAGGCTATCGCTCAATATCGTAACTGGCTAAAGTTCGGCCGGGCATCGAGGATTCCGGGTTCGAATCCCGGTCAAGGCGAATGATTTTTACACTCCAAAATTGTTGCATTGAAATGTATATAAGTGGATGACTCCGTTAAAAGTTACTGTTGCGGCATCTCACGCAGTTTCTTGGAATTAAATAATCCTATTTTCGTAATAGCGCATATTTATGCGTTTATGTCTGGAAGCAGTTACAACTGAATCCTGAAAAAATTTTCTCTACGCAGATGATTGCAAAATTTTCAAAGAATTTCATTTCCTCGATGACATCACTAGCCTGCAGTATACCCTCGACGCGCTTGTTGAATGGTCCGATATTTGTCGTCTAAAATAAATCCTGCCAAACAATTATTCTCTCTTTTACCTCGCCGTAAAGCGCTTTATGGATATAATTATCAACTGTACGAATAATCAATCAATTCCATAAGATTCAGCTTAAAAAGACTAAACTTCTTTTTCGTGACCATATCAAAAGTATTTCCTCTCAAGCAACGTCGCTGCTGGGCTGAATTATCGATAGGGCGAAGTATCTAAACTTGCCAGCTCTCCTCACTTCGTACGTTGCCTTTTCTCCCATCCTTGAATACTGTTCCCCGATTTGGGTCACTGCCCCACCCACTTACACTTATCTCATTAACTAATTTATCTCCTGAGAAGTCCTATGGAGGCAGGAAAAATGGATGAAAGGCGTATTGAGCGGTAGTGGAATGTTGAAGAAGGTAATAGAGGGGAGAATGTTGGGCAAGCGAGGAAAGGGCAAGAACAGGATGTTGGACGGAATGAAGGGAGGAAAGAAGTGCACAGACATGAAGAGGGACCTGATGCAGAGTAAGTTGCTGGATTGGGTTTTGTTTGGAGTTACAAAATGTTTATTTGATAGTTGTGTCCATCCAAAAATCTACCTTAACCGGTAGATTACCTAATAATAATCTCCTGATGTATTCCATCCTATCATTCGCCACCGTCATTTACACTTCCGTAACTTCTACGAGGCATATTCTTAAAGTGAGTACCGTTTGCTTATATTTAAATATTGACGCTTCAGAACACATATTTGCTCCTGCAGCGCCATCTATTGATTCATTGAGAAGCTATAGCAGCATTTGTTTTGTTTCAGAAGTCGTTTGCTTGTCCGTGCATGCAAACAACAATGTCCGCGACAATCGTTGATCCCGCCAGCTGTGAAGTGCGTTCTGTCAAACGATTCTTGTATGCAGAAGGATTGTCGGCTGATGAAATTCATCGGGAATTATGCCTAGTTTATAAACCTACAGTTATGAGTGAAGGAAAGTTTAGACAATGGTGCTGTGATTTAAAAAATGGACGAACAAATATCCATGACGAAGAGCGAAGTGGTAGGCCCAGTATTCTGACCGATGAAATTGTTTTGCAAGTGGAACAAAAACTGCGATGTGATCGTCGATTGACAATTATATGGCCTGGATGAACAATTTCTTCAACTTGGACGCACTACTGTCTACAATATTGTCACGGATAACCTCGGATACCACAAATTGTATGCAAGGTGGGTACCGAAAATGCTCACCGACCACCACAAAGAGCAAAGAATGTCCAGTGGACGAGAGTTTTTGGGTCGTTGGGAACTCTTTAAACCACCCACCGTACATTCCTGACCTTACACCCAGCGACTACTTCCTCTTCTTGCACTTGAAACAGTGGTTCGGTGGACAACGTTTCGAAACCGAAGAGGAACTCAAGAATGGCGTTGTCGATTGGTTCAACCCTCAGGCGGCGAGTTTCTATGCAGAGGGGTTAAAGAAGCTGGTGTAGTGGTACGAAAAATGCTTAGAAGTGAACGGCGATCATGTAGAGAAGTGAAGTAGGTTTGTAGCTAACTAAAAGTGCCAATGAAATGTGTTTCATATGAGTATATTTTTTCCTGTGACCAAACGAGCCTTACTTTATGATCACGCCTCGTATTTAGATTACATCATGTCTTCCTTCGCCATTTTTTCCCTCACTGAGCATCATAAATTAGGGCCATAAACGAAACACAGATGCTCATACAAATCGGCAATGGTAATTACAGGTCTAATGAATTCGTTTCCCTCTTCAAGTACCTTTACGTTCGACGATTTCAATTACATCTTTCAATGTGTAACCCCCCCTCCTCGACTCTCAATCACAAAATGCTCATTTATCTTCGGACTCCTGCCATCAGGCTGTAATGCAATGACTCCCTGATCCATTCGACCGTTCAGAACACACCCCAACCCCTCGATCTCAGCCCCGCTCTTATAACTCATAATTTTCTTTGCACTTCCATCTCCTTACCCCTCACTTTGTCACTTTCATCTATTATTATTAGGTAATCTACCAGTTAAGGTAGGTTTTTGGATGGACACAACTATCAAATAAATATTTAGTAACTCCAAACAAAACCCAATCCAGCAAACTAATCTACATCAGGTCACTCTTCATCTCCCTGTGTACTTCCTTCCTCCCTGCATCCCGTCCAACATCCCTATCCTGTTCCTGCCCTTTCCTCGCTTGCCCAACATTCTCCCCTCTATTACCTTCTTCAACATTCCACTACCGCTCAATACGCCTTTCATCCATTTTTCCTGCATCCATACGATTTCTCTCAACAAACCCCTCTCCTCCCCCACCATTTCTAGTACTTCCTCATTTGTTTTCCTTTCGGTCCATTTCACCTTCTCCATTCTTCTCCACACCCACATTTCAAAAGCCTCCAATCTACATCTATACTCCTGCTTCAGTGACCACGTTTCCGCGCCGTACATAGCTACGCTCCATATCAGAGTTTTTACGAGTCTTGTCTTCACATCCCTACCCCCGTCATCAACTACCTCCTCCTTGAGAAAACCTCCTTGCCTAGCGTAATTCTTCTCCTTACGTCCTTACCACTTTGACCGTATTGGTCCAAAACACTTCCGAGATATGTAAACTCTTCTACCTGCTCTATTTTTTCCCCGCCTATTTTAATATTTAGCTTAACCTTTTTCTTTCTGGGAAATCGTATAACCTTTGTTTTAATAATATTGAGTCTCATCCCATATTTATCGCACTGAACCTCCAATTCACTTAACAATGCTTGCAACCCCTTGGCTGACTGAGCAACCAATGCTTGGTCATTAGCAATCCTAACAGATTTTACGAATTCTCCTCAGACTTTCATTCCTACCTCGAGTTCTTCCCATGCCTCTTTAATCATTTCCTCTACATATACGTTGAACAGCACCGGTAACAATGGGAAACCCTGCCTTACACCTCTTCCTAACACTGCCCATCCGGACTCGCCGTTCCCCACTCGCACCTGAGCGCTATGAGACGTATACAGGTTGCGGATCAGGCTCCTGTCCCTCCAATCCATTCCTATTTTCTGCAATTCACGCATTAGTTTTTACCAATTCACTCTATCAAATGCTTTTTTGAAATCTACGAAACAGGCAAATACGTCCTGATTGTATTCTATATTCCTCTCGATTAGTGATCTCATTACTGCAATGGCATCACGCGTACCGCTTCCCTTCCTTAACCCAAACTGATTATCCCCTAAGTAATCATTTGCCTTACTCTCTATCCTTTTGTTAATGATCCTGAGAATAACTTTAGCTGCGTGGGATATCAAACTTATTGTTCTGTAATCCTCACATGACGTAGCCTTTGCCTTTTTTGGAATACGAACTAACACCAATCTCACAAAATCTTCCGGCCAGATTCCTTCCTCATAGATACTACGAATCAGTCCATATAGGGCCTTCTTCCCGCATTTTCCTAAACATTTCAACAGTTCTACAGGAATATTGTCCACCCCCACAGCCTTATTTGCTTTCATCTCCTTTAATGCCCTTTCTATTTCATCGTCGAGTATGCCTGGACCTAAGCTATCCTCTTTTACGTCATGTTCCTTTTCTATGTCTAACCTTGTCGGCATAAGTTCTTTACCATACAGTGTTTCTATATATTCCTTCCATCTCTCTTGGATTTTTGCTGTTTCAACTATTATCTTACCCCGTTTATCTTTAATTGTTAGCACAGATCTTGCCTTCTTACATCCCGATAATAACTTAACCTTGCTGTATAGAGCATCAATTTCACCCTTCCACTGAAAACTTTCCATATCCTCGCATTGCGTTTTCCACCATTCTTCTTTTGCTTTATTTGTGGCCCTTCTCAATTTATTGTTTAACTCTTTTTACTTCATTTTGCCCAACTCTGTGTTTACATTCTTACCCTCATCTATGTAAACCAAATTTAATTCCTCATGTTGCGCTGTTAGTTGTTAATTTTTCATCGATATGACTTGTTTTTCTTTGGTATTTGTCTGATTCAATTGGCTTGGACTCAATTAATCAATAAATACATTGCACGTGCCCCAACATCCGCCGCCACACACCCTTACAGCATCTTTCGGGCTATTATGTGCATGTAGACGAGGCTATAAGCCAACTTAATTTCCTACTACCTACCTGGTTTGAGAACAATTGCCTAATGAAGGAAAGAGAACTTCACAAAACATTGGGCAACCTAAGATGGGATACCTTGGAAATTTGAAAACTCAAAACTTAACGGCGATGTCTACGTATAAATCGTGTAATTTCAATTTTTAGTTGGGGAAATAGTTTAAGCTCGAAAACATATCGATACGTCTGATAACAATAAAAAAAGAAAAAAACAGTCAAATATAGGCGAAATATTTAGTCAAAAATAGAATAAATGTATAGCCAAAAATAGGACAATATATTTCTTTCGATTAGTGATCTCATTACTGCAATGGCATCACGCGTACCTCTCCCCTTCCTAAACCCAAACTGATCATCCCCTAAGTAATCATTTGCCTTAATCTCCATCCTTTTGTTGATAATCCTGAGAATAACTTTAGCTGCGTGAGATATCAAACTTATTGTTCTGTAATCCTCACATGATGTAGCCTTTACCTTTTTCAGAATAGTAACTAACACTGATTTCACAAAATCTTCCGGCCAGATTCCTTCCTTATAGATACTACGAATCAATCCATATAGGGCCTTCTTTCTACCTTTTCCTAACCATTTCAACATTTCTACAGGAATGTTGTTCACCCCCACGGCCTTATTTGCTTCATCTCCTTTAATGCCCTTTCTATTTCATCGTCGAGTATGCATGGACCTAAGCTATCTTCTTCTACGTCATGTTCCTTTTCTATGTCTAACCTTGTCGGCCTAAGTTCTTTACCATACAGTGTTTCTATATATTCCTTCCATCTCTCTTGGATTTTTCCTGGTTCAACTATTATCTTACCCCACTTATCTTTAACTGTTAGCACAGATCTTGCCTTCTTACTTCCCGATAATAACTTAACCTTGCTATATAGAGCACCCTTCTTCTGTAAACTTTCCATATCCTCGCATTGCGTTTTCACCATTCTTCTTTTGCTTTATTTGTGGCCCTTCTCAATTTATTGTTTAACTCTTTGTACTTCGTATGGATATAGGTATGAACCGTATGGGTATAGGTATGAATAAATTCACTACTGAGGCATGCTGTGATGAGTAATCATTATTGTTCACTTACAAACGAACGAACAAGAAAAACGTAATGTTGTTTATTGAGGTTCACCCCGAGAGTACGACATCCTAACAACTCACACAAATGCATTACTAACAGTTGAGTAAGTCAGAGCGATCGTCATAGAATCAGCCGAAAACTAAGAGATCCTTATTGTAGCAAAAGTAAACAAAATGCAGAGGAACACTGCCATTTTTAATAACATTTGAATAAGACGTTCCATATTAGAAATTTGGAAGAATACTCAAATTTATATCTTTAGATTAAACGGTCATTCTAGATATGCTAATGCACCTAACTGATTCGGTTGCATAACAACACTAATCACCCGAAGGTTGATTTGATAGACGAGGACCCCGGCACTGCCTGATCTCTACTCCCCCCCCCCCGGGTCTTCCTGCCGGTCACGCTGGCGGTGGGGTAACGCCCTCACGTGCCAATTCAGCGATCATGGGTTCGAGTACCACCTAGGGCATGGATGTTTGTGATTGTCTCTGTTGTAATTTGTAAATGCTAGGTGGAAGAAGAGATTAGGAAGTCTCAATCTCCCCCCAATGAAGTAATTACAGAAATAATAAATACATATCGCAACGGCGTGTGAAATAAATACATCAGGCTAAGTTGGGAAAGTTCCTTTTCTCTGTCACCTATTGTTTCTCAGAGAGATCTGCTACCAAAAAAAATCTCTTAGTTTGGGCGAAGCTGGTTGTGCAGAGAGGCATCACTCGAATTCCAACCCGGACCCTCCCGTCAGTGGTCGAGAAATCTGCCCACTGGACTGCACAGATGAGACCATTATGTTTTAATGGCCAATCTTTATTCAATTTTTTAACGAAAAAATTATTAATCCCCTCGCTCAAAAATATTCTCAGAGGCTCGTTGACGAGAGGTGTGCATCGATTTTTTCTCTGGCGGAGTATTTATTGGCTAAGAGTCTCGCGTTGCCGAGAGTTAAAACAAGCGGGTGGAACTGGATGCTTTGCAGTAAACGTAGAGCGCTCGCCAAGCATCAAGCTTGATTCATATTCTAACTGGAAACATGTAACAAAATGAGGTAACTGCCATTCACTTAAACTGCTCATTTGATCGCCCTCTACTACCTCATTCCAGGGTGACTGCGAATACTGAATCGCATCTCTACATCTACATAGTACCCCGCGAGCCGCCGCAAGGGCGTGCGGCGGGGGGTGTTAGGTCACCACCCGCAAAAGGGAACTAAACCACATGCAAAACCAAGGTATCCATCCAAACATATCTTCCCGAGGTGAAGTTAAACTGGCTAACACCCTAAAATATAAAACCACTTAGTAAGAAGAATTTAGCAAGCGTAATTCCGCTCTATGAATAAATTTCATTCATTTGATAAATTTCAAACTTATTGGCTTGTTTCGTAAACCGACTTGCTGCCGAACATGCATTGATCTACTTTTACCCTTTATTTACTCTTTTCATTAAAAGTTTTTTATCATTTACTCTTTATTCAAATTTTAAATTTCTGTTGTTTTTTAATGAGTGTTTTAATATCTTAAATTTTCATATCTACATCTACTCAATTCCCCGCAAGGGCATGTGGGGGGGGGTGTTAGGGCACCACCCGTAATTTAGAATGAAAATAACCGCATGCAGAAGCCACAAATTTATAGTCCACAAACCAAGCATGGTAAACATTCATGCAAGGACCCTTTCGCCCCAACCCTTTCACACACATGCAAACACACCAACTACCAACAAACATACACATGCACCTACATTTAAAACTAATATCTTTGCGAATTTTAATTTTGTTCCGACTGGTAAATTAAATTTTATTAATATTTCTGAAGGGACTTATCAAGTGATGAAGTAGTCATTTCCAAATCAAGCAGAGGTGAGGGTGTTTTAAATGGTGCGTGGTAAGCATGGAAATGTTCCTCGCCCAGTGCGACCCAATGAGATTGCGTAGTTTCCTCCTGTTTGCCACCTATGTGGAAAGTTCCTGAATCCGCTTATTATTTTTTGCAAAATAATCTCCGCTAGTCCCAATATTTGATTCCTTTTACTTTGATAGACGACGCTGGTTTCATTCCGAATTCGCCCAGGGTTCATTATCTCGCGTCCTTGGCCCCTCCGTCGTGTGAATATAATAAATTCATACATTTTTTATCTCCCCTCTTCGAATTTGAATTTTGAGTCATAGATGGCGCAACCGCAGTCCAACTCCCCTTTGTCCAGCATTTGGCCCTAAAAGGAGTTCCGTTCCGGGGAAACGATTGCCATCTCTCCTGGAAATCAACTCTTTTTCGATCCTTAAATGTCGCATGTGGATTGTGTGACAGAGGTCGGGCGATTGCGACCGAGAGACCGATGAGGGCGGGGTGCGCGGGCGGGCGAGCCCCATGCCGGCTGAATCGCCAATCGGCCGCCGCACTCTCCCCCCCCCCCCCCGACCGCTCGCCAAAGTTTGCTATGTCGTGGAAAGTTGATTGCAGCCTGCCCTTCTCAGCCAATTGATTAGATCGGCTACGGAAGAAATACACGTAATGGGTTCATGTGTTGGAACTGCTTGTTGGCCTCGAGATGATGTTCTAAATGTATTACTGGTCCCGTCGCGTTTCGGTGGGAGAGATCATTGAAACAATTCGATATTAGAGAGATAGCCAGTGGAACCGACAAGTTTTAAATACCATTCCCCTGCGAATTTGAAGATTTGATGTGAATTACTGCCAATGAAGGCGATAAGAATATTTTTTTAAGGATGGTATTTGATCATTATTTTATTTGACTTCGGCGAATAATTGTTTCCTTACTAGCAGAACGTCTTGAATAGGTGGAGGAGTATTTTATGTTTATATACCATAGCGCATGTAAACTGTATAAGATATTATCTCAAAAAATACGAATACTATATATTGGTATTTCTCCTGGTTACTAACATTTAAGCACCGATAATACATTACTGTTTCAGGAGTAACATGGAGGAAATCCTTAATGATGAAAGAAAACACTTGGTATTTCCACAGAGAATTTTTTTAATATGGCCTAGGTTTCGTTATAGCGTAACAGCATCAGGTCAATTGTAACATTTTCATCATTTAAATATCACATTATTTTGGTGTTGCATGCCTGGTGCGTGATCATACACCCCCTGCCCTTCGCCCTGCCTTGCAGGGTGCCATGTGGCAATGCATCAATTTCAAATAAATATTTCTAATATATAAAAAAATATAAATAAAATATTTAAAGCCGCAAGTATTTGGGATCATTGGGAGAAAATCTGGCAAAAAGAACTAGATAAAGCCCAGAGAAAATCCGCCAGATTCGTGAAAAATATTTATGATAAGAACACAAGTGTGACAGGTCTCTTAGGGGATTTAGGCTGGGAGCCCCTTGAAATACGGAGAGAACAATTGAGGATTAGACTTTTAGAAAGATTCAGAACCAGCGAGTTTAGCGATGACACAAAAGGAATAATAATGGCCCCACACTACTTGGGTAGATCAGACCACAAAGATAAAATAAGGGAGATAGATTCCAATACAGTTAGATTCAAATATTCATTCTTCCCCACAACAATCAGGAATCATAATAGTAAGAATCCGAAGTCCATTTAGAAATAGAAAAAACAATTAATTTACAAGTCGGAACAGAATTACACATTGCAAAAATATTAGGCATATCTATAGATGCATGTATATGTTTATTGGTAGTATGTTGTTTGCATGTGTATGGATTTAAGGGTTTTATCATGAATGTATGCAATGTTTTGTTTGTGGTTTGTATAAATTTGTGGCTTTTGTAGTCGGTATTTTTTTCTTTCTTAATTATGGGTGGTCCCCTAACACCCTCCGCCACACGCCCTTGCGGCGGCTTGCGGGGTATTTAGTAGATGTAGATGTATCAATCAACAAAGCTCTTTTGGGAATACCCAAGTCTAAGTATCACATATTTATGTGTAGTTAGATGCTCTTTGACGTGATATTGTGGGAGTTATCCATCACGGAAATGAAACAAACCTTGTGAACTGCACAGTGAATATTAGTTGGAACGACCAAAGCTTGGGCGCGAAGTGTCATTATCAGGTTAATGTCTTTACCTGATGATGACACTACGTGTCGAAACTTAGGTCGTTCCAATAAATAATCACTGTGCAGTTCACAAGGTTTGTTTCATTTCCGTGACAGATTTTCCCTCTTGAAAAAGCTCAACATTTCATCTGGAATTGTGTTCCGAGTGCTTCAAGTTGACTTTTGCTTTTTTAAAATTTGCTGGAAAGAATACATAAATCATGGAAATAAATGCCACATAGGCCACAAATGCCATAAATCTACATTTGTTGAGATTTTTAACTTGGTTCGCTGCAATTGGGTCTTGTGTTTCGGAAACCAGTACTTAAATGTGTCATTTGCTGGAACTTAGCACCCTTATTTAGTCCAGATTTTCTGTTCATCCTATTATATTGCTTCCTCTGTAAAATCTCGATGACCCTGAATTTTTTTTAACTGCTTTAGCCTCGATTGCAGACATCATGCCTGCATGAACGACCAGCCTACTTGTTTGAGTACTTTTCTCTAATACAGATAACACAATTATGCCCCAGCGCAGTATTGTCTCGTGGAGTTTGTCTCTCTTTGGGAAAGACTTCTTTTGGTTCGAGCGATCGGTTTAGCCTTACTTCAAAGGAGATGGCGCGAGCGCCCTGGAAAAACGTGTTTAAAATATTTGCTTTTTTCACGCCGTGTGTAGTAATTTCTCCGGTTCCCGTCTTCAAAGAAAGTACAGTTGGACGTTTGCCCTATATTTCCCTTACATAGGACCAGAATGACTTTGGATTGTCCTCACGATATTCGCTTAGTATTTTAGATCGGTTACATCTCTACATTGGTCGCTTGGATCATGTGTACAAAATTCGGGAAATAGATGCCAGGACTAGCAGACTCAAGGACTCCTTCCCACGGACAATTCGGGATAACAACTGTAGGGTCACACTCGGAGATAACAAAAATGCCACTTGCCACCCTCGGCGTCTAGGTAACAATTAGTTATACTCAATTGCATGCACTTTCACTAACCTCCTGTGTGTTGTGTCAAAACCCTTCCCGCATGCCATTAAATAATGTATTGCTGTTTACAGTATTGTTTTCTATTCTTTTCCTACCCTAAATTTCCACTTCCATCCCTTGTCCCTCTCCGTGGGTGTGCCCCCCTCCCACCTGCAGCGTTGGGCCAAATTCCTCGTCTTGAGTAGGAGAGATTTTTATGCGGAACGTTCTTGTGGTGGTGGTGTTTCGCCTGGCTACTTGCTAGAAACTAGCTTGCACGTTCGTGATTAATTTCTTGCTGCATCCTGGGGTAAAATTATTTGTTGTAGTTAGGCGTATGTACTTGCATGCTTGTGGAGTGAAGGGAGGTAGATGTGTGTTTGCTTGCGCGTCGAATGATGGAATGTTACGATGAATGTGTGCACTGCTGTGGATTTGGGTTTGCATGTGTGTGTTGGTTTTGAATGCGGTTTTTCTTTTTTCCTTTTTTGGGTGGTGACCTAACACCCCCCGCCAAAAGAAGAGAAAACAATACTGTAAACGGCAATACATTACTTAATGGCATGCAGGAAGAGTTTTGACACAACACACAGGAGGTTAGTGAAAGTGCATGCAATTGAGTTTAACTAATTGTTACCTAGACGCCGAGGGTGGCAAGTGGCATTTTTGTTATCTCCGAGTGTGACCCTACAGTTGTTATTCCGTATTGTCCGTGGGAAGAAGGAGTCCTTGAGTCTACTAGTCCTGGCATCTATTTCCCGAATTTTGTACACATGATCCAAGCGACCAATGTATGTTGGAGCGCGAATAATTTTCGAGACCTCGGTGCTGAAACATGCGGATCTGAATTTCATCTACATCTACATAATACCCCGCAAGCCGCCGCAAGGGCGTGTGGCGGGGGGCGTTAGGTCACCACCCAAAATTTATTTAGTAAGTTTAACCTAGCATTGGGTCGTCTTTCTTCCAATGATTCCCATCCCAACTCCATAAGCATTTCAGTGACGCTTTTCGTTTTATCGTAACAGTTTTCAACGAGACGAGCTGCCCGTCGTTGGACCTTCTCAATTTCCCGAATGAGGCCTTTTTCACACGGATCCCATACGCTACATGCATATTCTAAATGGGGCCTAACAAGAGCGTGATAACAACATTCCTTGACCTTGGAGTCACTTCTGCCGACAATGCGTCTAATAAATCCTAATTTTCCATATGCTTGCCCGCAGACTTTACGTACATGGGTCCCCCAAGTTAAGTCTTTAGTGAATGTAACACCTAGGTATTTCACCGTATCAACTACTTCAAGGTCAACTCCAGATAATTTGTAAACGAATCCCGTGGGTCTTTTAAAGAAATTTACCACCGAACATTTATTAAGATTTAAAAGCAATCCCCATTTTGAACATCATTCAGTAATGCTATTTAAATCACGTGCTAGAGTTAAACGATCCTCATTCCCAGATATCTCCCGATAAATCACTGTGTCATCCGCGAACATCCTTATCTTACTTTACACTTCGCGGTTCAGATCGTTAACAAAAATTAGCAGAATAGCAACGGTCCGATAACACTTCCCTGAGGATACCCCGAGGTTACTCGTACGCTGGTAGAACTGGCGCCGTCAAGGACTACCATCTGTTCCTGGTCTGAAAGGAAGTCTTCAACCCAATTTATTGCCCCCTTGTGTATACCTGCGCCCTTTAATTTATGGATGAGTTTACCATGCGGAACCTTATCAAATGCCATTTGAAAGTCTAAAAAGATCGCATCCACTTGCCTACCACTTTCACCCGATAAAAGTAAGTCATGTGTGAACAATCCTAATTGGGTCTCGCATGAGCGGGTTTTTCTGAATCCGTGTTGATTGTCGCCTAAAAAGTTAATGTTATCAAGTTATATCATTATGGAACTGACAATTATGTGCTCTAAAATTTTTCAACATATAGAAGTGAGAGAAATGGGTCTGTAATTGCTGGGGTCCTCCCTGTCACCACTTTTAAAAATAGGCGTTATTTGCGCGGTTTTCCAATTCTTAGGGACTTTGCACTCAGTCAGTGATTTGTTAAATATAAATTCGAGATACGGGGCGATGTTAGGAGCTAAGTGTTTTAGCACCCTAGGTGGTATGTTTTCGGGACCCGGGGATTTGTCTGGTTTAATGTCTTTGAGCAATTTGGTAATTCCTTGCTCGTCCGCTGTTATTTTTGCCATGGGTTCAGTATATATTGTTTCTTGGGGATACGTGGTGGCTACATCGTTCGTGAAGACGCTCTGGAAGAATCGTTTAGAATGTTGGCTTTACCCTCACTGTCAGTATGAATGATATTGTTGCAGTCCCTTAAGCAAGCCACGGTTTGTTGACCCCCATTTACTTCCCTAACATATGACCAGAAAGCTTTGGGGTCAGTGTTCAAATACTCGCAGAGTACTTTACGCTTAAAGTCTTGCAAAGCGCTACGTAATTGTGTTTTAGTTTCAATTTTAGAGGATCTATACTTGTCCAAAAGCTGTTTATTGTCCAAGGGTGATGAGTTCAGACATGCTTTCTTTACCCTAGAGTGTAACATTCTCTGCTTTCGAAGGGCTTTTATTATGACTTTGTTGTACCACCTGGGGTCGCGATTTGCTTTAACGTATTTTACAGGGATGAACTCTGTTATTCCTTTCTGCATAATTTGGACAAACTGTGTCCAAGTTTCTTCCACGGTGGCAAGACTTAAGCGGGTTTTGAAATCGTGTAGTGAAGAGTTTAAATGGCTGGCAAAAGTTTCAAAATCTGCTTTGTGATAATTATAAATTTTTCTTTTTGGCTTAACATTCTTTTTTATTTCTATGTTCAAGTTGATAATAACTGATTTATGGTCACTCATACCCTCGTCGGTTGATACACTATTAATGCGTTCCGGTGTGTTCGTAAGAAATAAGTCCAATATGTTCTTTCCACGGGTGGGAGTGCGTACTGCTTGATGGAGCGAGTTTCTTTGAACCAATTTTAGTAAGAAATTGCAAGATTTGCGATCACGGGTCCGAGATTTAACGCTATTGCTGTCCCAGTCGATACCAGGGAGGTTGAAGTCACAACCAATTATATTGATGCAATTATTATTTTTGCGTGTAAATTTATTTATTTGTTCATTGAGGGTATTAAGTGTTTGAAAATCTGAGTCTGGGGGTCTATAGAAAGAGCCTAAATTAATGTTGGGTTGATTGGATCGCAGTATGGTGCACCAAACACTTTCTATGTTATTATTTTCAAATGCAAGTTGTCTGCTTTCAAGATTACTTTTCACAGCCACGAAAACTCCCCCTCCGGGTCTTGTACCTCTATCATGTCGGTAAACTGTAAAGTTTATTGGGAAAATTTCTTGGTCTTTGATGTCATTACACAGCCAACTCTCTGTGCCTAATATTATATCAGCCGAATGACATTGGATTATGTGCTCGAGATCCGCTATTTTATTTTTGAGGCTTCTGCATTTTAATACAAGTATATTTAGATTGTTTTTCTCTTGAGTAAGGCCCTTGTTTGTGTCTGACCGTAATTTACGACACGTTTGTGGAGAAGTGCATGTCAAATGTCTTTCTACGTCAATGCCAGGGTTGACGTTTATTTTTTCTTGTCGGTTGTATGTTGTATTAAAACAAGTTTTTATGTTTGTTCTGTTATTTTTGGGATCTGTGAGGCGTAACCTGATCTCAAGTGACAAAAAGCGCTGGATTCTACTTTATTTACCCCAATATATGACCTGCGCTCTTGCCTTCCAACTATGCTAAACCCTAGAAACGTGTTCGTGTAACCTACGCGCTACATACTGTGATGCCACGGCAGTATAATGGACCCCGGAGCGATTTAGGGGTACCCGACACGATGAGAGGACAGGCCTCAGATCAAAGAAGTCCGCTTCGGTTTCCCGACAGAATCCCAACAATCTCTCGTTTATACCCTCTATTCGGCTCCAAACGAGCCTTCCGTGGTCAGTACGTGGCACAATACTACAAATACTTAATTTAAGAGGAACCTTCAACTCTGCCTCAACCCGTTTCACCTCCGAGTGCATCTCCTTAAAGGAGCGCAGGATCTCTTCAGATCCACGTTCTGAGGCGTCGTTTGTTCCCACATGAGCCACAATGCGTAGCTTTGAGCAACCTTTATTACTGACGGCCGCCTTCATCGCCTGCGTCGCCTGGGGTACCCCGCCGCCTGGTATACACCAGGACGACAAGAATCCAACACCTCCCTCCTGTTGAACTCTGCGGCGCAGCGGATGCATTATACGCCGGACGTTAGAACTGCCTAATATAACGGTTCCCTCCCTTCCCGAGCGCTGATGTCTTACTCTAGGCAGTGCCCTCGGAGTAGGGGTAGGAGCTGCAGGTGCGGTGGTGCTGTCATCCGACAGCACCTGGTACCTAATCCTCATCCCCAGATATCTCCAGATAAATCACTGTATCATCCGCGAGCATCCTTATCTTACCTTTCACTTCGCGGTTCAGATCGTTAACAAAAATCAAGAATAGTAACGGTCCGATAGCACTTCCCTGAGGAACCCCCGAGGTGACTCGTACGTTGGTAGAACTAGCGCCGTCAAGGACTACCCTCTGTTCCCGGTCTGAAAGGAAGTCTTCAACCCAATTTATTGCGCCCTTGTGTATACCTGCGCCCTTTAATTTATGGATGAGTTTACCATGCGGAACCTTATCAAATGCCTTTTGAAAATCTAAAAAGATCCCATCTACTTTCCTACCACTTTCACCCGATGAAAGTAAGTCATGTGTGAACAATCCTAATTGGGTCTCGCATGAGCGGGTTTTTCTGAATCCGTGTTGATTGTCACTTAAAAAGTTAATGTTATCAAGTTATATCATTATGGAACTGACAATTATGTGCTCTAAAATTTTTCAACATATAGAAGTGAGAGAAATGGGTCTGTAATTGCTGGGGTCCTCCCTGTCACCACTTTTAAAAATAGGCGTTATTTGCGCGGTTTTCCAATTCTTAGGGACTTTGCACTCAGTCAGTGATTTGTTAAATATAAATTCGAGATACGGGGCGATGTTAGGAGCTAAGTGTTTTAGCACCCTAGCTGGTATGATTTCGGGACCCGGGGATTTGTTTGGTTTAGGTTCACCCCAAACTTTCTGGTCATATGTTAGGGAAGTAAATGGGGGTCAACAAACCGTGGCTTGCTTAAGGGACTGCAACAATATCAGTCATACTGACAGTGAGGGTAAAGCCAACATTCTAAACGAATTCTTCCAGAGCTTTTTCACGAACGATGTAGCCACCACGTATCCCCAAGAAACAATATATACTGAACCCATGGCAAAAATAACAGCGGACGAGCAAGGAATTGCCAAATTGCTCAAAGACATTAAACCAGACAAATCCCCGGGTCCCCGGCCCCATTCGCGATCACGGGTCCGAGATTTAACGCTATTGCTGTCCCAGTCGATACCAGGGAGGTTAAAGTCACCACCGATTATATTGATGCATTTATTATTTTTGCGTGTAAATTTATTTATTTGTTCATTGAGGGTATTAAGTGTTTGAAAATCTGAGTCTGGGGGTCTGTAGAAAGAGCATAAATTAATGTTGGGGTGATTGGATCGCTGTATGGTGCACCAAACACTTTCTATGTTATTATTTTCAAATGCAAGTTGTCTGCTTTCAAGATTACTTTTCACAGCCACGAAAACTCCTCCTCCGGGTCTTGTACCTCTATCATGTCGGTAAACTGTAAATTTCGGGTGTAGAAGTCGCGAAGATATCAAGTATGCTGTAGCCCCGTGTGGGCGATTAACAATTTGTTCAAAAGAGTGAATTGTGAATGTATGGATGAGTTCTTTGCATGAATCTCTGTTTTTGGGGGTTTTTTCTAAGCAGTACTTGTCCCAGTCAATTGGCGGTAGATTTGCCAGAATCCGAGGCCTCTCCCACGCGTTCTTTAACTCTCTCCTTCCAATTCCGTGCTCCTCATGTGCCTCCAGCAATGTGGTTTACCTTCTGAAGTGTCAACTATGCCTTGCCTTTTATGTTGGATAGTGTACCACACCCCTCAATATTAGAACCACTAACCACCGGGCCTAATTCTTCCCAGATTGGCACGCTCCCAATCCACAAACTCGCCTCCGAACACAACATTCCCTTGGACAAATGCTATTGTGTGTCCATCTTAGTATCCCTCCCACCCTCTGACGCTCCACTGAAACTCAAAACAATAAAACCAGGATTCATCTGGCTCCTGGATTCCTGGAATTTCCCTGGTATCAATATTAGACATTAATGACTCATCTCTTCACATATTTTCATCCCCTCTCCACCCCAAAACCTTTCAAATTATCCCCATCCTTGTAAATATGCCCTTCCTAACTCTTCCCCTCTCATCTCTTCCCATCGCAAATCTTTCCCCAACTTCCCCTTCCATCCAAGTTTCCTAGACCCACCCTTTCCTCAGTGCTGTCCTTCTCTTCCTTGAGGAAGGTGGCGTGGACTACCAGAAATTAGAAACCTAGTGGGTTTCTTTTCTTTTTTTGTGTGTTTATCTTTGTCAACTAATGCTTCCTTTATAAACATTATTATTCATGTCCGTGACGCTTTCACGAAAGTGTTATATATATATGAAGATACAAAAAACCAAAAACCGTGTCACAAAAATGTGGGAAGTCCCTTAGAAATATTCTCATGGGCTTAAGATAAATAAAATATCCCAGCCACCTATAAAACGCCATAGAAATTGTAGTGGTATGTAGGTCATGATGATAAATTTCCCGTAGCGTGGCTCCCTGCTTTCCAGAGAATTATCCGTTTTCCTTTAACGAATGGAACCTTCCCTTCGTCCCATACATAATCGGGCATTCCCCACTTTTCTGCGACGAGAATTTTTGCTACGACTTATTCTGGAGAGTGAGTGGTGTCGTCACGCGTCACTTGCAGTGGGTGGCCGGAGGGCTTCATTGCCGGGGGGAGGGAAGGCGTCGGGGGAAGGATATCGATCTCGGGAGACGGGAATGTATAGAAACGACGACGCTGGAGGAAGCACTTGCTCCCCAGAGAGGAAAAACCGTGCGTGGGTAAACACCAAAGATTTCGGTGTCGTACTTTGAATCAAACAATTTCAGTGGCAATCGAGTATTATACCTCTCGCAGTTGCACTCGACACAAAAGGAACCCTGGAATGCGCACGCCAGCACTCAAATCCATTCCCACTTCCCAGCATCTCTCTCCATGTGAACGTGCACATGCTATAGATAGATATTCGTTCTTATTTTGGGACGATATTGAGACTATGGAGCCTCTTCTTCACCTAACCTCTAACACATATCATACCTGTGATTTTCACAAAGTCTTGCTCACGTTTTTCCCCACGAAGGCTAATTTAAGCAACTGGATTATACAAGGAAGTACTACAATACTTAATGAACAGTTAGGAAAAAATAAGTGGAACGAGACAGTTGAAGGTCGTCGTTTTATACTTCATTTAAAACCGATAGATGTTTGCGGCGATGGAAAAAATATAACCTTCTCTAAAAGAGAAGAGTAGGTTAAAAAAATCGATGAATATACAATGCTCACATTAGCTGATATAGAATAAAATAAAGTGTTGGGTCATAAGATAATGTAATGTAAAAGAAAAAGTGTAAAGCCAGTTATAAATTATGTAAGAATCAGCTACTGTTTGTATCACGCAACAAAGAATAAAGTGTTCAGAAGGTAGGGCCAGTTTGACGTTTAAGAAATGGTAACCTATTTATCCAGTTTCTATCTCTATTGCTTATTGCCACTCAAGGTCATAAAATTAAATAAATCTTTCACGATGGTTTCACAATTTACAGAAGAGACAGACCTAATAGCTTGGGTGGGGGAGTATTCATAGCTGTAAAGTCACATCTTAGTAGCCAAAGATACAAATGCGACGAAAATAGCATGGAAAGCGCTTGGTGCAACATAAAGGACTACAACGCCAGAATCCTATTCCTGTGCTCATTTTACAGACACCCAGATTCTAGTTCAGATATTCTACACAATCTCGACGACCAAATATCCACTCTTAGAAACAAGCATAGCAACAGTATTATTATAATCGCTGGTGACACAAATCTACCGTCAATTGACTGGGACAAGTACTGCGTAGCACGCCCACCCTGTACTTGGGTAGATCAGATCTACATCTACATCTACATAATACCCCGCAAGCCGCCGCAAGGGCGTGTGGCGGGGGGTGTTAGGTCACCACCCAAAAAGGGAAAAAAGAAATACCGCATTCAAAACCAACACAAACATGCAAACCCCAATCAACAGCACTGCACACATTCATAGAAACATCCCATCATTCCACGCGCATGCAAACACATATCCACCTACCTTCACTCCACAAGCATGCAAGTACATACGCTTAACTACAACAAACAATTTTACCCCAGGATGCAGCAAGAAATTTATCAGGAACGTGCAAGCTAGATTTTAGTAAATAGCTAGGCGAAATACCACCACCACATGAACGCTCTACATAAAACTCTCTACTACCCAAGGTGAGGAGATCACAGGGATGAAATAGGGGAGATTGATTCCAGTACAGATAGATTCAAGTACTCATTATTTCCGCGAACAAACAGGAATTATAATAGTAAGAAATCGAAGTCACTTTAGAAATGGTATAAAAATTTCATTTACAAGTCGGAACAAAATTAAACATTGCCGAGTCATTAGGTGTATCTGTAGGTGTACGTATATGTGTGTTAGTTTTGTAGTTTGTGTGTTTGCATGTGTGTGGGGTGCAAGGGTTTTTGAATGAATGTATACCATGTTGGAATATCAATTATTATTATACCATCAATTGTGGATCATGAATTCGTGGCTTTTGCGTGCGTTTTTTTACCTTAATTACCTCCACACCTCCTGGGGGCGGCTTTATGGGTATTAAGTAGATGTTTAGTAATGGTACTGATTATTGAATATTAGTACCATCGTAACATGGTAGGAGAGTTCATTTTATTTTAATATTTAAGTTTGAGAGAATGAGCGTATTTTCGATAGACTTAAGATGTCACTTTTCTATGAAGAATAAGGCATCTTTGAAACTGTGAACGGCCGCGCTAGAGAAAAAAGCATTTTTCTCTTTTTCATTCCTCGTATTTTACCTGTTATTTTTATATTATTTCACCAAGCTAATCTTACTTGTTTAGCAAAGAACTATTTTTTTGGGTGACATTCACACGTGTTTTGAAATTAGTCTCCCGCCATCATGTATTTAAATATACACGTTATTTGAGGTTTTTTACTGAATATTTTCCCCTTTTCCTGCCTCTCCTTTATCCCTTACCCACTTCACCTGGTGCTTGCTTCCCCTGCCACACATATTTTTGGTGGATCGCGTGGTATTTATGTAGATGTAGATGTTATTAGCAGCTTGTCTTTCATGCATAGAGAAGTATTTTGTCCTTAGACAACATAATTTATGAACTTTGTGATAAATAAATCAATTATTTGAAATAGTTTTCACAAGAGTATTTCTGGGTAGCGAAAAAATATGAAAACAATTGTTGATATTGCATGCACAGCGTTGAATCACCCTCAACCAAACACCCTACATCCACGCATGCGTAATACCTCGCCATCCGCTGCAAGGGCGTATGGCGGGGATGTGTAAGCCACCCTAGTGGTGACTTACGGGGTTTCATGTAGATCCAACATTGTTCCGGGCATATATATATATATATGTTGCATATGTGTGTATATATGGCGTATATGTGTTCGTCCCTGTTGCTTGCAGTTAGATATCAATTAAATTCTATGAAGCTGAGTCGACATATCCGTACGCAATAAAGAAAATAATTTTTGTTATCTACATCTACTCAATACCCCGCAAGCCGCCGCAAGGGCGTATGGCGGGGGTTGGAAACCCATAAATAATACCACTCGTAAATTAGGAAAAAACAACCGCAAACCAAAAATGTATAGCCCACAAACCAAACATAGTAAACATTCATGCACGAACCCTTTCGCCCCACACACATGCAAACCCACAAACTACCAACAAATACACACATGCACAATCTTTGAATTTTTAATTTGGTTCCCACTTGTAACTTAAATGTTTTTAATATTTCTAAATGGACTTCGGATTCTTACTATTAAGATTTCTGATTGTTCTGGGGAAGAATGAGTACTTGAATATATTTGTATTGGAATCTATCTCCCTTATTTTATCTTTGTGGTCTGATCTACCTATGTAGTGTGGGGTCATTATTATTCCATTTGTGTCATCGTTATAAGGTTATTCGTAGTCTTCAAGAGCTCCTATGTGTAGGAGGTGTTCTCAACTTTGAAATTCTTTCTATTAGTTGAGGAAAAATATAATTTATCTCAAATAGTCTAGTGAAAAATATTACGTGAAGTAGGTGTTGCCAGTGTGCCAAGATTTATCTGCGGTTAAACCTAGCCAAGTTTTATTGATGTTAGATAATATTATTTCATAAATATCCCACTACAAGCACACCAAATTTGGTTCATATCAACAGCCTGTCAATAATCTCATGAATAAGCACGAAGAGCCCTTCTTAAATTCAGAGAATATTTGAAAGTCAATTTTTAGGAGCGCAAGGAGTACACATGGCCTTTTGATAAGTCATAATTGATCTAAACAAATTTCGAAACAAATGCCTGCAATTCCATACCCATGCATGCAACCTTATCAAAAGCCTCGATTTTATTCAGATGTTGGCCGAAAATTATCTGTGAAGCACTCTGAGGCGCCCAGAAAATAACATTTGCAGCAATTGCATCGTTCAGCTTCCCACGGCACGAAGTCCATGCTTTTTTCCCGGTAACCGACCATCAAAGCGGTCGTAAAATCACCACAAGGCCGTTGCGAGGACCGCAAATCAACCGTAGCGCAAAATTCGGAGGTGCACACCCTTAACGATGCAGCATTAATTTACCGAGGGACAATCCACCTATAACCGGGAAAATATGGCCGACCTTTCTCAATGCGCCAAATTTTGCGCGTTTGATAAATTATGGCTTTCTTATTCAATGGAATGGGAACTAGGAAAAAATTACTTCTTCCAAATAAATAAAAAAATGCGCATGTATAATTTCATATCATATATTTCCAACGGCTACGACGTAACTGCATCAACGCGGAATTCAATGGTTTCTACTCGCTCTAATGGCTCTACTCGCGAAAAAATTCATGATCACAGAATAAAAAAAACTTGAAAATTATCCAGAATAATTAAATTAATTAAAATGTGCATTTGTCACCATAATATATAACAGTACTACCGGTTTCGACGCATAGGTGTCAAAACCCTTCGCGTATGACCGCATTAGAATGCCATTTAATAATGTAGTGCTCCTTACAGCATTGCCTACTCTGCTTTGTTTGTTTTTAAATTTACCCTACCGTCCCTCGTCTCTCTCTGTTGTGGGGAACCCTCCCGCCACCTGCAGCGTTTGGTCACATTCCGTACCTGTGTCCTTGGGGAGGAGACCGTTTTATGTTGCATGTCCATGTGGTTCTGCAATTTCGCCTTCTTACTTTTCAAATTCTAGCTTGCACGCCATTGGAAAAAAAATTACTGCATTCTAAGGTGCTATTGTTTGTTAGTTGATAGTTCAGGGTGCGGCAACATAACTTCCTTTTTTCAAGCGCAAAACGCTTTCAAAAAGGGAAGTTACTGTTTGTTGCCACACCCTGTGTATCTACACCCTGTCGACCCAACACCCCCCGTCACACGCCCTTGCGATGGTTTGCGGGGTGTTGTGTAGATATATGTCTTTGTATGCGTGTGCGTTGAAAGGGTTTTTGCATGAATGTGTACTCCACTGTAGGTGTAAGTGTGCATGGATGTGTTGATATTGCATGTGGTTTTGTTCGCTTATACGGCAGGTGACCTAACACCCCCCGCCACACGCCCATGCGGCGGCTTGCGGGCCATTATGTAGATGAAATGAGGGAGAGACTAAGCGGTCGTCGCGAAACTTTTTCGTGCGTATCATCTGGGAACGTGGGCCTCCAAATGGAAGGGAATAATGGCGTCCAACATCTTTCTACTTCTCGGGCTTTCAACTTCGAACAACATACGCAACCACGCCAGGCGCAATTTTAGCCCCAGAGACGCGAACCAGGGGATGAGGAGATCCCTCCGTGACCGCGGCCACAAAACTCGTTCGGGGTGGACTCTTCAGTCCGGGGAGAGCTGACCACTCCGCCCCGACAGCCAGCGGGTGGTGACGCCACGGAGCCTGCCCTGGCCCCTAATCGTCTACCGCTCATTACTGCAGTCACACGGTTCCCGGAATTGTAGGAGGAATTCTAGGAAATGGACCCAACGTCGCGAACCGTTTCGCCATCTCCTTCGTCCCATCCACTCCCCCTGCCCTCGCCCAGTTCGCCGTGGCACCGACGCAGGGACACAATGACATGAGGAGAGGTCGAGGGAGGAGGGGAAAGGGTTTGGGGGCTTTCGTTTAACATTTGCGCGAACACATTCAGGTGGGGGACAAGAAGCTCGATCCGCAACAAGTGGAAGGAAGTTAGTTACCTAAGATTCTAGAAATATCGGGCAACATTCCAAATTGGAAGGCCCACTTAGTAAGGCGAGGAGTAAACACTGCTCACCACTCTCGACTTCTAATGGACGTTTTACATTCGTTTTGCCACAGGTGTCTGACCTGGCCTATGGATTGAATGCATTTGGAAGACCAGACTTTTTGACGAGAGACTGTCGCCACTTTCTGAAAGGCAACATTCAACATGAGACTGAATTCAATTTGGATTATGAGTCCATAACTTATTCTAACCTAGATCAGTTCGAAAAAGAATTAGCTGAGAGGAAAAATGGTTGTATTGGCATGAAGGCATGAATAGCCATTCCAAGCACATTTATTTATTCATTTCAAATTAATCCGAAAACAGAACTTTGGCCTGAACATCGGACTTTTAGCAATGACATATCTATATATATCTATATATATGTATATATGTATAAGTTTTTCCGAGCGGTTTCACAATTTACAGAAGGGATAGACCTAATAGATTGAGGATGGGGGAGTATCCATAGTTGTAAAGGCACATCTTAGTAGCTAAAAATATACGAATGCGAAGAGAATAGCATAGAAAGCGTTTGATGCAACTTAAAGGACAACAACGACAGAAGCATATTCGTGTGCTCACTTTATAGACATCTTTTAGAACTTGTGATAACAAACATAGAAACAGTATTATTATAATCGCTGGTGACACAAATCCACCATCAATTGACTGGTACTGGACAATGGACAAGTACTGCTTAGGAAAATCCGCCAAAAACAGAGATTCATGCAAAGAACTCGTCCATACATTACAAACGTGTCGTAAATTACGGTCAGACACAAACAAGGGCGTTACTCAAGAGAAAAACAATCTAAACATACTTGTATTAAATTGCAGAGGCCTCAAAAATAAAATAGCGGATCTCGAGCACATAATCCAATGTCATTCGGCTGATATAATATTAGGCACAGAGAGTTGGCTGTGTAATGACATCAATGACCAAGAAATTTTCCCAATAAACTTTACAGTTTACCGACATGATAGAGGTACAAGACCCGGAGGAGAAGTTTTCGTGGCTGTGAAAAGTAATCTTGAAAGCAGACAACTTGCATTTGAAAATAATAACATAGAAAGTGTTTGGTGCACCATACTGCGATCCAATCACCCCAACATTAATTTATGCTCTTTCTATAGACCCCCAGACTCAGATTTTCAAACACTTAATACCCTCAATGAACAAATAAATAAATTTACACGCAAAAATAATAAATGCATCAATATAATTGGTGGTGACTTTAACCTCCCTGGTATCGACTGGAACAGCAATAGCGTTAAATCTCGAACCCGTGATCGCAAATCTTGCAATTTCTTACTAAAATTGGTTCAAAGAAACTCGCTCCATCAAGCAGTACGCACTCCCACCCGTGGAAAGAACATATTGGACTTATTTCTTACGAACACACCGGAACGCATTAATAGTGTATCAACCGACGAGGGTATGAGTGACCATAAATCAGTTATTATCAACTTGAACATAGAAATAAAAAAGAATGTTAAGCCAAAAAGAAAAATTTATAATTATCACAAAGCAGATTTTGAAACTTTTGCCAGCCATTTAAACTCTTCACTACACGATTTCAAAACGCGCTTAAGTCTTGCCACCGTGGAAGAAACTTGGACACAGTTTGTCCAAATTATGCAAAAAGGAATAACAGAGTTCATCCCTGTAAAATACGTTAAAGCAAATCGCGACCCCAGGTGGTACAACAAAGTCTTAATAAAAGCCCTTCGAAAGCAGAGAATGTTACACTCTAGGGTAAAGAAAGCATGTCTGAACTCATCACCCTTGGACAATAAACAGCTTTTGGACAAGTATAGATCCTCTAAAATTGAAACTAAAACACAATTACGTAGCGCTTTGCAAGACTTTAAGCGTAAAGTACTCTGCGAGTATTTGAACACTGACCCCAAAGCTTTCTGGTCATATGTTAGGGAAGTAAATGGGGGTCAACAAACCGTGGCTTGCTTAAGGGACTGCAACAATATCATTCATACTGACAGTGAGGGTAAAGCCAACATTCTAAACGATTCTTCCAGAGCGTCTTCACGAACGATGTAGCCGCCACGTATCCCCAAGAAACAATATATACTGAACCCATGGCAAAAATAACAGCGGACGAGCAAGGAATTGCCAAATTGCTCAAAGACATTAAACCAAACAAATCCCCGGGTCCCGAAAACATACCAGCTAGGGTGCTAAAACACTTAGCTCCTAACATCGCCCCGTATCTCGAATTTATATTTAACAAATCACTGACTGAGTGCAAAGTCCCTAAGAATTGGAAAACCGCGCAAATAACGCCTATTTTTAAAAGTGGTGACAAGGAGGACCCCAGCAATTACAAACCCATTTCTCTCACTTCTATATGTTGCAAAATTTTAGAGCACATAATTGTCAGTTCCATAATGAGACATCTTGATAACATTAACTTTTTAAGTGACAATCAACACGGATTCAGAAAAACCCGCACATGCGAGACCCAATTAGGATTGTTCACACATGACTTAATTTTATCGGGTGAAAGTGGTAGGCAAGTAGATGCGATATTTTTAGACTTTCAAAAGGCATTTGATAAGGTTCCGCATGGTAAACTCATCCATAAATTAAAGGGCGCAGGTATACACAAGGGGGCAATAAATTGGGTTGAAGACTTCCTTTCAGACCGGGAACAGAGGGTAGTCCTTGACGGCGCTAGTTCTACCAGCGTACGAGTAACCTCGGGGGTTCCTCAGGGAAGTGTTATCGGACCGTTACTATTCTTGATTTTTGTTAACGATCTGAACCGCGAAGTGAAAAGTAAGATAAGGATGTTCGCGGATGACACAGTGATTTATCGGGAGATATCTGGTGATGATGATCGTTTAATTCTAGCACGTGATTTAAATAGCATTAATGAATGGTGTTCAAAATGGGGATTGCCTTTAAATCTTAATAAATGTTCGGTGGTAAATTTCTTTAAAAGATCCACGGGATTAGTTTACAAATTAGCTGGAGTCGACCTTGAAGTAGTTGATACGGTGAAATACCTAGGTGTTACATTCACTAAAGACTTAACTTGGAGGACCCATATACGTAAAATCTGCGGGCAAGCATATAAAAAATTAGGATTTATTAGACGCATTGTCGGCAGAAGTGACTCCAAGGTCAAGGAACGTTGTTATCACGCTAACCATTACGCTCACGATAACCATTCACTCACGGATATGAAAGCGTGGTTTTTTATTTCCGTTTCAATCAAAAATTTTTATCTGAATTCCAGGAAGTCTGATCCACTTCGCTCTACGAACCGATAAATAGGTACCCCCTGATAAATTCATCATTACGTACCAACGATTTGCAAATTAAAAGCGTATCCTTCCTCTTTGATCTCTGAACAGCTGTGCCTTATCCTTCGTGACGGGCAAGTTGGCGTTCTTTGGAAATGCATCATCCGCATGATAATCTCGAAATCACTGATGTGATTCGTGGGAGGGATGAATTTCAGAATATGCGCCGATCATCGAATGTTAAAAAGTTTATCTAAGGAAAAAGAAATGCTACAAAATAAAGATGGGTTTTTAATTCAAACGATGTAAATAATTTTGAAAAACAACATTACATGGTGGATATTTATAGAAAATTGGAGCACTATTCTGCGCATGCAGGAAGATCTCTTAGCAATGGCTAATACAAAGCATGGGAATCTTGGATGGATGCGTCGAATGAAGCGTCCAAACGCGCTTTTAGGGAACCTCTTCAGTCCCTCCTCACTGCTCCGCCACCTTCTCCTCCCCCCTTCTCTCGCCGCCTCTTTTCAAAGAAAGCCTTTTATCAATCGGTTTTCCGCGAATGCACCCTTCCTTTGTCTTTCCCTCTCCACACCCCACTCCACTTTCATTAGCGAGCCAATCGAACGCCAGCTCACATTTCAGGGACCGTCATTTCATGACGCATATCTCTCGTTGTTTCATTACGTGGAGGATTTCCTCCACTCATTAAATCATCGGCACTGGCTGGCAATGTTAAGATTCAATTCATACTGTAAGTATTATTTTTTTAACTACCTTTACAGCAATGTAAAGACGATCAAAGAAAATAAGGGTTTATTAGACGGGTTCCCGAGAAAGGCGTCGAGACTATTTGGTTCTGAGCATCTCCGTTATCTCAAATTCTATAACCATGATCCTCCTGACACCCTTGTAGAATGGATCGTGACTAAATGACTGATCTTTCGATGTTTAAATTTTAAAGGAAGGTGGTCATGAACCCCCTTCCACACTTCACCGCAGCAAATCAAAGGGTTTCGCGTTGATTTACATGTGGCGCGCTTTCGATTTCAATACGTTGTTATTATTTAATTATTTGATATGGGGTCTGCTTTGATTAACGTAGGAAAATCAGTTTATACGAGTTCATTACATTTTCCTCTACCAGTCTAAATCTTGGATTACAATTTATTAATTTTTCTGATAAATACCTGATTCAGGAACATACCATATGATGCACACCATGCCACAAGCCGTACATCCACGTTATCATCAAGCAGCCATTAATGTCTGTGGCTGGGATTGCACTACTTAAGTAGGCATAGAACCCCGCACTACGATATCCAATGCATGGAATGCTAGTCTACATCTACATAATACCCCGCAAGCCGCCGCAAGGGCGTGTGGCGGGGGGTGTTAGGTCACCACCCAAAAAAGGAAAAAAGAAATACCGCATTACTGTAAACAACAATGCATTACTTAATGGCATGCGGGAAGGGTATTGACACAACACACAGGAGGTTAGTGAAAGTGCATGCAGTTGAGTTTAACTAATTGTTACCTAGACGCCGAGGGTTTGTTGGTTGGTTTTGTTGGTTGTTTGTTGGTTTTGAATGCGGTGTTTTTTTTTTCCTTTTTCTTTTTTCCTTTTTTTTGGGTGGTGGCCTAACACCCCCCGCCACACGCCCTTGCGGCGGCTTGCGGGGTATTATGTAGATGTAGATGAGGGTGGCAAGTGGCATTTTTGTTATCTCCGAGTGTGACCCTACAGTTGTTATCCCGTATTGTCCGTGGGAAGAAGGAGTCCTTGAGTCTGCTAGTCCTGGCATCTATTTCCCGAATTTTGTACACATGATCCAAGCGACCAATGTATGTTCATCATAGTCTGTATGTAGTTCAACTAGTCATATAAGTACGGTGCGTGCTACTTGTTCGGAGAACGATGACATCTGAGTTAGACAAAATAGTGATTCCACACCAGACATGCCACATACAAACTCAATGCTACAAAAAGCTCGTTGCTTATTGATAAATTAGAAATTCAAATGATGGTCTCAAATTTAAAAAACAATTTTTCGTGCTTTACGGTATTCGTGTCTCGAATTATTAAGTCTAAAAACTACGCATGCGAGACGGTCAGCGAGTAAAGGTTAAAATTAAGCAGCGATCCGATCAAAGCCCTAACCCTGAATGTGAATCATTCATATCTTTACCGATTTCTCAATTATCCCCGTGTGGATGAAACCCAACTACCCCAGTCCATATGCACACGCATATGTTTTCAGAAGAGGGTCTGTAGCCTCCGCGTCCGATTAATCTCTTAGCCAGGGAATCGCCCTCACTTCGCGTGCCTCAAACAGGTCAACTTACTCGTTTCATTCGCGCCCATGGGAAGCATTCCCCCCTTCTTGCGATGGGAAAGAGAGAGACAACGCGAGGGACACCTCTCCCATGGGGAATCCATCCGGGCTCATCTCCTTCGCACCGCCCAAATCACCCGCGCTAATCCTTGAATGACGCGCAAATTGAACATCTGTCATTTCCCGTCCTGTCAGAAATATTCTTTGACCCCAGGGTGTACATGGATATGAATTGAACATCTGAGGGAGTTTACTTGTTTGAGGATGTTGAAGACACCTTAAAGGACCAGACTTATCACGGTAGTTCAGATCACGTGCGTAAAATCAAGTAGATACAAGATGGTAGAACGGTTGGATTAAAAATATTGTTTTTTCCTTGTAGCATTTGAGATTTAAATGGATATCTAAATACGAGTATGCATCTACACGATACCCCGCAAGCCGTCGCAAGAGTGTGGCAAGGGATGGTTGGTCATCAGCCATTCTACATACACTCACACTCACTCTCTTTACTCTCACTCTTTTCATACTCTTTCTTCAAAGAATGTACAGTTGGACACTTACTCTGTGTTTCCCTGACATAGGACAGAATGACTTTGGATTTTCCTCAGGACATTCGCTTAGCATTTTAGATTTAAAAGAGCGTAGAGCTGTGCGCATGATACTTTTTGTTTTTCTACAACATTCTTTTAGTTTCCATTTTAATGTATTCACATAAACTATATCGTCCCTTTTTAAACTCTTTTTAAAATTTGACTGTATCCTTCTTTGCCTTCTTAATGCCGATCTGAATTCCCCGTTGTACTGTCTAGGTTCCTTATTGTCAATTACATGTTTTTAATTATTCCTATGCCTACACAAAGAGGACAGGAAAAATTATCGAAAAGAGGGCAGGCACACATGCAATTCAGAAACTTATTATCGGATAGTGTTCTACGCATTCCTGACGGAAAATTAACAAATAAAATTTAAAAGTGCATTCATCTGCACCACACACGACGGGGGGCGTTAGGACGCCAGACTTGGATGGTATTTGGTGGGAATTTAATCTTGTCCCTATTCTCGACAGCGCGAACCTATTATATTCTTAGGTACACCCCCTTTTATTGTTGTAGCGAATAGTGAGTGAGAAGAACGAATACTTGAGTCTATCAGGTCGACAATCTTAAAGACAATCCCGATATGGCTGTAGAGGAGAAGGAGATAATTATTGTTGGGAGTGTTTTTGTCGATATCCTGCATGGATGTTGACCAGACCCATCTTTTTAACACTTCTCCCTCCTGATTTGGAATGGTGCTATGTAGATGTCGGTGCATTATATTTAGACGTGTTCGGTGATACTGAATCAACAATGTCAATTACATTTACACAATACCCCGCAAGCCGTCTTTTAAATGACTGAGTATAATATTTGATAGGTCATTTTTTGTGCATCAAATTATTTCAAAGTTTTTACTTGTTCTCCTTGTCAATAACCCGTAGTAAATAAACGTGACTTTTGCGACTGCATTGTACAACAAATTTGTCGTGCATGTAAATAGATTTAGGATGATGTCGTAATCTGCATTATCAAAAGCTAATCTCAACGCATTTCCTCTTCTTATGAATGTATTTTATGATGATATTTATTGAGGCTTAGACAGGGCCGATGTTTATGTCCAATTTTCCACCTTTCCAGATGAGTGTTCTTCTGCTTAATGGTATTTGGATTTCATTCAGATTGTGGCAGGGCTTTGCGTCGGAATTTCGCCTCTCGTGCGCGGGCTATTCTCAGAAAACTCCGAGCATTGTACAACATAGGTTAATTGGGACGCCAGTCTGTGAATCCCTTGGTTCTTGCCCTCGGGGATATAGGCTGGAGCTGTCGCCGGGTATCCCTTCGCATTCTCCTCTCTCTTTTAAGTCGTCCCTTCCCCTAATTACCCAATTATACTCAGTGGTGCAATTTTTCGAAGTTTAAGAGTGCATCTCACAATGACTACTTATCGCTACACCACCTACCATGACCCTGGCAGGTAATTTGCGAGTCTCCGGGGGATTTGAATGTAACACCGTCCAATTTGGCGGTTAGAATGATAATAACTTTTTCCATTCTATCTATTCTAGCTTCTTCCATTGCATCACTAGGCCAACGCATTATTAGTTATCATAAATATAAAATGAAATCTTTCGCGATGGCGAAAGTGACGATTGTTTTCCAAACTAAGGGAAACGGCGATATTTTTCCGCACTCCGATGACATTTCCCGATTCATTCCACGAGTTAGTAAGAAAATTAAGTGGAAAATCAAAGGGACTCGCTTACATTTTATTGTGACAATAGGTCTTTTCCTCAAATTTCAGCCCGAATCCACTTTTTGCCATTTTTTACACAAAAATTGATTCAAATGTTAATTTAGACGCTAATGGAAGTTCGATGAACTGTTTCCCTTGTCGTTGATATTATTTTCTCTCTAGGTATTTGAATTGTTCATTGTTAATTACATTTTTTAGGTATACTCACAAATTTTATTTATTTTAAATTATGTAATTATTTTGAACCTAATCTTGCGATCATACGCAAGCGTTAAAAAATATTTACATAAAAAATAATACAAGCGTTAATATAAATTAAAAAATTATATAATATATTTTTAGATTAGTTAGGACTGAGGTATATGGGTAGGTGGGACAGAGAGAGAAGGGGAAGGGGGAGGGTAGAACAGGTGGTGGGGGAGGGGGGGAAGAATGGGTTGTGGAGAGGGAAGGGGAGGCCAGAGGGGAGCGGAAATGGGATAGGGATGAGCGGGAGGATGTGGAAATAGTTACAAGCGACACAGAAAACTAACAATTCACCCCCAGATACCACAACACCCATGACCAAGGCGTCAACTCACAAAGTCATCATAAGGGCTCGACAAGTCAAAACCCAGGCCAAGGATGACAAAATATATTCGGATGAATAAATTGTCATACTATCTCGCATGAAACAAATCCACACATATCCACTTCAGCCCCACCCCCCATTTAGTGAACGACATTGAGACCCGGATGTTGATAGGCTTCACACAGCCATATAAATGCCATTTCCATTGTTTTTAATTTTATAGGGTTATCGGATGGGGGAAGGGATGCTAGAACGGAAACACTGTAACAGTGGTTGAAGGGGGTGTTGTGGTGGGAGGCATGTTTTGGGATGGGAAGACCTGCGGACGGGGAAGAGGGATTACATGAGGCGCGATGATTGTTCACCCTGAGGTTCAGGGGTGTAGAGCACTGGCCTATATAAAATGCCGGGCAGAGTTTGCAAGTCAGAAGATAGATTACATTCTGAGAAGTGCATGAGGAGTGGGGGAAGGGCGGGAGAGAGTTAAAAGGAGGGATGGAGAGGGGTGGAGTGGTGAAAATAGGACAAGTTTTGCATCTTGCTCGCAAGCACGCAGTGGGTGTGCCTCTGGGTGTGGGAGGGGATTTGGAAAGAGGCTTGGTGGATTTGAGGAGATCTGATAGGTTGGCGGGCCGTTTGAAGGTAACAGAGGGGCATTTGGGAAGAAGGTTGGACGAAACGATGTAATTTTTGAGGATGGGGTACAGGTCTTTGAGGATGAAATTGAGGGACTGGATGCCGTTTGAGTGTGGTAGGGGTGGCAGCTGTTAACATGAAGGCATTGTTGTTTATTAGTAGGTTTAGTATGCACATACAGTTTGCATCGTTCCTGGTTCAATTTTGCGAAATTTTAATGGTACTCTACAGGTTAATACCGATCAATGCAATTTTATACTGGATAACATTTAATTTGCAACTCACGTTTGGTACATCGCAATTTTTTAATTTGGTTAGTGATGCAGTTCTGATATAAAATAAATTATGAAATTATCATTGAAATTTTATATTCCAGTTGTACCTCATAGTAAAAAAAACACTCAGTATATTTGTTATCGGATATTCATATATGATGTGAATAGTCAATAGGATTAAAAGTTAATAACGTAACTTACGGAATTAACTCAGTACAAATTTGACTTTTAATAATCAAACCACTTTACTTTTTCAAGTTGTGGAAAAGTAAAGTGGTTTGATTATTAAAAGTCAGTATGAAGATTTTCCACCAAGTTACGCCAGAAACTGTTTTATTTAGCAGTACAAATTTAATGAACGTGAAGTCATAAATTTGATTATTTTCTGCCTTCACTCCCATGTAGAGACTATCCTCTCTTGGAAATATAGTACGGTCAATTATTCATGCAATCGAAAAATTGGTAATCGAGCAAGAAATATTTCCGACTCAAGGGCTTTGGGAGATACTCAGCCGTATGAAAACCTATTATGATTTGTGAGAAGGCTGCTGGTCTTTTCAACTCGCCATTATTAATGTCGCGCTGTGTTTCGACGCAAATATTTTACTTTCTTCTATGCGCGGAAAATAAATAGTAATTTGCTGCCGCGAAAGCACTCTGCGTTTCCTCTTATCAAGGTAGGCGTTTCCCGCTAATATCATCCCTTGCTTCATCTTACTCTGCTGATACCTATACAGGGTGCGTTCCGAAACTAATGCATTCAAATTTTCCACACCGCTCATATTGGTTGGAGTGGGATTAAACTACTTGTATTAGGTGGGGGGAACGCTAAGCTTTGCCTTAAAATCAATTTTAGTGCTCTCTAAGTTGTGGTAGCGGCAGGACGTCAGTTATTGTAAACCTTTGCGCGTCTACCGCGTCACGAGGAAAATGGAATCGAGCAACGTTACGCGATTAAATTTTGAGTTAAACTTAAAAAATCTCTTGAGGAGATTGACAAAATTATTCGTGAGGCTTACAGGGACTCTACTCTATCCTAAAAACAAGTTTCGAGGCGGTTAAAGGCCTTTAAGGAGGGCCGAGAAGAGGTTCACGACGAACATCGCTCTTGGCGGCCGTCAACCAGTAAAACCGGCAACAATTTGGCTCCTGTTAGACAATTGTTGCACTCTGACCGTCGATTGAATACCAAGATGATTGCCGATGAACTGGACTTGTCGTCTGCTGTTGTGATACGAATTGTTACTGGAGATTGAGCGATGAAGAAAGTGTGCGCCAGACTCATGCCTAAGGTGTTGTCAGACGACCAAAAGACCAACCGAGTGGAAATTTCAAGTGAACTTCCGCAACGTATTGAAAGTGAACCTGATTATTTCGACAACGTCATCACTGGTGAGGGAACCAGGGTTTTTTAATACGACACAGAAATGAAACGCCAAAGCTCTGAGTGGCACACCGACCAGTTGCCCGAGGCCAAAAAGTCAAAAATGAGCAAATCAAAAGTGAAAACAATGCTCACTCTCTTTTTCGACATTAAAGGAGTGGTTCATAAGGAGTTTATTCCTCCAGGACAGACAGCTTATGCTGCCTATTATGTGGATGTGCTGGAAAGATTCCGAAGAAGGGTCATCAGGGTGAGAAAAGATATCTCCGCAACCTGGCAAGTCCTGGCGTCGTCCCAGGAGCCTTCTTTTTGTTCCCTCGGATTAAGACAGCCCTGAAAGGAACCCGTTTTTCGTCCATAGGAGAGATCCAATCAGCCGTGAAAAGAAGGCCTGTCGAGAGGTCTCCGAAGACGCCTTCCAGGGCGCGTACCAGTCATGGAAGAGTCGCTGGAAAGAATGTGTAGAGGTCCAAGGACAGTACTTTGAAGAATTTTAAGTGTTTGTGCAAATCTGTTCAATATGTTACTTCAAAAAATAATTGAATTGCTTTCGGAACGAATTCTGTATTGCATCGTGCAGCATTTCGATGCATTCGTTCGATAGAGGACGACACGGATTTTTATAAAGTTCTAATATTCACGCGACTAGCTAGCCAATGAGCAAAATTAATTAACTTTGAGTGAGTTTTCTCTACCCGTAAATGTTTACTTGACCCTGTTTGACATTATATCTCCTTCTGTAATCCAGTGCCACTATCTTGACTAAATATTTCGAAAATAGAATGCGATAGATGATTGTACGACGATCATGACAGTATTATGATCTCTGACTCGGGTGCGGATCATAGATCTCGTGTAAGCATAAATGGAAATACATGTTAGTTTACAACTTGGACGAATCAACTGCTTGTTACACGTGCGAGGATATTTAGTAGAGCATTTCATTTTACAAGAAATTTGTGGGATTTGGATCGTTTTCATATTTATAAAAGCGGCTCGTGCCATACATTCCAGTTTTATTATACCTTACCACTAACTACCACCAAATCCTGGTGTGTCACGTTTTTAAGAAAGAGTCACTGCATCCAGATACATTTGACTCATAACAGAAGCTCCGGGAAAATAAATCAGTCCAACGGAGATAAGAATTTTCTCTGCAAACATTTTCATCGTACCTTATTTTTGGGCGTGCTAATCGTTTCGTCATTCCTTAAAGAGTACTTATTTGTTCAGTGTTTTCCTTCACACGCTTTGTTCATGACTTTGGTCTTGAAATCGTTGCTGGTTAAAATAATTTTCATAGTTTAAATTAAACAATTGCAATATACTCAATTTATTGTTTCGCGTTATAGATAATTCATCGGCTATAGGTAAATAGTTCATTGGTATAGCTTCATTGAAAGAAGTTAAGATTACAATTATTGTATACCCGCATGTATGTTAGCAAACGTTCTTCCTCGTAAACCATGTGGCATCCCCATATGGTGACTCATTTAGGAATTATTCTAGACTACAAACCATCAAAAAATAGTCTCTGGCATGAATATTTAAACTCGAGCATCTGCGATCGAAATTAAGTTTGCATCACTGGAAGGAGGAGTCGAATTTGACTGCCAGATGTATTGTCGAGAAATGACCGATGGAAATTAGCTTTTCTATGGCCGATAGAAATGAGCCTTCTTAGAGAAAGGTTTCGCCAAAACTTTCGATGCAAGATAGATCTCCATTAAGCCCAAAACGGTTTCTTAATTTTCCTGTGCATTCTTCCCGCCCAGCTAATTCAAATCACGGCCACCAGATGCGTCACCTCCGCGAACACTGGGCACGCGTATGCACGGCCGACTGACACGATCTCCTCCCCGCAATACCCGCCTGTGAACGCACACACACTGCTCTTGTGTTACCTTTTTCCTTCAGAGAGTTTGCACGATGGAATCCGAAAGAAAAACCCGTGCGCCAACTTTTTCAAAACCATCCCTTTTCAGCCCTCGGGGGCTCCCTCCCTTTCCCTTCACTCCTACATTTCCTCTCTCTCTCTCTCCTATTCCTCCTCCCATCTCTTTCGCCCCGAAATCCTCCCTCCCACCAACACCCGGTCTCATCTCCCTCTCTCTTGGCCAACACACCCTCGTCCCCCTCCCCTCCCTGCCCTTCCGCCCTCCCCGCCCATCGGTAGAGGGCGGCCAAGGCGGGGGGAGCGGAGGGAAGGGGGAGACCTTCTTGCCGCACCTCCACTCCGAGTTCGCCCAGCGCACATTCGCCGTCCGGATCCGCTGACGACCGCAAGCGCGCACGCCCCGCAAATCCCTCCCTCTCTCTGCTCGCGAAACATCGCTCTCCTTCGCTCGCGTGCGTCGGGCCGTGTTCCCGTGGTGGACCCCATCGTCTGCTGGCCTAGAAGCGTGTCGCTTCGTGCACACCTATCTTTCTCTCCCGTCGACCGAAGATCGTCGGACCGGGGTGCCGAGTCCCCCGCGGGACGTTCTTACGTGATTCCGTTGGTCATATATATATTTCTATATAATATATATATTTCGCTTCGTGCTTGGGGAGAGACAAGGACGGAGAGGCGCGAACGTCCGGCCTGCCGAGCATCGAGGCTTCGGGCCGCCGCACACCAGTTCCCGGTCGAAGGGGCTTTTTAGCCAAGGAAGAGGTGAGTGCAGGTGTCGTGTGCTCCGTGTCTAGCGGGAGCGCACTTTCCCTTTCTCGGGAGACGCGCTTCGCTCGCTGCCGGTGTGGACTCGCCGCGAGTGGACACGAGCAGTCTCCGCGTATGTTTACCGGCCGTGTTCTCAGTTCATGTCATTCGCAAATCCATAGAAATTTCGTTATTTTCGTAAATAATTTATTTTTCCTCTCGTTACTTTACTTGACCGTTTCCTCTTAGGCGTGTTTACGATTTGTATTAATGTCTTGTTCTATTTTCTGGATAATTTGTGTTGAATTGTTTACGTTTGTTCCTAGAGTCAGGAGTTGTTTTTTGAGATATGACTCCTGGGGTTCCATTTTTCTATTATGCTCTCGGAATGCTGTTTTTAAATTTTCAGTGTTATGGTGCATGGGTTGTGAATAATATATATATATGGGATATATAAATATATAATATGGGAAGTTAGTAAAACACGAGAAACTTTAAAACAGTTAACCAAAAATCAAATTTTTAAGCGATTTATGCCGCGCTTTAATGATTGTCACGAAGTCATCAGATCCGCTCTCGAGCGGTTCTGATGTGCCACGAGTTCTCCAAAATTATTGTCAACAAGTATCTAATATGAAACGCTTCAAACCACTAATTTTGAAATCTAAAAAATAGTGTTTATTGCCTTGATAGTTTATCATTATTGGGATAATTTCATGGATGAAACCACCATTTTTGTAATTTTTTGAGGCTTCGGAAATGAGCGCCATTTCCCTAATTCGATAATGACAATCGGCTGACGCTGGTTTGATTCGTTCTTTCCGAAGGCATATATTTTGCATTTATTTTTGCGCTTTTTACGTCTGTAATGGCGAACCAGCTTATGCACCACCGTGACGTATTCCAGCCCGCGCAGCGCCGGGCCGTGGGGTATGTGGCCCTCGGGTCCCTGCCTCCAGTGGCCGGGTCAACCCTCAACCGCCGGGGGGGAGGGAGAGTGTAAAATTCCTCCAATTCTTCGCATCCACCCAATATCCTTACAACCCCTGCCCCGCCGCCGTCTCCTCGTAAAGAGTTTTGACGAGTGACAACGGCGTACCCCTCTGAGCAGCTCGCCGCTGCTGCGAATGAGTTGTGGAGGAGGGCGATGGGGGAAGGAGGTAATGAATTTAGTACCACGGTTCTTCGACGCCTGTCTTCTACTCGACAGTATTTTCAACTCGTGCGATTTTTGGGCGGGATTCGTTTCACTCCGCCCGTTTTTCGTCCTTGTCTATTCCATATCATTTGCCCTTTTTGGCCCGAATTTTCTCCTCTCGAAAGCATGGCGAAAATTTTATTTTATTTTCTACGCTTTACGGTAGTTCGACTCTTATTATTCTCCCGATCTCGCGGGAGCCCGTCGGGTGAAAGTAAGCGGGGAAAAGTTTAGTTCCCTGCACGTGCCTCTGACCTTGTTTTCGGTGGCCAATGTGTGCGTGCGTGGAGGGGTCAACGTGTGCGGTGCTCCCTTCGTTGGCCTAGTTACCCCGGTCATTTTGTCCATGCTCCCTTACATTTCTGTTGTCGTTTCTGCGAAGGAAAAATGAGTACCGGTTGGTTTGGCAGATAGTTCCCACAAGACCAAAGAACGTTGCGAAATTCCCACATCCGGTCCTAGCGGGGACTGCAGCGGACTCGCGACCGAGCTGTTTTTGCGGCGATCCAATTTGATTTCGTCGCCGCGGTGCGTGCGCCCCCGTTGGCTTGTTTTCAAACGCTTTCGCAGAAATAGATGTTTACATATCTTCCCTGTTGAATGTTAAAGCCCTCTCGTAGGTTTCGTTAGTGCCATCGGCCAATTTCTCTCTCTCTCTGAATCAACGCTCGGACTGATGAATTCGCGCTCACAGAAATCCTCAATATTCTCGTAACGCTTCCCAGCTGTGCCATTTCACATCGAGTTCCAAAGACCTTTAGTTTAATGCAAAACTTATTTCATTTCTGCTTGTCTCATTCGCTTGCGGGTTACGTCAAAGTTGTGTATATGCCAAATGCAATTAGCCTCACTGTCCGAAACTGGTTTTCGAAAACTGACTTCGACCGGGAAGCCCCATTAACTTTCATATTTCTTGTTGAGTGAGAAATGAAGGCTTACCTATCCGCTGAGCAATCTCTTTATGCACGAGAGGAGTTAACGTAGCCCGTCGCAGCCCACCGGGGGTCGGGGGGCCCCATCGAAGGTTGAATATGTGCTTAACTGCAAGAGTAAATTGTGTTTATGAGACCGCGCGTTAAAGTTGGACGGGGGGGCGGGACGCGAGGGGAGAGCAATCGCCAAAACACGCCGCTGCTGCGTGCTTTTCAATCGCGGCGCCACCGGGCATCGATCGTCCCATCCGGGGCCGAGACGGTGTGTATATTTTCCGAGGCGGTCGAAAAGAAAGCACATCGGAACCCGAAACCGGTTGTGCCAAGATCGCGAACGAGAGGAAAAATTGTATAACAGGTGGCGAAACTTTTCCGGCGGGTTGACGATGGCGCTGGGGATGAATGAACGGAATTAGAATCGAAGGAGACTCATTAACTTCGGCCGGGGGAGAGGGAGCTTGAGTTATTTCTTTTTTGTTTCGGGGTCGAGCGGGAAATGCCAATTGGGAATCCCAACTCTTCATTTCTTTATGCATCGATTTTCGCGGTGGAGGGAAGGGAGGGTAGCTCTCCCTCCCTCCGGCCTGGCTGGGGGAGAGAGGCCGGCCACCCCCGAATGAATTGCGGGGCGGTGGAGTGTGGGGTTGCTGAGGAGGATCCTCTCCAGAGTGAGTGAGGGAAGGCCAAAGCCTGATTTAAGAAATTTAAGAAACCCCTGCGGCGAGGAAAGAAAGGATCCCTGGGAGCGGGGACGGGGGTGGGTGGGTGGGGAGGGGTTGTTGGGGAGAGGGTTGTGTAGGCGCGGGGGAAGGGGTAAGCCCGCCCGAGTTAGTGGAATAGGCCGCCCGGTTCCGGGAAATTGGTCCCGTGTTCCTCGGAGGCGGGGGACGCCTTTTCCCAGTAGTTGGGTTGGGATGTCTCACCCCGTGGAGGCGTCTCCTCGGGATCGATGGGATAGCAGGGTGGAGGAGGAGTGCCATGCCAACTGCTCGACCCGCTTTGTGTAAGTGGCTGTCAGCGCGAGAATCGAATTGTTTTTGCATGTTGTTGCTCTCTTTTAGGTCTTTGCTTTGCACCAAAAATGGCTGCACTAAATGGTAACTTTTTAACTGAAGGCTTTTTAACTAAACAACTTAAGGCTTTTTATTTAACGCTCGCTCACAAATATAAAGACGGGGTGAACGAAAAATGACCATGCATAAGGAAATGCATTTAAAAAATACGCTACAGATTGACCTTATCACAAATACAAATGCCTTAATTGCTAAGCCTTTTCACAAAGAGCTTATTCTTCTAGCTGCGTTATTATTGATGTCTTCGATGCTAGAAAACTGATCGTATATTATTTTTTCACAAGTTGGCGTTTTCGTCCGTTTGGTTTTATTGCGTATTCCAGAACTCTACTAACTCATTTAATCAATAGCTTGGCATAACTCTTTTTAGCTATTTAACTCTGTCAATGATTGACAGTTTGTCATCCAAAAAACGAACCTGAGATATCGCAATGTCAAATAAAATAAAATTTGCGCGTCATTGTTACATATTAAAATGAACTGTAAAGGCTAGGCGTTAATATTTGGTCGCAGGCCGTGTTTTACGACATTTTCTGGAGGTATTTGTTGTAATTACAGAGGTTTAGGAAGTTTTTATCCTAATTAATCGATTCACGGGCTCCGGAGATATTAGTCTGTTAGAGGGTGTGAAATTATATGTTAACTTTTTTTAATAATAGGGATACGGCGAAAAATATTGCAGTCTTCTTTTGGAAGTTGTCAACTGGCCACCCTAAATTAGTAGCTGAACAAACACGTATCGGCATTAATATTTTCTATTCGTTTGCAAAAATCAATGTTTTACCAAATCTCCTGAGTAGACAACAGGTCGCTCTACCCTTGTCGCCGAAAAACATGTTTTCCTCATTTCCTTGAGCAAAGCTGGATGGACACGAGAGAACGTGCAAGAGCGCTGGGTTTCCAAATGCGAGAATGCAGAGAGCAGTCCCTGGATCGCACGTACGAAATGGCATCCCGGCACCAGCAAGGGAGTTTCCATCACCTCCGCTGAAGTAGTAGGAAATCTCACCTTCCCCAGGGAGAGACCCGGCTTGGTGTGGGCGGGACTACGAGCCCTCCCCCGGGGACACTCTCTCCATCTTCGGTCGGGGGCGTGAGAATGGATGGTTCGCAGTGGCCGCAGTCCTTATCTGCACGTGCGTGTTCGCCAGCAATCCATATCAGGGACGGAGGCGTAACGGGCCCCCGGTTATGGGCTCTTCTCTTCTTAGGACGAAACTTTTGAAGAGGCCAACGGCCATTTTGCAAATTGCCAAAGCTCAGCACAGTGGGATGCATCTGTTGTTCTGGGGAAGTTTGCTGAAACATTTATGCCGTGCAGAGGAAAGTCGGCCCTTTCTTTGAAGGGTACATCTACATCTATTTTATACCCCGCAAGCCGTCGCAAGGGCGTATGGCGTGGGGTGTTAGGGAACCACCCGTAATTTAGAAAGAAAAAACCGCATGCAAAAGCCAAAAATTCATTGCCCAAAACCAAACATGGTACACATTCATGCAAGAACCTTTTCACCCTACACACATACAAACACACGAAATACCAAACACTTGTACTTACAAAATATAACTGATATCTTTACAGTGTTTAATTGTGTTCGGACTTGTAACTTAAATGCTTTTTCTATTTCTAAATGGACATAGGATTCGTAATATTATGATTTCTGATTGTTTTGGGGAAGAATGAGTATTTGAATCTATCTCTATTGGAATCCATCTCCCTTATTTTATCTTTGTGGTCTGATCTACCTAAGTAGTGTGGGGCCATTAGAATTCCTTTCGTGTCATCGTTAAACTCGTTGGTTCTGAATCTTTCTAAAAGTCTCGCTTGTTCTCTTCGTATTTCAATTGGCTCCCAGCCTAAATCCCCTAAGAGACCTGTCACACTTGTGTTCTTGTCATATATATTTTTAACGAATCTGGCGGATTTTCTCAGGGCTTTATCTAGTTCTTTTTGCCAGATTTTCTCCCAAGGATCCCAAATACTTGCGGCACATTCCAAATGTGGTCTAACTAGAGCAAATTAATCCCTCTCTTTAAATTTCTCGTTACATTTCCCAACCATTTTAATGAAGTCTAATGAAGACATTTTACCATGCACTTCCCGTCTCTCGTCAGATTTAGTTAGAATTTTCTGAGGTATTTTGAGTTGAATTTTTATTGTTGATTGAATTGAATTGTTGATACCAACTGGTTTCGTTGCTAGGGATTAAGTTAATGTTCTTCGGAAATTGCATAATAGGCGTGAATCTTCCGGCGAAGTAGAAGTGGTCCGCGAAGCCTCTTGCCCCCCCCCCGCCGCTCCCCTCTCCCCCGTGCGTTGTCTGTCCAAAGGGTGCGATTCCGCCTAGTCGCATTTGATTAGCCTCGTATGAGAGAGAACTTTCTCTCTTATCTCGAATCGCCGAGCGAGATGCTTTGTCTAGCGCTGACCCGAGGAACAAGGGTGAAACATGGATTTAAGCTCGCCTTGCACACACGTAATTGCCCAGAATTGCGCCTTTCTGCCCAATTTAAAATAGGGAGATTCGATGTACGCTGTCCTGAATTTGGGATCTCCCGCTTTTGTGGTGCCGCAGCTCGTATGTTATTTGTTCCTCCCTAGTTGGGGCTCACGTTTCGTTTTGCTCATTTAGCTCGCATCTTTGCCTTTTAGAATGAACCTGTCGGTGATATTCTACGTTGAAAGACCGAGTGAAGTTTTTTACTCATCTAATTTGCCTTAAAATCTGGTTACAAATGGCGATTCAATTGGCGATAATGTTCAAATGAAGTAATGCCTTCGACCTTTGGCGAGCGTTAGATCCGAGGTGTGGAACCAGCGGGGATTGGTATTATAGAGGGCAGGTTATGTGTGTGTATTATATGTGCATAATGGAAGGAAGTACGCCTGTCGGCAGATAATCCATCGCATCGGAATTATTTACGTTCTTTATCTATGCATCCATTTTTGACATCTACGTTATACCAGCTGGCCGAGAGTGGCAGGAGATGCTAGAACACAATCTTTTATCACGGGAATCATTGTACGAGAACATCATCCCAGTGATTTACTTAGAAATGAGAACACCGACAGATTGCGTGCAATTGTCCAATGACAGTAACTAGTCCAGTAAACTTAAGAGTTCGATGTAAGGAATGGATGTTTGCATCAAATACCAGAAAATGTACGTGATTGAAATTTTGAGATGACATACCACAGGAACAATAGATAAAAACATAAACACAGTAATCAACCCGAAGGTCGGTTTAGTAGATGATGGTAGAGCTCACCCATGTACCAAGCCCGACGGCGTGTGAATATTCACACATCAGGCTAGGGGGGCCAGTTCCTTTCCCTGTGCCGGTTATGGTTTCCCAGGAAGACCTAGTACCCGAAAAATCAACTAGCTTGGGTGGAGCTGCAGGTGCCCAAAGTGCCTTGCCCGGGAATCGAACCCGGGACCCTCTGGTCACTAGACCACCGCGACCCGGGAACAATAGATAAAGTATAAAATAAATGGGTCGAATTAAGCGTCTTAGAATAGGTGAAATACTTGATCGTTCGCTGACACCAAAGCTTTCCTTTAGTACACCCGTCAGAATAATATGCGGGTCGCCCTTAGAGTAGTTAGGTTTCATTTAACGGGTGTAGGTAATGGTGCCTTTGCGTGTTATTATGTAGGTTTATGTAGATGAGATGATCTCATTTAGCGGTATCATATGGGGATCTAATAATTCCCTTGGTGACACAACTAAACTCGCTGCTCCTTTTCCAAAAGACTAGTGCCGATCTTGTCTGCCGTTCCCCCTCGCTCATGGAGCCTGCAGACCTGCTACCCCCTCATGTTCCCCTTCGCACCACGGCAGTGGTCGGCTACCTGCATCGTCCCACTCGCTTATTTTTCGAAGCGGAATGTTACCAGTTGGAGCGGAATGGGAATTTTTTTAATGCGACACGATGGGTCGACCTTGGCGATCGCCAAGTCTTTTTTTGCTGTCAAAATAATTTGTGACCCTGCTCGAATTAAAAATTGAGATTAAAAGGCCAAAGGCGAGGATGTGGCGTTCACGCGCGAATGCAGGCTGTATCTTGGGATTTTCGATTTGGATGGCGAAATGGAAATACCGAGATCAAATAAAATGACGGTCGAACAGAGCGGACGGGGGAATCAATTTCTACCTGGCCCGATTCCCGACCGCAGCAGTGTGACGATACGGTGTTGAAGGAAAATGACCAAATGTGTTCCGAGCTTCAGGTTTCGAGGAATGGGCGTTAAATACTTGCCTTACTCAAGATTTAAACTTGAAAGATTTCCAACAAGGAAAATCTGTTGGACAATCAATTAGAGAACATTTTGAATTCGCACAAAAAATTATGATGGTTCCCTATAATTCAGTTGGCGCTGAAGACTATTCAGTTCTCCTTCAGTATTTCACTTTTCATCATAATATTGTAAAACATGTACCATGGCCATTCAATGACACTTGGAGTTTAATAATGCATTCGAAATAATTCATACGTGTAGGCTGAAAAGGTTTTTGCATTAATATATACGCCTCTGTGGATGTAGAATCGCATGAATTAGTTGATTTTGCATGTGGTTTTATTCTCCTTGATGGGTGGGTGGTGACCTAACACCTCTCGCCACACGCCGATGCGGGGGCTTGTGGGTATTAAGTAGATGGATCATCACGAACGATTATTTGAACTCGTACAAAATTTGGTACGAAATGATGTCATACGAAATTTGATTACACTATATTGACCGTTGGCAGGCGACCTGACACCCCCCACTACACGCCTCGTTTCGGTTAGCAAGTTAAGATGTGGGCGTATATTGAAAACGGTAATTTCTTTCCAGTGGCTGGGCATACCTGCGTGGGGGTTAGCTCAACCTTTACACCCCTGGTTTAGATCCGTGATCGTAGGAAGGAGGAGGAGGATCTCGTGCGTGGGAATGTGTGGTGAAACGGGGTGCATCCTGCAATTTGTGACGTAGCGCCCTTCCTATCGTCTCACCACGCCCCGTTGACCTCCTCCACCCGCTCTCACCCACCCCCCGTCCTCCATCCACGTGGTTTCCGCCGGCCACTCCTTGCCCTAGACCGAAACGATTTCAGGAGCTAGAGAAAAATGATAGATTCCACCACACTGTGATTCCCAAAGTTGGACCCAGCATCGTTGCATACATGGTTTAAATCTGGGCTCGCTTCCGTTAGGCAAACGGAGGAATTCTCCAGGAGTTGATTTTCCTCACCACTTACCATCTGGAGCTGCCGGGAGTGCGTTTGGCAGGTGGTGTTTGGTCACCAGTAATTAGAGTAATTACTGATTAATGGCATCCAGGTGGTGCAAATGGCCGTACATTACATTTCCTACTAATCCTTTCGCGGATGTTTCGAGAGGAAAAAGGACGCCTTACGTCGATTGGCTTGGCTGTTGATTTTTCTTCTCTCCGTGGATTCGCCTGCAAATTTAATGGGGTGCTAAGCTGATCTATTCTTTTCCTGTGTCGTAGTCGAAACTCTTGGTATCAGTACGATTATTAATTACCTGTAGGTCGTCCATATGAATTTCATACTCCTAGATTCATCTACATAAATACCCTGGGGGCCACCAAAAAAGGTTTATTCAAATAGGTGGGGGAACCTATAAGAAAAAAATATATCCACGCGTAGTCCCTAACCTGTACATTAATACAAATTGTAATGAACTTACTCCTGGGGGATTTCGGCTACAAGCATTCTGGTCTCTTATCGTTCTAGGAAAAAATTACATTTTAAACCTGTCAGTCTTGCAGTCTCTCTCTCTAATCTTACATTCTTGATCCCTCCGACCGTAACACGTTGGGGTTCGTATTATATCCTTGATATCATCGGGAAAGGGCCCATCTTTAAATGCTTTTAATAAGTATGATCTATATTGTAAACGCCGCTGCGTAAGAGAATCCCAACCTAAATTGTCTAGCAAAGTAGATACGCTGCTGCGTTGGTCATAACAATGTTTGACAAATCCAGCCCCCCCCTCCGCTGAACTCGATCTAATTCCGAAATCAAATTTATATTTTGAGGGTCCCATATACTGGCAGCATACTCCCGGTGGGGTCGTTGGCTAACACGACTCTGTCTTCGTGACTTCGAATGTCCCCATTAATTACTGCATCATCAGCGAAAAGACGGAGCTTGCTATTAACTACGGTACTGAGGTCATTTATGCAAATAAGGAATAGGAGGGGGGCTATGACACTTCCTTGTGGTACACCCGACGTGACCTTGACAGTATCGGATGATACACCGTCCAGGACGACTGTTTGGACACGATCACTTAAGAATTGTTTAATCCAGTTAATAATACTCTCGTGTATTCCATAAGTTTCCAATTTCACGAGTAATTTGCAATGAGGGACTTTATCGAAAGCTTTCTTAAAATCTAGGAATATCGCATCAAATGGAATATTACTTTCACCGGAGTTAAATATATACTATACTCTACAAAAAGTGCGAGTTTAGTTTGTTTGACTATTTCAGCTCAAGCGATACAGTAATAATGTGAAGTCATCTGTTAGTTCCAAACAATTTTTCACCAAACTTTCCTTATTACCCTGTACGGTGCCATCATTAAATCCTTTGGCGCAAGATCCGAACCACTGGCCATTGGACAGACTGGACGCACATTCAAGGTGAGTTCAGATCAATCTAAGCATTAATTGGTCATTCCAGTTGAATATTGCATCATTATCCGTTTGAGGTGCTCTGATTTCTTTAGTTAGACTTAGCCGATGCTCCTGGTGTGCTTGGTGATCGATGTCGGATCCGATGATAGTTTGACTCCCAGGTATTTTACTTAGCTCGCTGCTCCTATATTTATCTCGGAGCTCGTAGATTAACGGCTGTCCTTCCGTGCGAATGCCTAATGGTAGGTCGGGCATAAATAAAAACCAATAATTGAGATTCGACCAAGGACTGCACATTTCATCTGGTTAGATTCTTGCGCAACCCATCTTAATTATTCATCAGGTGGTAACGTGACGCACCTCCTCACGTTCCTATTTCACCTGCAGTGTTGAGCCGTTTGTTCCTTCTGGGGTTAATATTTTACATAACCTGTCATTGTTTTCGGCAAGGGAAGCACCTATTTATGGTTGACATAATTTACATTCCGATAATTTACGCATGATTTTAAGCAATTTTTGTTCAGAATTTCTCCATAGCGAAGTCTTTTTTCCTGATTATTAATGGAATACTTTATTATAACGATGCATTCACAAAAAATTGATCAAATAACGAATTACTACTTTGAGTGGAAACAGTATCTGAAGCACGAAATATGAAGCACAAGGACATTTGCTCAACCTTGACAAACAATGTCGCGGGTTGGAAGTCATCAGACTTTGAGTTCTGGTTCCGACAAACCTCGGCTGATCCTAATCATATCGTTTCGTATCAGTAATTATTTTTTATGAAATTCTTTGAGTCGACGGGAAATATTCCGACCATCAACTTGACAATTCGATCACGGATCAAGTTAACATTCTTAGCGGGAAAAAGCAATGGTCAAATCAGGATTTGGACGGTGATAAAGCTTCGATTGTTGCTGGAGCAACCTGGTCCAGTTTTTTCTCTCCCTGGGCCGATCTTTCTTCTTGCTTCGCGTGTCTGCCCAAATACGTCGTGTAGGGGATGGGAGGACCAAGAGAGGTGACAATGCAATTCTTCGGATTCATGCCTTGTACAGTCTCTATCCCTCCCGTATTCCGCAGAAGAAGATATTTACGTCTATTAAATATCCTCGATCTCTCAATCTCCTGCTCTTCCCCCTCCTTCCTCCCTTCCCCCTCCTATTTTTCGGAGAATCATTTTGTATATCTCGCCCCTCCAAATTCCCCTCGTCCCACCACATTCTCTCATTTCCTCTAACCCCGTCTCTACATTTACATATCCCCCCAAACAAGAGATTGGTACCGGAACTAATGGAAAATGATTAGCTGCACAGATTGAGCGAGTTTTTCGAGTCACCAGAGTTGTGCAGGGTGTTATCGCGGTTAGCTTTACGTGGCTAAGGGAAAATCATCTTGGTGTCGATTTCCCCGCTGATTTCTTCAAGTGCACCTTCATCGCGTGTCGATTGTTTTAATCCGGATGGATATCCTTCAATAGACGACGAGGCGATTGGATTACCTAACATGTTAATAATCAATTGACAGTAATAATCAATGCTGTGTGCATCGTCTTTCTTTTCGACCGTGGCAATAGCTTGGCAGGCGACGCATTTTGCTTGCTGCCACCCATTTCCTCTCTTCCGCGTTTTCGCAATTGCTCTCTTCTCGGCCGAGCAGTCAGTGGGTGGCGGGTCGTTCCGGGAGGAGATCGTGGGCCAGCTCCTGTTTTGTGTACAAAGCCCGACGTTGGGATGGGTTGTCCGGCGTTATCCTCTTTTACTTTTCTAACCTTTCCGCACCCTCTTTCCCTCCGCCCACTTCCTCATTCCCATCCTCCTCCACGCAGACCGTGCGTTCAGCACACCGATGATACTAACTTTGATAGCGATTCGCGCTCCATTTCGGAATACCAGAGTATTTGGGACTGATCTCTTGAGGATATATGATCCAGGCATGCACCAAACACTTAAAAATGCCATTCGGTTCGTGAGAAAATACATACCATTATGAGATCAGGGTCGTTGGCCTCCAAGACGCGGCGGAAAAATGCTAGGCCTCGTGGATTACTTGCGTATTAATGGTGCTATTTCAGTTAGGATAAGGAAGTAAACCATTAAATTTCATTAGCAGATCAGTTAACATTAAGGGACAAGAGATGTAGGCCTCGAATAAGATGAATTAATGGATTTGTTTTTCAATTGCACTGTTGATTGCCACTGCCGCAAGTGGAGAAAGACTAGTTTATGACGCCATAGTACAGAGTAGGATTCTCTGGTTTGTTTCTTATCTGATGAAAACTTGAGCGCTTTTGCCTTCCTCTCCGCGCACCTTGCTCTCTCAATTCTCCCCCTCGCCCACATCTCAAGAGTCGTATCATTGCCATATCGGCGTACCATCGTAATTCTCTGTTAATATTAAAGTCCTCACGCCTGTTTCGCTCTCCAAGTCATTTTGCCCTCGTTTCAATTATCTCGAAAACCTTAAGTTAATTCATAATATGTGGTGGAATGAAACATGGGGAAATTCAACAGTTTTAGACATTGCAGCTTAGTAATCAACTGAATCGCTGCAAAATTACAGAAAGGAAAAAGCTCGTACGTAATTCATTGGTAATAGGAGATTTATTTCTTGGTCTGATTTAATGTGGTTGCCATTTTTCTTGCGTGCTCTGCAGTTTACCGTATTCATCTGACGCAAACTGAGGACGGACACTTCTGTTGAATAAGTTATGAAATAATCATTACGTCAACTTTGTCTACACGGAAATTCCGGAATAAAACACGCAATGTTGTGTGATTATTCTCGGCCTTCTTCCTTCCCCCTTGTTAATGTCAAACTTCTGATTATTGTATTCAATTGTTAATTTTATTTTCGAGCTTTCTTTTATACAACGGCTGGAATTTGGCACTTTTGGAAGACGCGAACACGAAAATTTTATTTTCGCATGAGGCCGTAGGCCTTTATGTATAATGCCCAAAACGCCGCAGGCATGCTTCCTATTTTAATAGATATACTATATTCTATCGTGCTATTCCAGTAATTTTTATTCCTCTCTATATGATACAAAAACAGATAATGTCCCATGGCATCAGGAGTTAGACCATGCTCTTAGGCGAAACTGCATATTGAATACAAAGTGTTGTGGAGCTAGAAAACTATTTCCTTTCTTAATACAGGATGTGGCGACATACCTCCCCTTTTTAAAGGGGTTTTGCTTTTGAAAATAGGAAGTTATGTTGTCGCAAACTGTTCTATCCACTCTCTTTACTGACATAACTTCATTGGAAGATTTGAAGTGGAAAACGCTCGTATTTTCTCGGAATACACTTATTTGCCCATGAAATCTAATATCCTTTCTTTGTGTATAGTATACCTTTCTCTAAGATTACTCTTAGTAATACATAAACGATATGGTATTTTGACGTGATTACCGCCTCGTAGCACAGTGATGGCTCGCTGCATGGTTTTTTGGTGTTTCTCCGTGGCTCTTCTCACGTATACTTGGAGAGATATTATTTTCTTCACCTCATTGAGTACAAGAAACGCCAGGCGAGATTACGAAACTTTTCTTTGGAATTTGTCGTAAAAACTGCCGGGGTCACTGGCCCGTGATGTGCCAGAATTGATTTTTTGGAAAATAAAATAAATAAATATAAATTTATAGGAAAACTTTCTTTCTTTCTTTCAGAGATGCATCTATTGTATGGATGAGGATTTGTTTGTGGGTCATGAGAGACTTACAGGTATTGATTGCATAGTTAGTTAGCGTCCCTATGTTATTCGCACTTTTTATCTTTCATGAGGCGGTACTTTCAAATCACGTGGAGCCTTGTCCAATGCGGACGAATGATTCCACATCCCCTCGCCGCCTTCATTATCACGAACCGGCGCGAACCCCGCAGCCGGGAGCGCCTCACTCTTCCCGGGAAGAGTGAGCCGCCTAGTCCCCTCACCTACCTAGTCCCTACCGCCTAGTAGTCCTACCGCCGCCTAGTCCCCTCACACTCCGCATTGTCTCCCGCAGGTTCGATTCGGAGATGGCGCCCTTGGCGTGGCTGCTGTTGGCCGCCGCCGCCCTCTTGTCATCGCTGCCCCAGTTGGCCCTCGGTGCCGCGGTGCCCTCCGCCAACCACACCACCAAGTTTCTGCCTCACGTGACGGACAACAAGCTGCCCGGGGATCACGGGTCCGCAACGTCCAGCGGCAAGCCTCCCCTGGGGCCCCCGTCCGAGTACGACTACGACAAGGTCCTGGAGCTTTCGCTCCTCTTCTACGAGGCCCAGAGGTCCGGGAAGCTGCCGAAAGACAACAGAATCCCCTGGAGGGGGGACTCGGCACTTGGGGACCACGGACAGCGAGGTGAAGATCTCACGGGAGGTTACTATGATGGTGAGTATGATGCTTATGGAGTCGCCACTAAAATAGCTAAACTATGTTGTTGTCTTCGTTGGGACCTTGTTCTGGGGCCTCAAGTTGATGCAAGGGGATTTGCAGATTAACTCAAATGCCCACTGCAATTATACGGGTCGTGCCTTTGCAAATCCAACTTTTTTTCCGACCGCGACGATATTCGGATATACACCTCATTTTTCACTCTAACGTTAGTTCTTCATGTAGATCGTGGCCTGGAGATGAATACCGAGTGTATGGAATACATTTTTGGAAAAGTTTTAAGACTGCAGAAAGTTTTAATCCTAACCCCCTATTGATCCTCACGTCCCAAGGAAAATTTAACTTTTTACTTTTTTATACTCATCGTATCATTGTTTAATTCTTTTAAATATCTAATTAACTTCAGTGATGATTTCCGCAACATGACCTGTTTCCTTTAGTTATTTAACTCCTTTAGTTATTTTCGTTTAACCATATTTCACTTTCCAGAAGTGGCCAATACATACTTTTTGCCAGCTCTTCCCAAACCTCTCAAATGCATGCCATTCTGACTTCCTTTCGATTTTAATTTGGAAACTTGTTTTTGGTTGTTTGTAGATGTGGACTTTGGGGTGAGTATAGTATCATATAATCGTCATTTTCTCACTGTTACGCCGGATAAAAAATAATTGTGGCTCTAAGCAATACGCAAGAGAAACTATTTAAGGATGAGATCGGGAAATCACGTCTTGAATGGAACAAGTTAACAACGAAACAATATTAAATTAAAACCATGATTTTACGTGGGTGATTTGATCTGCCATAGTGAGTCGAGGCCTTTAATTTGTCCTTAACATCCTAGGATAAGTAACCTGTCTCAAATTTACGAAGTAAATTTAAACTGGGATTTAAGGGATCGTAATAGCATTGTCCGCCTGCAGTTCGCCATGTTCGGGTTAAAATTGTTCATGGTGGCTTTTCGCAGACCTGATTGCTCTGCATTGCATTTGATCTAGTTCAACCATTCTTCCGACTAAGGCAAAATAATTCAGGTGTAGGATATATAATCCTCGATAATCAAAGTTATTAATTAAAATCAGCACGGTTTTCGAAAAGATAGATCATGCGAAACAGAACTTGCGTTTTTTGTTCATGATATTCTTATTTGAGGGAGAGCAATTCCAATGGACGCGATTTTTCTAGATTTTAAGAAGGCCTCCAACGAAGTACCGCATAGTAAACTACTCACAAAGCTAGAAGCATTTGGTATAGATACAAATATGCGGAGTTGGATTAAAGACTTTTGAATGGCCGGGTTCAAAGAGTAGTGATTGATGGAGTTGGCTCAAATGAAGCAGAAGTTACTTCAGGTGTTCCCCAGGAAAGTGTCACCGGACCTCTTTTATTCCTACTTTACGTTAACGACATAATCTCCGTATTAACTAGTAAGATTGCTTTATTTGTCGACGATGCAGTGGTTTACCGTGAGACCCGTGAAGCTGAGGACACAGCAGTGCTGTTGGATGACCTTAGTGCTATACAACGTTGGTGCGACACTTGGCAATTAGAATTAAATTTTAAAAAGTGCGCAGTGAAAAATTGTTGGAAAAAGGGCAATTCCCACCCGAACGCGTACTGTATTGGGAATACTGACATGGAATGGATAGACTCAATTAAATACCATTGGCGTTACAATCACTCACGATCTCTCCTCGGTGAAACACATATGGGGAATATGTGGAAAAGCTAACAAAAATTAGGATTTAATAGAAGAATGCTTAGTAAATGTGATGAAAAGTTCAAAGAGAAATGTTATCTGTTATTAGTTAGGCCTCATTTGGAATATGCTGCAAGTATATGGGATCCTCACGAAGTTGGATTGATTGCCGAATTGGATCGCATGTAGCGTAGAGGAACTAGATTTGTAAAACCTTGTTGTGATAAACTTAGTAGATTATCTAAAATATTAGAGAAGCTAGGCTGGGAATCAATCGATGGAGCGAAGGTTAAATCACAGATTGAAGCTCTTGCTTAAATTGGAAGGAGGTAGTTTAGTAGTATTTAGTAGCGGTATTGAAAATGTATTATTACCCCAATCGTACTACGGTAGGAGAGACCATGTGAATAAAATTAGAGAGAGATTAAGTGTAGAACAGATAGATTTCAGATGTCATTTTTTCCACGAACAATAAGAGATCATAATAACTTTATTCCACCGCGGTAGGGTCGTGTTCAGGTAAAATTATTCTGGTGTGCATTCACCCCCTGCCACACACCCTAGTGGTGGCTTGCAGGGTATATAAATAAATAAAAAGTGACCTTTTAAAAAGAATGCTATTTTTTTTACTGCGTTCGATGCTGGTGATTTCACGTTCAGTTAGCTCCGTGCTCAACCTTCATTTGTCTTTTTTCTTTCATCATCGCGTTTCTTATAGTCATCTGTGAGGTGTACTTCATTGTCCTTAATATTAGCCAGTTTTCCATTGTATGGTTGTATCCTGTTATCCTTACTCTATTAGGTTCCTGAACATTTCCCGAAGACGTTTTTCAATGAAACCACTTGGCTTTTCCACTTAAAATTTTTTTCTTATCACGGCCTAGGTTTATATAGTATAACATCATCAGGTAAAAATGCAAGTCAAGCACAGTATATATGCATATCACTGGGCGGAGGGGAAGAGGACACAATAAAAATAGAAGAGGTTTTACAATAAAACTAATTTAAGCAACATGTTATGCGACACGAAATACCACGTTGAACCACTACACAAAAGTGGAGTATACAAACTCCGCTGCAAAGACTGCAACCGGATATACATAGGCCAGACGGGGAGGAGATTTGAAACAAGACTAAAGGAACACCGAGCTTGCTTTAAAAATAACATCTCCGCATCACTTTTCGCCAAACACCTGAGAGATTGAGGCCACAGCAGCGAATTTCTGCACTTTGAGAAGGAAGGCCACCGTCTCGTTGCGCTGGAGCAATTAGAAATCCTTCAACACACGAATTACGGGGAAGATGTTTTGACCAACGATTTTCTTTACCCTTCACATTCCCCGTTATTGTTTTTTCCCTCACCCCCTGCCAGCTCACCTGAAACCAAGTAAAACTTTTTCAACAATGTAGCGACTCCTCCCAGCCCGCTACTGAGTCACCCGACTTAATTATTAAGTGCCGTTCTCCCCGTTCACAATAATCATTCCCCTAATTCTCTGCCAACTAATCCGATGTCAGGTGGGCTTTTTGCAACATTGTATTGATCCTCTCCTTCCAGCCTGCTAATTATCTAATTGGTTTTACCAAATCTAATTATTGCTAATTTGTCAATATTACCAATCCTCCTTCTCCGCCTCAAACCATAGACTTTTAGCCCCCCTCTTCCTAGCTCAACCAATTCTTTCTTTCCTACCTCCTCTTCCCCTCCACCCAGAGATATGTATACATACTGTGCTTGACTTGTATTTTTACCTGATGATGTTATACCGTAACGAAACCTGGGTCATGAGAATAAATATTATGTGGAAAAGCAAAGTGGTTTAATTGAAAAACGTCAATATGAAGATTTTCCACCAAGTTACGCCAGAAACTGTTTTATTTCCCGAAGAATTGAATTTTTTTCTTATTACAACGTTCTATTTGATTCGGAGTATGAGATCTCAAATTGCAAAGAAATCACTTCTAGAAATATGTATGGCATGTGCACCTAAGGTTGGATGTTTAAATTTACTCGTTTTATTTAAATGTTAACTAGTGTGCTAGTTGCACATAATTCTTGCTTGAGAGCATTCGGCTTCCGATGTCCCATCATTCTCATCACTCTGTAGCATTTCAAGCATCGTATTCTCAGCATTTTTTTCTATAACGTCTTCTCTCCTCCCCGGATGCCTCCGCCAGTTCCCCCCTCCCCGTTCTTCACTTTTGCGTTGCCTTCATCAAAATTCAACTTATTATTTCCATTCTTCTGTGAACCTACGTCTCAAAAGTTTCCGTTTACACTTACCAATATTCCTCACCTAAATGATGCGAGGTCTCCGCCGATGTTTTCCCTATGTCACCACACCCAAGCCATCAATTCATTCCCTTTACATTCGATCATTCAGAGACCCCCGACGCCTACCGATATCCAGAAGACCGTCCACGGATATTATTTTTAGTCTTCCCCTCCGAAGCCTCGACTTGCACGCAACCTTTTCGCGTCGTCACATTCGCCGGGGTCCTTTTGCAAGAGCGTACCGTCCCGCCTCCCCCTCAAACTGTCTCGGCGATCGCGAAAAATTCCACTCGAAGTCTGCGCGCGGGGCCGTTGCGGGCTTAATCAAAGGCGAAAGGCAAATGTCATTTTCTTCCCTTTTCATCTCAAGGACGAGTTTGAAGACTCGTGCTCTCACGCGCGCATAAGTCATCCAGTGAGAGAAAGGGCGGGGGACCTGGTTCCGGCGGAGCGAGTGTTTCTCGATTTGGGGAGACTGCGCGGCCCGCCCGCGTCTGAGCATTGAGCGATATGGTACTGCATGGCGTTCCTTGGGATCGAGGGCGGTTTGGCGGACGCCGTATACATCCCTATCCTGTTCCTGCCCTTTCCACGTTAGCCTAACATTCTCCCTTCTATTACAGCCTTCAACATCCCATTGCCGCTCAATACGCCCTTCATCCATTTTTCCAGCCTCCTTAAGATTTCTTCCAACAAACCCCTCTCCTCGCCCACCATACCTAGTACTTCATTTGTTTTTCTTTCGATCCATTTCACCTTCTCCATTCTTCTCCACACCCATATTTCAAAAGCCTCCAATCTACTTCTGTCCTCCTCCTTCACAAACCATGTTTCCGCGCCGTATATACCTACGCTCTATATCAAAGTTTTTACGAGCCTTCTCATAAAATCTTTACTCAACGTCCCTGTTATCAACTCCCTCCTCCTTGTAAAAGCCTCCTTACATAGCGCAATTTTTCTCCTTACGTCCCTACTACTTTGAACGTGTTTGTCCAAAACACTTCCTTATTACGTCAACTGTTTTACCTGCTCTAGTTTTTGTCTCCCTATTTTATTGTTTAGTTTAGTCTTTTTCTTTCTGGAAAATCGCATTAATTTTGTTTTATCAATATTGATTCTCATTCCGTATCTATCGCACTGAATTTCCAAGTCACTCAGCAGTGTTTTCAACTCCTTGGCTGACTGAGCAACTAATGCTTGGTCATCAGCAAACCCTACTGATTGTACGAATTCCCCTGCAACTTTACATTACCGCCTCCAGTTCTTCCCATGCCTCTTTAATCATTTCCTCCACATATACGTTGAACAGCACCGGTGACAATGGGCAACCCTTCCTTATACCTCGTCCTAACACTGCCCATCCGGACTCTCCGTTCCCCACTCGCACCTGAGCAGAATGAGACATGTACAGGTTACGGATTAGTCTCCTGTCCCTCCAATCCATTCCTATTTTCTGTAATACCAGCATTAATTTGCTTTTTCGAAATCTACGAAACATGCAAATACGTCCTGATTGTATTCTATATTCCTCTCGATTAGTGATATCATGACTGCAAAGGCACGCGTGCCTCTCTCCTTCCTAAACCCAAACTGATCATCCTCTAAGTAATCATTTGCCCTACTCTCTGTCCTTTTGTTGATGATCCTGAGAACAACTTAGCGGCGTGGGAAATAACAACTGTTGTTCTGTAATCCTCACATGATGTAGCTTTTACCTTTTTCTGAATAACAACTAACACTGATCTCATAAAATCTTCCGGCCAGATTCCTTCCTCATAGATACTAAGAATAAGTTCTCTTCCTCTTAAAATATCTTCCTCCCACATTTTCCTAAACCTAGTAGTTCCGCAGTAATGTTGTCTACCCGCAAGGCTTATTTGGTTCCATCTGCCTTAAAGTTCCTTATATCTCATATTCGAGTATGCCTAGACCTAAGCTAAACAGCGGAACATTAGGGCGCTAATAGTAGCGGGAGTACACATCTACATAATACCCCGCAAGCCGCCGCAAGGGTGTGTGGCGGGGGGTGTTAGGTCACCACCCGTAAAAGGAAAAAACCCGCATTCAAAACCAATAAATACATGCAAACCTCTGCTCACAGTGGTGCACACATTCATGCAAAAATACTTTTATTTTACAGGCATGAAATTACATATGCTATCATCTAACAAATAATGGCACCTCAGGATTCAGTAAGAAATTCATCCAATATCGTGGAAGCTAGAATTTGATGAGTAGGAAGGCGAAATTGCACTAGCACAAGAGAACATGCAACATAAACGCTCCCCTCCCCAAGTATACGTGGTGGCAGACTCAAAATTGGTTGCGTGCATTTCAAAAATATGCAAAATTGCATCGCGGAAATGGCAGAGCCAACCCGATTCTAGCATCGATCGGTACGTCAGATCCGTCATCGTCGTTGTACGTCAACACATCATTACTCATCAACATCAACAGCCATAATACATCAACGAAATCAACGCCATTGCCCTGTGGCTAGTATTGTCATTCAAAACCAAAGTTGTCCAAAGTATTTTCCAAAGTTGTCCACTTCGTCTCATCCCTCAATCCCCATACAGTTATTGTCCACCAATTGGGTCCTCCTTCCTCTTCTCTTTCCTTCCGCCATTCCCATAATCCTTCTTCCTTTTATTCTCTCTAGTAGTATGCACCCTCCTCTACTCCTCTCATTGCTTTCTCATTCGTCACTCTCTCATGCCCTCCGACTTTCTCTGCGTTCACAGTTCGAAGACATTTCAAGAATCCACTTAATCTTTTCCCTATGCTTAGTAAAAATCCACGTTCTGAACCAATAATTCAGGAAAACTATTCCTTAAACCTTTGTTCAGCGGTCCGAATGGCAATTGTTTTGATGTTTTAATCAGAAGCTATTGAAACTCGAAGTTATGTATTCAGCTGTTCAAACCCGAGCTAAAACGATTACAAATAAAACCATCAATGATTCGGTGACAAATTTCTTCCCATTAGACATGGAGCTTAGTATAGTCTGAACCGATCAGTTGTGTTTTCCATTTGTATGTACTTTTATGAATTTCTTTCAAGAACACCGAATCATTTCTATTTCTGCACGAAAGGTATTTCTTATTCTTCTTGGCGTCCCTCTGAATGGGAGAGTGTTGCATCAATCCCCCGAAGTTTTTATCTTCAGCGTCCCATACTAACTGTAATTGACGTCAATTGAAATTCAAACACGCGCTTTTATTGCTCTTAACAGTGAATTTTTATGTGCCCGAAGCAACCCGCCCGGTGTTGATGTCTGTCCAATGAGGCCTCGGAGATAATCGGCAACGGAGGGTATTTGAGGACGCATAGGAAAAAAGGCTCTCTCTTGATATATCTCTCTCTCTTGGTTTTATCATCGGGTGTAATGCGACGTCGCTTTTTCCTCGAATATCTGGGATTTTTCCTGCCGGGAGATACAATTAGACTCGTGCGTCATCATGTTGGAGACAGCCCACGTGTTTACCTGGGTGTGCGCGACGTGGGGGTGGGGAGGGCGAGGGAGGAAGACTCATTCAAAGCCCCCTTTCTTCTTGTCATCAATGAAAGACACTGTTCTCATCGGTCCTTCGCCCCACCCTCCTCCTCGTCTCCCTTCCCCTTTCCACACCCCCGCCCGCCAACTACGTCGATTCCCACCCAAGAGGGGAGTGTGTCATATTCCGTTCGCGCTTTGAGAGTCTCTCGTAAATTATCGTTTCCCATAGCGACAACGGCGTGTTCCAATTCCCTGTCTAAATCATGAATCAAGATCAGGAATTCCTCGGCTATCTCATAATTGACGGTAGCATAATGTTGACTCGAGTGTGCTGCCATCGAAACATTGCTGCGGTTCCAACAATATTGCTCATCCTTAGCGCCGACCCCTCAAGTATTTGTGTTAGGGTCAGGTGATGCAATGCGGGGACACTACTATTGTTGGTTGCATTTTTTTTCAGGCTGATACATTTGTTAGTAATTCGAGCTTTATCGCTAGCGAAACATTTATTGATAATAATGGTTAATATTAAAATGATTTTCGTCTCCCATTAAAAGACGTCGTCACTATTCTGGAAAAATCGTAGGTCCTGGGGAATTTAACACCAGTCCTGTAAAACGAGGACGCCAAGGGCATTTCATTAAAACAGCGGGAATTTGTGAGATTTTTTGCAATGGAAAACCTAAAATGTGGGTCATCTACTCCGGAACATCAGCTGTTGGAATGACTCCCCAAGAATATTCTGCTGATTATAGCAGTGGTGGTCGTGCCGAATGGTGACGTGATAAGCAGTGGTCTTCATCGCCAGAAAATATAATTAGAGGGTTTCATTCGTTTCAGCTTCCCTTTCCTGTCTTCTTGGCTGGCCTTACCGATACGAATTGGTTATGCCTCGCATTCGCACCCCTTGCTGTGCCATTGACGCATTCCAGGGTTGATTGGTCTCGCTCTCTGGTTCTCCGCTTCATTCTTTCTTCTCCGCTTCATTCTTTCTTCTGCTAACATCTTCAGGGGCTGTCTAAGAGTATGCTCACAGGGATTGCCTCAATCTTCTTCTGTGTTTACCACACATTGATTTCTTACTCTGCTCTTCTTGCGACTTCTGCATCGGTGATAGGACCAGTACATTCTATATTTTTATATTTTTTGTGCCATCGTCATCATTATGTAGCAACGTATATATTGTTGCTATAGGCCTTTCTTTTCAGCTCTCATGATCATCCAATTTTGAGTATTTTAGTTTCCCCTGCAGAAATACACGGTCCCTGAAGTATTTATGTCGAAATGCTAATTGATGTCTTCTTAGACGGGAATAATCAAGGCAGTTTTATAGATTCAGGCCAACCTATTGAGCTCACGGGTAAACGTTTCTTTTTACCCAATAGCAAGAAATTCAGCCTCATTGAATTTTCTATACTCTGTTGTGGTTTTCTCACGACCCTCTATTCCTCCAGAAATTAAAATTATGACATTTCTACTTTGATTAAAATCTTTTTCGATACTTTCCCATTCCACCTGATACATGGCACCTGGACTCTTCTGAAGTAAGTTTTCGAAATGGCTCGATTTAACTCCCGCACTCGCCTCCGACCGTGCAATGGCACGCCGCTCGTGAACTGTTGCTTTCTCCAACCACGCGTCTCCACCCGCGAAGGATGTCTGCACAATGCAGGGGAGTCGGGCTTTTCCCATTGCGAGCTCCACCCACGTGCTCCTCCGTCCTTGGCCGCCGTCCAACAAGGTTTTGTCAACCGCGGGAATGCTGTAGCCCTGACGGCTATAAGACACGGCCCGGGAGAGGCCCTGGCTGGGAACTACCCGTGGCTTCTTTTCGTAGGAGTTTGCAGCTAAACGCCTCGTCGGTGTGCCCGGGGCTGTGCAGGTCGATTGCAAGAGCGGGGTGTGGACGGGCGACGCCGGGACGAGGTCAGATTGACTCGTGTTGAGCCATTATCAAACATTCTCCAGGATGGGTGCTATGTCTGGGTCGAAAAGGTCGTGTCATTCGGGGATATTATTTTCATATAATTATAATAGGCAAAGATACATAATTTTATTTGAAATTAAAACTGTGCTTAGTGACATACGCCTAGGCTTTCATTTTCCATCTCTTCGAACTATTGCAATTCAAAGTGACGACTATTTCTTAACTAACCAGTCTCGTATAGATATCCATGAATCTCGGATAGATAAAACGTAATATGAGGGATATCGAGCACAAATTGTGACTCATAGTCTATCCAGTAACCCAATTCTGATAATAAAGAGTGATATTTCCTTTGAAAGCTGGCTGAATAGAGTTTTTTAAATCCATCCGATTGAAAGAAACAGTTTGTCTGTTTCCTCCGTGATGACCACGAATGTTTCTTTCGCCGTACGACGACTGATTACTTGTTATTCTTTGCGAAAATGAATATAGATAAGTCACTCGTGTGCTCGGGAGGTTCGGGATAATAATATTGACACAAGGATCGACTTCCCTCGTTCCAACAGACACTTGCATCGTTTAAGCGTTGAAGTCATTGAATCGGCCAATGCGAAATTGAATGGAATAATCTCCCTCGACGAAGTATTCGACAAAATCATTTCCTGACCCCATCCGAGATGAGTGAAGCACGTCAGCCCACTGGTCATTTGCAATTCAATGAGTTCAGAGTGAAAGTGCTCTTGAACAAGAAGCAACGTTGGCATAAACGTTGTAAAGGCGCCCTATGTAATTTACTTGCATCGATTCGCATACTACTTTGCAGCGAAAACAAATGAACGTGGGAAATGTTAACGGGCGTTGTAAATAAGAAGGGGCTAGACGTTCCAATTTGTCGCTCTTGGTATATCTGCCTGTTTGGGCAGTCCTTTTGAGGGAAACAGTCTACTTCGTCTAGTACCCACACGGTCGGTATACAAATGACTTTTCTCCCAGCACTCTTGGGTGAATCGCCATTGATTTCCAATCCCCGTCACGATTTCTCGGTTTTGCAAGGCCTCGCCGCGTCACCGCGTACGCTGCGGGAATATTAAATTGGCCTCATCACTCGCCCGCAAATGCAAAGGTATTGCAGAAGCGGCGGCGCCCGGGGCGCACGGCCCTCCGACAAATACAATGAACTGTAACATTTGTAGCTTCTCGGTGAGTTGCTAATTTGCAGTCGACGGCCTGTGAACGCTCGAGTGAGCACTTTGGAAGATGCAAAACTTATTCCCATCGTTGGGATTTTATTTAAAGATTTAAAAGTAATCATAATTGTTATTTTGAGTTGCACAGGAAACTATGATTTGTGTTTATAGAATTATCAAAAAAGGTGCACAATTTATATTTTTTAAAGTGTTTCTGCATGTTCTAAAATTTTTAATTGCTTCATGACAGATAAACAATCGTCTTTATTTTGGGACAAGATTGAGAATGTGGAGTCTCTCTTACCACTTAACCGCTAAAAATATTTCCGGTACCGGGAATCGAACCCGGGCCTCCAGGGTGATAAGTATGCTGCGTGAATGTTGGAGGTGGATCGGATAAGCCTAAACTTTAAACGAATTCGTAAGGAACACAATCGGGAATGACGAGGAGGTCCGAGGGACAAAAAAAAATGTGATTCTGCTCAATGGACTTAAGCCAAGTGCACACACACCCTTGGTGCAAATCGAACTCCTAGATTTTTGGACTCGGGGGAGAGGAACCTCGACCTATGCTAGGCCGGAGATCTCTTCACAAGGTATTAATTATTGAGAGAGCCTCTCGTTCTGACAGCATTAATCGTGCCACATCTGAACCCACTTTTTCCATAATACTCGAATTAAATAGGTTTGCACTTTGCAACTCACAACGTCATAACTTTTAATCAAGTTCATCCAAGTTTGGGAACTTACATTTTTGTCATGAATACTTCATATGACGTATAATTGTTATCCGTGATTCCTGTACCCTCCATATTGTTCTTGAAATGCAAACGTTGTTTATTCAATATAATAATTATTATTGATGTTCATCATTGTTTCCTTGTTGTGAATCAGATCCCATTGATTTTTCCCCTCTGAAAAGTTACTGTTTTCATTTTTGGTCAAAACGTTGCTCTTAACAAGTTAATATTGCTTCCTTCGCAGCTGGTGACTTCGTGAAGTTCGGATTCACAATGGCTAGCACGACTACTTTGCTGTCTTGGGGTTTGCTGTCGTACCACGACGCTTACGCTGCCTCAGGTGAGTGCCTCGGTTCCCTGTCGCTATAACTCCCCGACATACTCGTATTTCCTCGTCATGTCATGCATACTAAAGCATCGTGCTTCTCTTACGCACGGAGCATTAGATGCAACCAATCCCACTTGGTAGTGAAGCGTTAGTTGTTGTTGGCGCGCTGCGCTGTTTATTGGGAATAGTAAACATATCGCTCCATTTAATGATCAACGACGCTCTACGAGCGCTCGACGCGCTCATCGGAGCCAGAGTACACCGAATCATCAATTTGACGCTAGACGGAAATATACAATTCGTGGAGGGAGTTGACATCAACAACACATTGGTCATGTAAAAATGTTTTAGCGGTGATAACCAAATTGAAGCCAACGTAGCCATATTCAACGCAAAAATTGACATAAACATAAAGATGAATAAAATTTAATGGAAATAAATTTAGTAATGCCCTTTTAGACGAATGATGCGTATTAATTTCCTCAAATTTCACAAAGTGCGCGAGGGAAAAATATAATAGTTTATTGTCTAGATGCTTCCCTGGAATCGTCACTTCTTGCAAGAGTAGTGCTTTGGAGTTTGAATTATTCCCAATTCGACTCGACGGAATGGAACTTGGGACAGTTGCAGTAGTAATGAATGGAATTCCCGCCATCTTTTCACCTTTTCCACCGTAATCAAAATTATTAGTGAGAGGAGAAATTGTAGGGCATTCTGATCAGGATAAGTTCTCAGGGCCGGTTTGAGCATAAACCATTCAACAATTCTGGAAGTAATTATTTTTACATGGTTGTTAACCTGCGCGTGACTTAATAGGTATGAATACTAATATTATGTATTTGCATGATTTTTCGCTTAAAATTGCAGTGCCATTTTCGCCTCAAACCACCACTAGGCGGAATTATTTGAAATAATAGCTAATTTTTTTCTATTTATCCTAGCCTACATTGCCCCCTGACCCCTAGGGTGCGTGTCAGGAGGAGTTAACACACCAGGAAGAAACATTAAAAATTGAATTTTGCAACGTAAGCAATCGAATAAGATCCAATCTTAAATGTATTAACTGTTAATTTGTGTGGTGGTACAATAGCACAAAAAATCCATTATTTACGATCACTCCAATTCTTTTTCTTGCAAATTGTTCATATTTTTTCTTTGTGCTCTCCTTTGGGGGCAAAGAAGCGGATGTCGTGGTCAGAGAACGTTTTCCTTATTATATCTGTGGAGCTACCGGTTCATATATATTTTTACTGCATGCCAATGTCGATATTTCTGGAAATCTTAGCAAACTAGACCTAAGTGCTAAGGCACTGATCTCCCGAAATGGAGCGGTAAGAGTTGTACCCGTTATGAATTCTGAAGCGCGGTTGTCGCTTGGCGAGGTGTCGCGGGCGGTGGTGGCTTCCGATCTGCTCATTTTCCCACGGCCGGCGTGTGCGACCTGAATGCTTGGTCGGGATTTCCTCGATCGAGGTGGAGTGAGCACGTCCGTTCGGGAGTGCATCCGGTTTGGGCGTAAATCTCGATGTCTAACATCCCAGTTGGTCCTTGAGGCTGAAAGGCGATTTTTCCGATATTTTTTTCTGGAAAAATTCGAAAGGGCTTTTACGGCGGCCTCGTAGAATCGTAGGGCGTGCTCTAGAGTCTTTGGTCGCCCTAGTCGATGCCGCCATCCATCTATCTTGATAATTGAGTGCCAAAGAGCGAAACTTCCTCTCATTGATAATTTTGTTATTTATGTGGATTCGGCACAGGAAAAATTGAATCTCCGCTTTCCTCGGAGGAGCCTCAAACTCTCCTTCCGTCGTCCTCGTAGATATATTATTATGACGGCAAGGTGAAATAAAACATATTCGTTTAATGTTTTCCATCTTTGTGAAGGAGTATTCGTCCTGGAATTCTCGATTAATATGTTTGCTCACTGGCTAAATTCGTTGCGGGAGACATCTACAGTTAATCGTCACTTTCAAAATTTGTGATCGAAGTACGAGTATTCTCTTATATGTAGAAATAAACCGGCACGAGTAATACAAAATGAACAAACTTTTAATCATAAATTTTGTCAGTTTTCATACTCAAATAATCAAGCTTATCATATCGTCTTGGAAACTAACTCGATATCCTTTCCTCAACTCGCGGAGTGTTCTTATTCATACTGCTTTGAAGAGAGCTTGGCCCATGGATTTGGTGATGAGAATTAAACGCTGGGGACAAAAGTAGTGCTGTTGCAAAAAGAACTGTAATAATTTCTGTGGAATTTCCGTATTTTCAGATTTTTTGTAGTTATTGGTTGCTAGTTGGTTAGTATCCCGAATTGCAAGGTATATTTTCAACATCGAATAAATAATTTTGTCAATCGGCATTAACGGGATTGCATTTTCCCATGAAAATGTGATGAGTATTTATATAAGGCACTAGGAGATCGATATTTTATATTTAACTGTGTACCATTCGTGTTAATCAACACATATACACAAGCATAAATTAGTATGGACTTAGTTTGATTTCAAGGTGAATATTTTGAATTATCCGTGATTTAATGCCCCTGGTGTGTGCCAAGGATGGTGTAAATGAATACCCTTGTCATTCTCAGGTCAACTGGGACCGGCAATAAAAGCAATCAAGTGGGCTACGGATTATTTTATCAAGTGCCACGTGGGACCGAACGAGTTCTATGGACAAGTAGGCGATTTCAATCTCGACCACAAGTTTTGGGGCCGCCCCGAGGACCTCAACATGTCTCGGCCAACGTACAAAATAGACGCCAACCATCCAGGTGAGTCATATGTGAAAGATTCAGAAGAACGCACCACCTTCTTTGTTTGTGACCCAGAACATGTTCGACTACTTTGCCTTGGACTTTCACAGTTTGAGAATGGATGTCTTAAACCCAAAACCGAGTGTCAGTGCTGTTATTCCTCCAGTTCTTTGCATTACCCGTGTGGTTTGTAAATATTTGTTCAACCATATGTGACTTATGAACATAGATAAATCAGTCCCATTTAAAAACAGATAGCATCTATGTAGAACCCATCTCAACCTTGGCATCCAAGTCGTCTCTCTCTTTCTGTATTTGATTTGTGCTAGGGCACTCTGAACCCTGAATGTCATACATTAATTTACGATGGTAGAATTGGCATATCATATTTATGCAGGATGCAGTTAGATAAAGTGCATGTTTTAACTGTCGATTAAGTTTTTCCTGGTGAATCGTTGTATCACTAGTGTTTTCATCCATTTTCCGATGTTTCCATGGAAAAAAACCCGAGGTTATGTTCCAGTTTCATCTAGTATTCTAAATATTATTGCCAAATTCGGAGAAACATGCAACAATGAGAGGTTCTTGGAGATCTTTCGAATCATGTGTGGGATGTGTGACTCAGTAGTCCCATGTTATAGCTTGGAGCACAAGGATCAAGTTGAGGAACCTGGTTACAAAAACTACAAAGTTACAAACGATTCGTACACCTTGGAAGATGTCTACATTTCAATAGTAATTCAGTACGATGGAAAATAAGTCGAAATCAAATGTTGCATATCTTGGAAAATATTGTGAATTCACTTTTCCCCGTACATAAATGATTCTACCCTGAGGGCGATGCGCGAGTCGGGCATCGAAACGTTGCCAACATGGAACCCCTGACCCGGCGGAAGACCCGAGAAATCTTCATGAATTCAAACTGGCACATCTATGATAGGGGAGGGAATGTGATTACTTCTATAACTGAATTGGTCGTCGAAACAAGATTGGCAAAACAATTCCTGGAATTAACTAAAAGATCCCGTCAAACCCATGATTTATTTACATCCTCGTTTTTCCGTCACTACTCGTGAATACATCTACATAATACCCTGCGAGCCGCCGCAAGGGCGTGTGGCGGGGGGTTGTTAGGTCACCACCCAAAAAAAGGAAAAAAAGAAAAACCGCATTCAAAACCAACACACACATGCAAACCCAAATCCACAGTAGTGCATACATTCATGGAAACATCCTATCATTTTACACGCATTCAAATACACATCTACCTCCCCTCACTCCACAAGCATGCAAGTACATATGCTTAATTATAACAAATAATTGCACCTTTGATATTGAATGCACCTACAGCGAATCATAAGACGCAGGCATTCGTGCTTTATGTATTTTAATTTTATGCAAGCGCATAGACATAGATCAGATTGAAGCAAACCGTACCAAATAACTTCTTGGCTTGTTTTCGGATCCAACCAGACTAGTTACCCTTGTGATGCGAGTGTGATGTTGGGATGCGTTATGCACTTTCGATCGCCTATCTCATTCGGTCCTCGGAGGTCCTTGGCAGTCCTCTGTGGAACCTTCGTCCTAGAGGCGCTTTCTCTTCTTCCCCCTCGTTTACACCTGAGCTTCTATTTATTAAAAAAGGTTGTTTTATGTTTTAATTATATGTCCTGCAAGCCACCCCAGGGGTGTGTGACAGGGGATGAATACATAGCAGACAAATTTTACCCGAAAATGACCCTACCGCGGTCAGATAATGTTATTCTAATCCCTTATCGTTTGTGGAAAGAATGACATCTTAAACCCATCTGTTCCAAACTTAATCTCTCTAATTTTATAGAAATGATATCTTCTACCGTAGTACGATAGGGTTAATAATACAATTTCAGCATAACTGCTAAAGAGACTCCATTCCAATTTACGCAAGAGCTTCAGTCTGTAAATTAACCTTCGTTCCGAAAATGATTCCCAGTCTAGCATTCCCAATATTCAAGGTCGGTCTTAATTTTCCCCGAAGCTAACTCCTTCGCCTCTCTCTCCCCCGCCAGGTTCGGATCTCGCCGGGGAGACGGCCGCTGCCCTCGCCGCCGCCTCTCTGGCCTTCCGCGCCACCGCCGATGCCTTCGACGCCGCCGTCACCTCGGACGGCACCGGTACCCCCGTGATGGACGCGCGGACGTACGCCGATCTTTGCCTGAAGCATTCGAAACAGCTGTACCGCTTCGCCAGCCAATACAGGGGCCTATACCACGAGGCCATCAAGGGAGCGGCCCAGTACTACGAGTGAGTAGAGACGCCGAAGTAATCGAAGACCTAACCAATGCACCCGATCATATTTTGGACCGACACTGCTTTTGTCAATATTTTAGGTTTTTCAGTCTTATCACCGCTATTTTGGTATATCAGTCATAATTATTGGTGATTTTATTATAATATTTTCAAATTTCACCAACCAAATTGGGTTGTTTATAAACAGTTCCACGCATTAGTGTCGGGAACTGATATTAAAACTGAACCAGCCTCCATGCAAAGCATGAATGATGTTAGCGATCACTTTCAGGATTTTAGGATCTTCTCTCGAAAAGTTTAAAAGTGAAATTTTTAGAAAATGAAAACAAAGAAATGCCTGTGCTTTTTAATATTTTGGGAAATTGCATTCTAACGCGTAATTACTTTTATCTCCAGTTATAAGGAAAAGATACGAGAATGACAAATGTTAGCAAACAGCTAAAAGTGAGCAAAACAAACAAACTCAAAGAACATAACAAGGAAGTGAATAAACAAAATTACGACACAACGCATGAGTGAAAACGCTGAATATGCCTGAATTTGTAATTCTCGAGGTATCCTACATTCACAGTTCATATATAAATATATATAACGATAAACACAGTAATCAACCCGAAGGTCGGTTTAGTAGGTGATGGTAGAGCTCACCCATGTGCCAAGCCCATATACAAATATATGTATATATATATGTATATGTATATATATATACACTTTTTTGGAAAACCCACAAACGTGTAATGTAAATTCACTGATAGTCATAACAAACACAGAAACCAAAACACAAAAGAGGAAAAACTCACTGGTTCTCGAATTTTCGGTGGTCCAACCACCTTTCTCAAGAGGAATTAGGAACAGAACTGATTCTGTTCCTAATTCCTCTTGAGAAAGGTGGTTGGACCACCGAAAATTCGAGAACCAGTGAGTTTTTCCTCTTTTGTGTTTTGGTTTCTGTGTTTCTTATATACATATATATATATATATATATATATATATATATATATATATATATATATATATATATATATATATATATATATATATATACATATATATACATATATATGTATATATATATATATATATGTATATGTATATGTATATATATGTATATGTATATGTATATATATGTATATGTATATGTATATATATATATATATATATATATGTATATGTATATGTGTATATATATATATGTATATGTATATGTATATGTATATGTATATGTATATATATATATATGTATATATATATGTATATGTATATATGGGTCGCTGTGGTCCAGTGGGTAGAGCGTTGGACTACTGACCGGAGGGTCCCGGGTTCGATTCCCGGGCAAGGCTCTGGGCACCTGTAGCTCCACCCAAGCTAGTTGATTTTTCGGGTTCCAGATCTTCCTGGGAAACCATAACCGGCACAGGGAAAGGAACTGGCCCCCCTACCCTGATGTGTGATTATTCACACGCCGTCGGGCTTGGTACATGGGTGAGCTCTACCATCACCTACTAAACCGACCTTCGGGTTGATTACTGTGTATATATACCGATATATATATATATATATATATATATATATCGGTCCATTTCACCTCCATTCTTCTCCATGCCCACATTTCAGAAGCCTCCAATCTACATCTATCCTCCTGCTTCAGCGACCACGTTTCCGCGCCGTACATAGCTACGCTCCATATCAGAGTTTTTACGAGTCTTGTCTTAACATCCCTACTCAACGTCCCCGTCATCAACTCCCTCCTCCTTGAGAAAGCCTCCTTGCCTATAGCAATTCTTCTCCTTACGTCCCTACCACTTTGACCGTATTGGTCCAAAACACTTCCGAGATATATAAACTGCTCTACCTGCTCTATTTTTTCCCCGCCTATTTTAATATTTAGCTTAGCCTTTTTCTTTCTGGTAAATCGCATAACCTTTGTTTTATTAATATTGATTCTCATCCCATATTTATCGCACTGAACCTCCAATTCACTCAACAATGCTTGCAACCCCTTGGCTGACTGAGCAACTAATGCTTGGTCATCAGCAAACCTAACCGATTTTAAGAATTCCCCTCCGACTTTCATTCCTATCTCCAGTTCTTCCCATGCCTCTTTAATCATTTCCTCCACATATACGTTGAACAGCACCGTAGACAATGGACAACCCTGCCTTACACCTCTTCCTAACACTGCCCATCCGGACTCTCCGTTCCCCACTCGCACCTGAGCAGCCTGAGACATGTACAGGTTACAGATCAGTCTCCTGTCCCTCCAAATATATATAAATATATAGTATATATATCCTTCTGTGAATGAATGATATGTTCTGCTTAGTGAAGCGGGTTTTCACGCTGTGGTTCTCCTTTCCTCTCTATTCACCAATAAACTTCTTCTTCAATCTTTGCCTTCTAATTTATACTAATCACTTACCACTTGGAGCCTCTTGAATCCTTTCACTAATTTTCCTTTTAACATTCCTTCCAGAGAATTAACCAGAAAGCACTCTCTTTTTATCCAAGAGCCTACCCGATTCCTCTTTCTTAATGCCTTCATTGTGTTCTCCTCCTATCCATCCAACTAATCTCCCACTTCCTCCTTTGTTGAAATTCATATCTCTATCCCATACAATGTCACTCTCCAAAGTTAACCAATTGCTATTTTTTTTCGTCCTTTTTAAAACGGTTCACACAAAACCATTCTCTTAATTTTTCAATTTCCACCTTCGTTATCCCTGAACTTTACTTGACATTTAAACTGCGATGATATCTTGATAAAATGAACGTTCTCTGGCATTGCTCGGTGGAACATCTCAAGTAAAATGAAGGGATATTTTTGTACTTCCGTGTGAAAATACATTTCTATCTTTAAGCAGTTTTCCAGGTACTTTAAGTTCATTTTTTGTTCAACATGTTCCTGCTTTTTCCTTTTCAACTTCCGTCAGGAAACATTCTCCCAATGTAAAGCTTTCCGATTTCCCTGTAGTTACCATACTATCATTCTAAGTATTCAAAGGTCGAGAAACGGCGAGGAAAAAGGCGTAGGAGCGCAGTCTAGGGGAACTCTTCTATGACGCTGATCTAATCTCCTGGCTGTCAGTTAAATGCCTTTTTTTAAATCCTTAACCGTTGAACAAGTTCTTTATTTGACTACTCAGGACAAAATATTCACGGTGAGATCTGATGTTTCCCCGGCGTTCATCCACAATGGTTATTCCACATTCTCGTCAGGGTGTCTCTTCGCGGCAACAGTTTCTCCAGCCATGCTGCTGGCGTCTTCAACTCAGAAGTCAAGTCACTTCTGACCTCAAGGCGTCAGAAGCAAGGCTGGATGAACTGCCGTTTGCAAAATACACCCTGAAGTGGAGGAACGCCCAAAGCCTTAACCATCGCGACAACAGTCATGGGTAAACATGCTTTTCATCTTGCTGCAGAGTAAATTGGTAATATTTTTATCATTAACACTAATTTCCAATCGCCAGCATCTAGATGAGCTAATATGGAGCGATCACAAAATGTTAAAAGTAAATATTTTTCACGCGTGAATATTTATTTGATTTAATTTTCCAAACGATTATCTTCATTATTTGCAAATTTTTACCATTAGGAATGGCATTCGAGGCATTTTTGTCTAGATTTACCAAGAAATTACCTAAAGCGCCAATATTTGAAGGTAACATTTTAGAAAATAAGTAAATTATGTCCGAATCCTGAAAATGAAATCAAAACTCGGTGACAATCCACGTTTTGCCCTCTCTATCTCAATTCTGTCTCGTAATTAATTTCAAGTGGACCACGCTGTGAACCATGCAGCGCACACATCCTCGCATTTCCCATTCATAGCCGACCCATCTCCCATCTCCACTTGGCCTCGCTCACTTCCACTCGCCCTCGCGTACTACGCTTTTTTCACTGGATTATTTTTCGCGCCTGCAATTTGAAATAAAGTTATCATTTTGGTTGATTTTTCTATCGGGTCTTTCTAGCCGTTGGCATTTCAATAATTTCTTCTGTTTTCAACCAACAGGTCCACTGATTACGGTGACGAGCTGACATGGGCTGCCGCTTGGTTGTTCAAAGCCACGAATGACACCACTTACTTGGACGAAGCCGAGCATCATTACATGAAATTCCGGCTGAAGGAGAGACCAAACGAATTCTTTTACAATAAAAAAGTCGCCGGAGTTCAGGTGAGCAGAATCGAAATTTATTTTTCTGCGTTATTAATAATAGAGGAATTAAATTTTTGGCTGAGCGAGTTTAGAATTCGCCTGCAGACTAAAGTGATCCCATGCTGATCGGGTTTCTGATATGGAAGGCGGCCGTTCTGACTCGATCGGTAAAATATTTTAAACTCAATTGTCTATTTCCCTTGATGATATGAGTACCGGGGGCACAATGGCTGTCATTCTGCGTCGACTACAAATATTTGACTTGCCAAAGTTTAATATTTTCTTTGGGGTTCCTTTGATCGTGAAGGTATATTCATTACGAGTATGAAGTAGAAGGATTGCGTTTATTTACTGGTTATACAGTGATGATTTTTTTCTCAGAAAGAGTAACACCTTTCGTTCTCCATCTTGCCGCCCATTGGCCGTGGAGCCCACATGTTTCACGGGAGGAATGCGAATGTCCCGTCGAAAACCGAAATAAAAACCCGGTTCTTCCGTTTTTTCCCTGCAGGTTCTCCTGGCGCAGTTGACTGGTAGGCCGGAGTACGTGGACGCGGCACAGGCCTTCTGCGACTTCTCATCCGACTTCCAGAAGCGTACTCCTCGCGGCCTCATCTACATCGACAAGTTTGGAACCCTTTGCCACGCCGCCAACGTTGCGTTCGTCTGTCTCCAGGTAAGTCGGTCGATTTGATCAGGACATTGGATGCGAGATTCAAAGATCCCCACTCTCTTAACTAAAGGTCTACGCACTTGATGGGGCCTAGGGCATATCTGGGGATGTATTGGAATGATTTCGGGTAGGAAATAGCTTGGGCTGGGATTAGTGGATAATCCATTGGTAGTGAATACTTTTCGGGGGAGTCATATCCCGGTTGGATCACTGGATTTGACCGGAGAAGAAATGCATTGGTTTCCATTAAAAATTGATTCCCCAATTTTTGTTCTGAAGTTCGGAAATTGTACGGAAATGTTAGCAAACGTACTTGTATTAGACTCTGATTTGCTCAAAATGTTTGTTTTGCATTGCCGTCCTCATTCCAGCGTTAATAATAATTTAGGGAATGACATTCATGTATTAGATTTTTGTGCTTTAATCGGAGTTGAACGTATCTCAGTAACTCATTGACGGTCAATGGTATTTTGATTCTAGCTTATTGCAATTCCCCCAGGAGTATTAAGTGAGTTTCCAAAAACAATGTTATTATCATATTTTAGAATCAGTGCTCACCTTATTGCAAATTTCTCCTTTGGACGTTAAATTAACGGTCAATTTTTCCGCTGAAGCGCAGCTCGTTCTTTCGTTACAATTGCTATGGTATGAGCATCATCTTTGGTGTTTTGGAGTGAAAAAGGTACATCTAGTAGTGAAATTGACAATGACCGGCCGTTTTTTTTAATCTGCTTACTCATTCGGTGTTTTTCAGGCGGCTGAACTTGGAATTTCCCACGGAAAGTACGAAAACTTTGCTCGACAGCAGATACATTACATGCTTGGGGATTCCGGGAGAAGCTTTGTCGTTGGATTTGGAAAGAACCCCCCCGAAGCAGCCTCACCATGCAGCGAGGTAAGAACAAGAAGGCTATGAATGAATTGACATGCGTCGAATGACAATGTTTAAGTCGCCTAATGACTCAAGTTTAGTGGTAGAAGGTTTCTTTTGTGCTAAACCGCAATATTTTGAACGATTTGAGATATTTTCAATCGAAGTTTATCCTTGTTACTGCGAGCCCATTGATGTCTTCGGTCCTTGGTAAATGTACGTCTCGGCATAAAATTAATCTATGCAGTGATTTCCGCAGCGATTAATTGCTAAAATTGGGATTGATTCACTTTTCCATTGTCCCATTGCACATGAGTGTTCTCTTTCATTTGACGTTTTTTGCCTGGATTTTTTTTTAATTTCGCAGAGTTCTCATCGAGTGCAATCGCCATTTTATCTAACGAGCCTTCTGCCATGTCATGTGCCAATTTGGCATATTTTTTATCGGTGATTTTCTTTTATTGCCCTATTAAACCATTTGATGGACCATAGTCGCTGGTGATTACAATGCGTGTGTGTAGTGAATACACTATACATTTATTTCACCCCTAATTTTTATTTAAATATGACATTCTTCTCCATACCTTTCTCTGACATTCAAAGAGTTATTTGTATAATCGAAATTTTCCTTATAATTCGGACCGTTGGATTAAATCTGACCTTCAGCTCGTATGTTATACATTTTTTTCTGGGGTTTATCCGATAGACTTGACGAGATGGGCAATCACTGTCTCTCTACCAAATTATGGTTTCGGAGAGCAGGACGAGTACGCCGGATCCATCCTTTGCGATCATTTAATTCGGTGACCAACGGCTACGCGCTAGGTTCCCCTTTTGCTTTTCAATCGGTAATGTGGGCGAGCGCACTTGGAATATTCCATTCTGTGAAATGAGGTAAAATCAATTTTGGCCACGATGGCGTAATGCAGTTGACGTCACTGACGGTGGGCGGCTCGCCGAAGATCAATTTCGAATCGAGTTGGCCCAGCAGGTGACCTCCGCGATTCTACTCGAGTGGGAGGGCGTACGTCCCGATGTTTCACACCGGCTAACCCGTCCCTCCTCTTCCCCATTGCAGCTCCTGCCCGGATCGTCCCAGCTCCTGCGGTTGGGAAGCCTTCAGCCGCCGCGGCCCCAATCCCCAGACCCTCCGCGGGGCTCTCGTGAGCGGCCCCGATGAGAACGACTACTATGAGGACCAGCGAGAGGAGTACGTCTACAACGAGGTCACGCTCGACTACAACGCGGGCTTTCAGTCGGCCGTGGCCGGCCTCCGACAGCTGCGTCTCCTCGCAGAGGAGGGCGGTCGCCACAACAAGGCGGGCCGCAGCGGCGGCGAGGAGGTGCGGCCCGAGCTGAGGTCGCGGGGTGCGGACGTGAGGATAGCCGCTGTGCTGCCGACGCCGAGGAGGTCGCGGAGGAGGAGAGATAGCGGCGGCGAGGGGGTCCACCAGAGTTGACCGGTGTCGCGGCGTGCGGCCAAGGAAACATGAATCATTTTCGGGGTTTTTGGGGACATAAAAAACGGAAATTTGGGTGCGCGAGTGATGCGACGGAGAGACGAATTAATGAGGCGGCATTTTAGTCGGTATTTTTTTTAATGCGGTGCTCCCAATAGAGTTGCACTCCGTGCGCCATCGGTTGAGTGAATTGCTCCTATTTTAAAATCGCCCATCAAAAAGAAAATGAAAAAAAGCGAAGCTTCCTCACACGATTGGTCGTAACCTCTGGCGTTTTTTGGAAGTTATACATGTTTGTATAGTGAGCTAGACGGTGGTCTGACCCGTAGTCAGGAGATGGCGTTAGGATTGAGTATCTCTTGGATTCGATCGTTCGGTAGTTGGCAAAGGCGGAGTTGGTGAGTTATCTGGATAATTGCATTCTGAAAAGAATGCAGGAAGAGATGAAAGTGAACGAGGGATGATTAGACCGAAAGGGTAATTGTAAAGTATATTTTTATTATCTGTGACGTTTGATCAAATATTTGGTGCATAGGCGTGTTTGAAAGTTAAACACACCCGCCAGTGTGAGGCATTAGCAGAAAGAAGGTGAAGTAGATCATGCGATAAGGGGTTTCTTCCTGGAGGCTAATGAACAGGCTCTCTTGCCAGCAGCATGCTGAGGCGTTGGGGTGAATTTCCCTAAACAATGGCTTTTATTACTGTAATTATTATATTAATATTATTATCTATAAATTCGTGTTTTGTTTTTTCTTGGCTGAATGTGACTTTTGTCTCTGGGTTTGCCTCTTGGTTATTTACATATATAGAAGCTCTATATATATATATGTGTGTGTGTGTGTGTGTGTGTGTGTGTGTGTGTGTGTGTGTGTACAGACGAAGGGCTTCTTTTAGCGAAGTTGCATCGTTGCTGTCATTGGGGTTGCTTAGCGGCCAAGTGTCTGATCTCTGGGACGCTACCAATATGGCATCCCGCGCACGCCAAATTTTTATGGCTGGCGCTTATCTGTGTATAGTCTGTGTTTATTTGTAATGAAAAGGTGCTTTCAGCGCATTGGAGAAATGTTCTGTCTCGGTGTTGTTTCAATGTTTTAAATTGCTCTGTACTATATTTCTCCTTTTTGTATTTGTAATTATTGCATGTCATTCATGTTTTTTACGTTATATTCTTTTTGAATACAGAGTGAAATACATACTGTTGTACACCAGTTTCTTTTACTCAAGTGCCAGTATTGTCCTTACCACTTTTATAAAGAATGAATCGCACATTTTTCTGCTTTTATGATCTGATGGAGCTTATGGTACTAGTTTAGTTGCTAAGCTTACCTCCTGGAAGAATAAATAAATTCCATTTATAAACTGTTTTTAACTTGATAATTGCAATCCATTTTTTGTACAATAATCTCTCGTTACAAAGGTAACCCTAAAGTTTCCTCCGTGAAACATAAGGGAGGTGAAGACCGCTCGAGGGCGCAACTATCGGAAGAAATCACGCGTCCTCACCAGCGTTCATTCGTAAATGAGTGATTTGTCTCATTTAAAGTGTTTCAGATAGGAAATGCTGAAAGTTATTCCGTGATAAATAAATATTCACATTCTCCCACACAATTCATTTCAGAACATATTGGTGAGAATAATTGATTGCCCTGATGGTTGAACCTGTAGAGCCGTCAAAAAGCTTCATGGTGACCTACTAAAGGAAGCAGAATATAATCTCCGAAGATTAAATTTAAAAAGAAATTTAACCTTGCGGCCTCAAGATTAAGCCCTCAAGTTTACTGTACCGGATTTCCAGTAATAAAAGAACACGATACTATTGGATACACTTGATTAGAATGTAAGTTACTTGCATGATCCTATAGTTCATCCAGACTGCAATTAAATTCGTCATGAAAATATCTGTGAATCTAAATGAAGAAAAGATCGGATTTCTCTGCATGTGCAGTCTTAAGATGAGAGAAAATAATTTTCATCTGCGTGGTATATTCTGAGATATGATTTTGGGAACTTTCGAGTGAGTGTTTTTGTATATTAATGATATAAATTTCAATATAATATAAACTAAAAAAAGAAAATAAAGTAAGGAATAGAATAGGCCAAACGGTTGATGGGAGGGGGAAAGATGTTTAGGGGTAGAGGAAGAGTGGGGGAGGAGTTGGTGGAGGAGTGGGGGAGGACCGCGAAAGTGTCTCCGAATCGGTCGTCGATAGAAGGGCGCGTTGATGAGTGTTGAATGGGAGGGAGGGCGTTGTTCTTTTGGCGTCGTCATCGGTGCGAAACCAGACGATTCGGTCGTTCGCACCACCGAGGAATGCCGGGGGAGGCAAACCTCGGAGGGAACCGGCGGGGTTCACCCTCGGAGCTGCCCCGGGTGGTCTCGTCATGTCGGTTCGCATCGACTGACCGTCGTCTGCAAGCGAGGGTTTCGTGTGATGGATCGCCGACACGCCCCTTTCGGCACCCTCCGGCCCATCTATCTCCGCGTGGCACTCTACGAGTGCACTCCGGATGGAAGTTCATCGGCTTCGCTGCCCTCCCACCCCACTCGTGTCGGGGTGGCGGCTGCAGGGGACGGGAGGGGGGGAATAATTCAGTCATCACTCCGAAGAGATCAAAAAGTTTTTCCTTCTCACTCTGGCCTTCGATATCCGAGGCTTTTCGCTCTCTTGCTCCCTCGTTTGGCGGAGTTGCACCTCCTACCCCTGCTCTTGCATCTGTAAATAACATCAGTCCCCATTAGATTAGCAAATTTGGAGGCGTCGAATGAATATTTAAAATATTAACGCAACCAGGTTTTTGTGAATGGATGTTTGGTCGGTAGTATACTTCAGGAGCATGAGGTGAACACAAAACTAAGAAAACGGGAGAGACGAGATTCTCGAGAGAAACGTTGGCTGACCGATAATCAAACAAATGGCGCATGAAGTGTTGCAGGCAGAGCATTTCACTTAATCTGGGCAGCATTTAGAAGAAAATGTGAACGGTAGTGAAGACACAGCGAGGTGAGCTCGCATAATCAATCCCACTCTGCTCCCAAGTTTGATCTTCAAATTCAATGATTGAGCGTAAGCGTTTATCACAATATTTAAAGTCGAATTATAAGAAGCTTTAAAATATTCAACTACTTCCTTGACGACCTCGGCGGCGGCGGCGAAGTAATCTCCTCGCCTGCCAACCCCAGGGCTCGATTCCCGCTTGGGTAGTTTTTCCTCCACCAAGGGTATGGATGTAATTGTAATTGACTTACCCGTGATGCGTAGGGATTAGGTGGAAGAAGGGAATACGAAGTCCCAATCTCGCCCCAATAAAGTCGTTAAATGAAGAAATAAATAACGGGCTGTTCAGATAATGATTTTGCTGAGGCCCAAATTACTTAACGTATCTTTGTAAAGTTATGTCCATAATGGTCTTCTAGGGTGAATTGGTCTAGTCTGATTGCGGCCACTCGTATTCAAAGAAAAATGACGCTCTGCTGCACTATTAATAATTGCATTGGTACTTTACCTTATCTCCGGGGTGCTTGTGAATACCGCTCTCATTACTCCCTGAAGTTTTTAATCCCTTTCACATAGCATAAGATTTCACATAATAAGCATGACACAGCCGGAACCTAAGGGAACGTATAAATGAATGCTCATTGATTACTTCGATTAGAAACATAAAGGAATCAAGAATTCAGACAATTTCAAGGGAGCTTTCTTATTAACAATAAGTGTCAGATTTCGTTTACCTCAAAGTTAATGGAGTAACCTTATTTTTTAATGTGAAGTAATTTGATACATGGGGTTCATGCGAATT
>CM073772.1:118623834-118722381 GCA_037158775.1 Hetaerina titia
TGACAACATTTTGGAAGACTGAATCATTTATATTTCATTTTCCTGTATATTATACAATATCAATGCCTTTCAACACATTTGCTGAAGGCATGGAAAACGAGATTTTCTGAGAGCTTCATATGGGAAGAAAAAAAGGTGAGGAATTAATTAAGCAGTCATAAGTTAGCCAACCAGGAAAAGTATTATAATTGCCGAGTATTCATTACCGAGCGCATTAACTAAATCAATGTGATAGATATAGGTCAAGAATTGGTATAAATAAAACAAAGGTAATGAAGTTCTCTAGAAATTGGAATTCTAAGGTTAAAGTTAAATTTGGATGATCTAAACTAGAGCAGGAAAGTAACTTGGAAAGCGTTTTGGAGGAAAGTAGATACACCATAGAAGTAGGGGTACAAGAAGAAGAATGGCATTATGAAACAAAACGTAGTCTGTAAACAAAGGATTGGTGAAAACTTGACTTGCGTTACAGTATTGTAGAGCTGCGAAGTTTGGCTGTTGAGACAGGAAGATGAGCGTAGATTGGGTTTTTGGAGATGAAGAAAGTAAAATCGAAGGAAAAGAAAGTAACTATTTCACCTACCCTTGTTTATGCGCTCAACTTTCATTTTTATCCTAACCTTTCGATTTCTTAGGACCCTAATTACCTGCGTTTCCCAATCGCCAGCAGTGATTACAATCTCTTGGCTGACGGCCATTTAAAGCTTCATCATCGACAAATCTGATTTGATCAGTTCCCAACTTAATGCATTTCTCCTGCCGTGTCTCTTCGCCATTTCCTACGATCCTGCGTTGAAACTCACGCTAGATAATGGGCAGTTCACTCTTAGCAAACATCCCTACCAGTTCTACTTCTCCATCTAACACTAGCACTTGTGCAATCTGAATCATGCCTTGAGCGCTCATTTCACTGCCTTTTCAAACTATTAGGTCGACAGTGAACGTCGAAACATTTTGTATTTTGCGATGTTGGAAATTAAGTTGTCGGCAGTGAGAACGGAGAGGATAAACTTCACTTCGCATAAACCAACTTTCAACGATCCAGTTTCGGTAAGTTATTTGTGTCTAATTCTCTCTCTCAGGTTTATTCTGTTAATTCTCTCCTAGTGAAATTTATAAATTTAATGAATAATATTATTTTAAATTAATGAAACGGTGCGGTATTCTAATAAAAATCTGCTTCCATAAATACAAAAATATACATCAATCGATTTACAACAAAATTATTGAGTCAATGAAACTTCAAAAAAAATAAACATAAGTTTTCCTTTACTGCACTTTATTAAACGAGCTGTCAAAGATAATTATGATAGTGGACTCCTAGATAATGCGGCGTAGTGCGTGGCAATGCCAGGGAGAGAGCGTTGGACTGCAGACCGGAGGGTCCGGGCAGTCTCTCACAGCTCCACTCAGGCTATGTGATTTTTCGGGCATCAGATCTTCTTTCAACCGAAAGGTCACAGACTCCTCCCGCATTACTGATGTGTGAATTTCACGCGACGTCGGGCCGTTAGTAATGAGTCACGGAAATACTATTATTACCTGCCACACAATTTGGTTGATTATGATTTTGTGTTGTATTTAAGTTTATTTTTAGTATTTATTATGATTATAAAATTATGAGACAGGTTACAGTTAATGCAGACTTACGTTGCCTTCAGCAGAACCCAAACCCCCAGGGTATAGTCAAAATCTGTTCCCCAAAACCGAAATGCATGGCTATGCCATTCGCCCGGAAAAATGCAACCATCTCAAGTCCGCGGTCATTTAATGGCGTTCTGCTTGATGGTGTAAGCTCGGTGATTGAATTGGATATATTTATTAGCAATTGGCCTTCACTTTATTCATGTATATAGGCTCCAAGGCATTCAAATTATTTGGTATTGTGAAAAGGAATCTCTCACATAATTTCTCCATTTTCCGCTATTATTTGCTCATGCGAAACGAAAATGGTCACTGAAATGCTTATGGAGTTGAGATGGGAATCATTGGAAGAAAGACGATTCAATGCTAGGTTGAACTTACTAAATAAATTCAGATCCGAATGTTTCAGCACCGAGGTCTCGAAAATTATTCGCAATCCAACATACGAGTACATTCATCGCTTGGATCATGTATACAAAATTCGGGAAATATAAGCCAGAACTAGCAGACCCAAAGACTCCTTCTTGCCACGGACAATATGGGATCACAACTGTAGGGTTATACTCGTAGATAGCAAAAATGCCATTTGTCACCCTCAGCGTCTGGGGAATAATTAATTCTACTCAATTGCATGCACTTTCACTAACGTCTTGCGTGTTGTTGTAAAAACCCTTCCCGCATTGGAATGCCATCAAGTAATGTAGTGCTCTCTACAGTATTGCTTGCTCTGCTTTTGTCTGTTTTTAAATTTCCCCTTCTGTCCCTCGTCTCGTGGGGGGACCCTCCCGCTACCTACAGCGTTGAGTCGCATTCTCTATCTGTCCCCTTGGGGAGGAGATCGTTTTATGTTGCATGTCCTTGTTCTAGTGGAATTTTGTCTTCCTACTTAGCAAATTCTAGCTTGCACGATATTGGATAAGTTTCTTACGGCATCCTAAGACGCAGTTATTTGTTAGATGATAGCATATGTAATTGCATGCGTGTAGAATGAATGGAGGTAGATATGCATTTGCATGAGTGTAAAATGATAGAATTTTTGCATGAATGTATGCACCACTGTGGGTATGGGTTTGCCTGTATGTTTTGGTTTTGAATGTGGTTTTTTTCCTTTTTACGGGTGGTGACCTAATACCCTGCGCCACACGCCCTTGCGGCGGCTTGCGGGGTATTATGAAGATGCAGATGTACTCAGAACTCAGCATATCTGTAATTGAAAATGGAAGAATAATATGGAATCCATGTCAGTCGACGAAATCCGACTGACTAAAGGGGGAGCAAGATAGATTTGTTAAATAGATGTTTTAAGGGAGAACGTTAAATGCCGCAGTTGCAACTATCTACGCATTTGCGGAAAATATAGTATCTTATCGTCATATGATTGACACGAAATAGCTTTGCGTTTTAGTTTTGAAAATCATAGTCACGGGAAAGGCCACCTTCTCAGAACTGGATGGACTAGCCCAGCTCTTCTTTACCACCAAAACCTCCCCGCACGTGCTACCTCTCGAAAGAGACTCCAGTAAGGACCGACGGACGCTTGTATGAATTTCATACTTCCTGGAATCATTAGAGAGGCCAACATAGACTCGATATTTCGACGGTTCGGCAGTGAAGTATAAGATCAAAATTGATTCATGGTATCACGCAAACATTGAACGCACCAGTTTTGACTTGTTAATTTGTTTCATATTCTTGACAAGAGTTAAATGTTAATGTTATGCTCTCGACTCTTTGTTGATTTTTAATTCCTAACATTTTTTTATCGCAGGTCATTTTTTTCGGGATCCAACTGTATGCGCTACAGATCATTAATCTTCAAAAGTAGATTCTTAACATATGAAGGGACGATCAAAGAAGATAGTAAATAATCTCTGGCTCTAATATATTGGCTTCGATTAAGTAGGTAATAATAATAGTTATATAGTACTAAGAATTTGGCATATGATTGTTACCCTGCAAACCGTTAAAACGGCGGGTGGCAGTGGCTGTTAGATGGCCGGTTTGTTAGATGTTTGTAATTAGTTTGATTGGCGGTTAAAGGGCTCCATAACTTTAAACGCCGGAAATCTAAATTTCCTTTCGCGATGTCTTTTACTTACTCCCTCGCACGATTCGTGCGAGGGAGTAAGGATTCCTTTCATCGGCATTCCGTTTCCCTTAAACTCTCATTTATGATGTGTACAAATAGAATATGAGATTAGAATCATTTTCTATCGCCTAGCGTTGCACTAGAATGATTTGAATTGACTTAATAATTTAAGTCGTGCATATAATATTCGATTATTTTGTGTCTCTACAACCAAGCTATCCAATGCGATGCCTTGTAAAAAGAGACGTTTCAGGCGTGATATGGTGGAATATCATGATTAATTAAAATTGGCAATTTTCCACAAAATAATCGATGCCTTCTATTCGTCCAAAAAAATCTCCTGGAAACGGGCGTTTTTATTCTGGCTCCAGTAAAATTTAAATGAATGGACAAGGAAACCCTACAAAGGAGTTTGAAATTCGCGCTAAGCGCTTCACGAAAAACTTCGGGAAGCTCTTGTACTAAAAGAGATCTTCCAATCCAGCAATGCAGTTCCTTTTCCGTACAGCAGGTGGCAGGAGTGACACAATCCTTAGAATCCCAATGAAGTGATGTCCGAATGGGATAAGAATCGTGATACGGCCAGAATGCCTACCGTATACGTAATTAAAGGCTAGATTTGCACGAGTACATTCAAATTAAGCATTCAATTTAAATGTGTTAACGTTGTATATTCAGATATATAGGAATTCTTAGTTTCTATGCGGAGGAAGTAGCGGGGAGACGAAAGTGAAATCATAGCAATCTTCAATCGGGTCATTTTCCACCTTCATGACGAAGACCAACTTGACACTATTTGATAAAAACTAATTTTTTACTAATTTTATTCACTACAAGTACAACTATACACTACAAGTACAACGCAAACATTTACGCGAAAGATATCTAAATGGAGTGATTCTCGTCATTTTCGGTTTCATTGAGGTAATTTTAACTTAAATTGAACGTACCTATGGCCGTGAAACGATGGAAAACGAAGCTGAAACCGTAAACTTGAAGTTTCAATTTTACGGTATAGGCTTTTCCGTTTTCCTACATGGATGTATTTTACAGCAAAGCTTGCAGTTTATTAAAAAAAATTATTTTGGATTTTTGTGTGGGACCATGGAATAACAGCATCGGAGCGAATTTCGCAAATTCCCTAACTATTGAATGGATCGTTGCGTGATCCTGAGTACCACTTTAGATGCGTGCGAAATCCGGCGTATTCTTCTGTATTCTTCAAATATGGGTGCTTTTCCCCTTTATTCAATAAAAACTCTTCCTCTCACGTTCTCCCAAGCCTTTTGATAGTTCTGCGGGATGTCGTCTTCCCCCAAGGCAGTATTTCATTTTAATTCCCTGAATGCCTTTTTTATCTCGTCATCGAGTAAGTCTTGACGTAAGCTATATCCATGGCATCTAGGTCATACTCCCTTTCTATGTCTAAACTTCCTGGTCTCCCCAGGATATATTCCTTCCATCTCTCTCAAATCATCCTTTGTTCAATTAATAATAATCTCCTGACTCATCTTTGTTTGCTAGCACCAACCTTTCCCTCTTACTTCCTCATTAATATTTCACCTTCCGGTGCAGTGCACCTCTTTCATCCTTCCCTTGCATTTGTGCCATGCGCTCGAACTGCGACTTTCACGCTTCTCCCGCTCAGTATCAGTTTCCAGCATCAGGTTATATCGATGTATACACATATACCTAGTTTGTGGGACGGTGTTGATTTCAAACGCTATGTCATTCCTGCCTCTTCATGACCAATTGGTCACGGCCAATGTCACGGTTAAACTTGTTGAACCAATTGTAAAATTATATGGATAATTGGTTTTTCTCTCTGCAATTATAGATGTGTACAACTTCCATGTAATGAAGCCTGAACCCATGAAGTTTATTCAAAAGAAAAGTTTTATTTCATATTTGATATAATTTTTATTTTATCTGACGATTATGTTATTTAACTCGAGGTCTAACAATTGAACGTTTCGATAACTTTTTTAAAAGTTTCTTTCATCCATCACAGAATTCGCCTTTTAACATCTCAACTCGAAATGAGTATTTAATTTTGCAGGGCCATCCTCAAAAATGTACTTAGGAACAAAAGATAAAAACTGACAGTTCAAATTAAAATTCAAGCAGTAGTATTTTAAGGAGAGGTGACCGAAGACAGAATTTTGGGCCATTGAGGATGGGTGCGTAATATAATGTATATTAAAGAAGCAAACACAGTAATCAACCCAAAGTTAGCTTTAGTAGGTGATAATGGAGTTCATCCAGTACTAAGTCCAACGGCGTGTGAAATTCTGACATTAGCATTAGGGTAGGAGGGCCAGTTCCTTTCGCTGTGCCGGTTTTGGTTTCGCAGGAAGATCTGGTACACGAAAAACCACATAGCTTGTCATGGGAGGAACTGTAGGTAGGAATGAAAGTCGGTGGGGAATTTGTAAAATCAGTTAGATTTGCTGATGACCAGTATTAGTTAGTCAGTCAGCCAAGTGGTAGCAAGCATTGCTGAGTGCATTGGAAAGTCAGTGCGACAGATATGGGATGAGAATCAATATAAATAAAACAAAGGTTGTGCGATTTTCCAGTAAGGAAAAGACTAAGCTAAACATTAAAATAGGAGGGGAAAAAATAGAGCAGGTAGGACAGTTTACATATCCCGGAAGTGCTTTGGACCAACACGGTCAAGGTTTTAGGGACGTAAGGAGAAGAATTGCGCTAGGCAAGGAGGCTTTCTCAAGGAGGAGGGAGTTGATGACGGAGACGTTGAGTAGGGATGAAGGATTCTGCATTTTTGGGTTTTCACCGCGTTGTTGTCTGGCTGTTTCGGCTTCGGCGAAACTATTGTCGGCTTTAAATAACAACGCGGTGAAAACGCGAAAATGCAGAATCCTTCAAACCACCGCCGCGAAAATCTACGCAGCCATATACCATACGTAAGGATGTTAAGTGATAAGTAAGGTTGTTAAGTTAAAGGTTGTTAAGTTAAGTTAAAGTAAGGTTGTTAAGTAAGTTAAAAGATAAGTAAGGATGTTAACTCGTCAAATATTTGATATGGAGCGTAGCCGAGTGGGCAGCGTAGCGGAGCGTACGGCGCGGAAACGTGGTCGCTGAAGCAGGAGGATAGACGTAGATTGGAGGTTTTTGAAGTGTGGGTGTGGAGAAGGATGGGGAAGGTGAAATGGACCGAAAGGAAAACAAATGAGGAAGTACTAGAGATGGTGGGTGAGGAGAGGGGTTTGTTGAGATAAATCCTATGGAGGCAGGAAAAATGGATGAAGGGCGTATTGAGCGGTAGTGGAATGTTGAAGAAGGTAATAGAGGGGAGAATGTTGGGCAAGCGAGGAAAGGGCAGGAACAGGATAGGGATGTTGGACGGGATGCAGGGAGGAAGGAAGTACACAGGGAGATGAAGAGTGACCTGATGTAGATTAGTTTGCTGGATTGGGTTTTGTTTGGAGTTACAAAATATTTATTTGGTAGTTGTGTCCATCCAAAAACCTATCTAAACCGGTAGATTACCACATAAATAAAAAAATATAAACCATAAACACCGTAATTAAACCGAAGGTCAGTTTGATTGATGATGGTAGAGTTCACCCTATACTAAGCCCTATACGGCTTGTGAAATTCACACATCTGGGTTGAGGGGTCAGTTCCTTTTCCTGTGCCGGTACTGGTTTCGCAGGAGGATCTGGTTTTTGAAAAATCACATAGCTTGGGTGGAGCTGCAGTTGCTCAGAGATGCTTGCCTGGGAATCGAAACCAGGTCCTCTAGAGGTTTGAAAATTCGCTGAGTAAAGGAAGCGTGGAGAGAAACCCGGGGTCGGCATTGGCCTCCACTTAATGAAAGTCGCCAAGGCGTTTACCCTTGTAACATCCCATCCAAATGACGTCGGACTCCACTTTAATTGCTCTCTACATGGCACCCCGAGTAGAGATCTGGTTAACACTGAAAAATTCTGCCACCCCCGGGATTCTAACCCTGGCTCAGGGAGGGAAAAACCAGTAACAATAAACATCGCACTAACTCGATTCTATCATTTAAGTTTTAATTTATCTTACCGGTTACCTAATATCCATTCTTATTCCCTTTTTTAAACTTATTTTCTTTCTATTTTAACTTCCGCCACAGTATCGTTTAGAAATTTGTAAGACACTGTGAACATTCACTTGATTCAAAATGCAGAATGTCTGTGGTGATGCGTGGCATCCATAGATACCCAGATATTTTTGAAAAAAAAATGTTAATTTCAATATTACTTGAGCACCAAGTAAACTAATATTTTTTATTTATTACCTACCTCACGTGTAATTAATTCTAATTGCCAGCCAGAAACAAATTTTTCAGTTCAACATTTTTATGATTCGAATCACGTTTCTTCTCCCGAGTTTCTTTCGACATATCGACGATCGATCATATTTTTACTACTCTACTATGATCTCGATGAAAAAAGTAGAATTTACTCTAAAAGCACGCACGGAGGAAATATGTAGATGAAAGCCGTTTTGGATAACCAAAGTGGCGTTTCATGCCATTGGAAATCTTCCAGCATTTTTGCAGTTAGGAACCGTTTTCATCATTTTTTGGAGAAATTAAACGCTTGCCGAGTGTATTGAAGGATGGAGATGAAGTGCCCTGAAGGTGGCGTTGCCGGGCATCCGCGTCCCCCTCAACCGCAACGCGATTTCGTTCGCCAAATCTCTTTCCTTCATGCTGGGTGTTTACCTTAGCATGAAAATGGCAACCTCGTGTAATGCGTGTAATCTAATGTAATTTATGTGCGTAATAAAAATAATGGACTAACCTTCTTCATTTATTCTGTCGATATCAAGGAGAACGTGACTAATTTTTCGCTAAATAATGTACTATCCGGTGCATCGGGACTTTACTTAGAATTTACTGAAGTTTAAAACATTATAATTTTTACTGTAAGTTATTTAATTAGATTCGAAATAATCTTGCTGCGGCCATTAAATTTGACTACATATTCCCGGTGGATCAACCTCCCATCTGTCTGGTTACAGCTTCCAATTCCTGCTCTAATTGTAAGTGTAGTACGTAATTTCCCCTAACATCGAAATTTATAAAATTACAAGTTGATCGTTTCAACTTTCTACATTTTGCTTTCCTGCCCCACAACTTTGGAGTTACTCCACCATTTTGTTCAGTTCTCCGTCACCATTTTCCATCATGAGCATCCCCTCCCGCGGAAACGCAGCCAGTCGATTCTCCTCATCCTCGTTTCGGAATTTCCCACCTCTCATTGCTTTCCTTGACTTAGTAGGTGCAAAGTTCATGCGCAGCATCATGAACGGATCTCCCTTCGCACCGTCGTTCTTCTTCTTATCATTTCAATCTCTATTCCTCCTCGTCCCACACGGACGTCTTTTTCTGATTAAAAAATTCCATCTTTCTCTCTCTCCCCCCTTGTCCGCAGTGCCACCCCCGACCTTACATCCCCCCCCCTCCTCTTTACTCGCCGATTTCAAATTCTTCCTCTAATGCCATTTTATTCACTTATGCCGCTAAAATGTCTGCTTGTTTATGGGTTCTTCTTTAACATGCATATAAATTTTGTTCCTTTGCAGTCGACTCGTTGTCACACTGCTTTCTTATTTAGTGATTATTTCGTCAATCGATGCAAAACTTTTATGTGTTGTTCTTGGTTAATTAATGAATAAATTAAAATTTCTATTCATACGCAAGTGCTCCCACAAACACGTGCTTAGGTGTTTTCGATTTGGGAGAGTAACCCCAAGTTATTGAATCGACAGGTAGCGAAAGCCGAAAAGCAATTGATGAAATTTAAGACCAAATTTTTAAGCTCACGGTACTATAGCCTGAAATCCTATTTTCGTGGTCATTAAATTCTGCTATTCATGCAAAAGCACTTATCTCAATATCAGCAATTTATGTGGAAAAAATATTCAATCGCCGGCGATTAAACACAGGTCAAAAATGTAATTTGTAATTTTCCGTTTCCAATATTAATTTTTTAGAAGAAGTGAGTTTGAATTAAGATTTTATAAACAATTGACCAAGCGGAGACATGAGGAACTCTGATCTGATTTTATTTCTTGTTTTTAATGGCTAATTTACCGTCAATTTTCAGATCCCTGAGATGGTTAAATTTGTTTGTCTGGTAAAATGATAAACTTCGAAAGAGGACCTCTGTCCTTTTATACACAGTTTGTAGATCCGTGGTGTTTTTTTAATTTTCAACTGCTGTTTTTTCTTAAACTTTGCATAGCATAGGAATGCTGCGGGTTAAATGCATTTTGATGTCTACGGCACGTCATCTGATGCGATGGGAAATAACTCGTGCAGTTCCCGGGTGTCCCATTAGCATTGCGTCACCAAAAAAGTTTAAACACTTTTTTCCTATAATCTCTTCAATTAGACGGACGAAGTGTCTCGAATGACAATAATAATTTTACCTGTCTATGATTTGATTGCTATTTCTTGTTTAAGAAGTAAATGAAGAGGAGAAGTAGAGATGTCAGGAAAAGAATTGTGTTATAGGGAGGGAACTTTCAAGTTCATGAAAACTGATGAGGGGGTACACTGGGTAAATTAATAACGATAGGATTGATAAAGACTAATATGGAGCGTAGTGCTTTATGGAAGTGAAAACTGGCTTTGGAAGCAAGAAGATGAGTTTAGATTGAAGGATTTTGAGAGATGGGTGTGGCGGAGAATGGAGAAAAGAAGTGGGGCAATGGGGAAGGTGAGTCCTGAGTTTTTAGAAAGAGTAGACGAGGAGTTACAGGAGGAAATTCGGAAAAGATAGAGGAAGTTGAAGGGCATTTCTGAAGGAAGAACGTTGGGAAAGTGGTGCAGAGGAAAGAAGAGTAGCCCTCTGGGTAGCATTAAAGCAGGCAGAAGTTACCAAGAAATGAGGAAAGAAATAGTGTAGGGCAAAGAAAGGGAACACTTTCAAGTAACTTAGAATAATTCTCTTTATGGACCAAGGAAAAACACACCTTTAAATAAGCAAAGCATTTTGAAAAATGAATTGAATTGCTTAATAGCACCAAGAATGTCATCGCTTGCATTGTATTAATGAGCAAGAAGTTAGGAGCAGGCTTTGGTAACGTAAGAGTACCACGGTTTTGTTGGAGGACTCTAAAAAGTCAAGTCTAGGAAGGATAGGGCAAGGAAGTAAAAAGGAAGAATTTAGAATGGAGTGAAGTGCAAAATGATTTTACGCAACCTAATATTTTCCTTGTTTTCAACATATGATCACAGAATATATCCGAGAACCTTCCGAAAACATTTCAGCAATCAATGCAAGCAATCGATTTTTCCACCCACGGATTAGAGTTACTCCTTAAAAACATCGACCCCAACAAATCTCCGGGACCTGATGAGATACCGTCGCGCGTGTATAAAGAACTGTCGGCTGAAATGGCCCCTTATCTTGTAATAATATTTAAGAAATCATTAGCAGAAGAAAGCGTGCCAAACGGCTGGAAGGTAGATTCTGTAACACCCATATTTAAAAACGGAGACAGGGAGGACCCCAGTAATTATAGGCCAATATCGCTCACTTCCATTTTCTGTAAGATTCCTGAACACATCATTATTAGTTCCATAGTGAGGTACCTCGATAGCCAAGATTTATTGATTAATAAACAACACGGCTTCCGTAAGGGTAGATCCTGCAAAACTCAACTCGCACTTTTTGTACATGACATATTGAACTCCGGTGAAAGTAATATTCCAGTTGATGCGATATTCCTAGATTTTAAGAAAGCTTTCGATAAAGTCCCTCATTGCAAATTACTCGCGAAATTGGAAACTTATGGAATACACGAGAGTATTATTAACTGGATCAAACAATTCATAAGTGATCGTGTCCAAACAGTCGTCCTGGACGGTACTGTCCGAGTCCGATACTGTCAAGGTCACGTCGGGTGTACCACAAGGAAGTGTCATAGCCCCCCTCCTATTCTTTATTTGCATAAATGACCTCAGTACCGTAGTTAATAGCAAGCTCCATCTTTTCACCGATGATGCAGTAATTTATGGGGACATTCGAAGTCACGAAGACAGAGTCGTGTTAGCCAACGACCTAGATGCAATTCAAAATTGGTGGGTTACATGGCAATTGAAATTAAATTTTTTAAAATGCGAGGCAATATATTTTTGGGGAAAGAGTAATTCCCTCCCTTATAGTTACAAAGTGAAACAAACCAAAGTCAAATTCCTTTAAATACTTGGGTGTAACAATCACTCACGATCTGACCTGGGGAGAAAACATACGAGAAATATGCAGTCGTGTTAATAAAAATTTGGGATTTTTTAAAAGAGTGCTAGGTGAGTGCGACGAAAAAGTGAAAGAACGATGTTTCCTTGGCTTGGTAAGGTCCCACCTAGAGATTGCTGCCAGTATATGGGATCCTCAAATTATAAATTTGATTTCGGAATTAGACCGAGTTCAGCGGAGGGGGGCTAGATTTGTCAAACATTGTTATCTACATCTACATCTACATAAGTACCCTGCGAGCCACCAAAAAGGTGTGTGGCAGGGGGTGTAGCACCATGAGGGAAGGGTAAGGGTTGAGGGGGTTGGGAGTTAGGTGAGGAAAGGTGGGGGGAACCTGTAGGGAAAAAATATATATATATACACACATACATATATATACATGCATACTACACACATGTATACACATCCTCGCGAAGTCCCTAACCTGTACGTTAATACTTATTGTAATGAACTAAGTCCTGGGGAATTTCGACTACGAGCATTCTGGTCCCTTATCGTTCTTGGAAAAATTGTCATTTTAAACCTGTCAGTCTTGCAGTCTATCTCTCTAATCTTACATTCGTGATCCCTCCGACCGTAATACGTATTATATCCTTGATGTCATCGGAAAAGGGCCCATATTTAAATGTTTTTAATAAGTTTAATCTATATTGGAAACGCCGCTGTGTAAGAGAATCCCAACCTAAATTGTCTATCAAAGTGGATACGCTGCTGAGTTGGTCATAACAATAGCCATTATGACCAACGCAGCAGCGTATCTACTTTGATAGACAATTTAGGTTGGGATTCTCTTACACAGCGGCGTTTACAACATAGATTAAACTTATTAAAAACATTTAAAGATTTTCCGATGAATCTGACATCTTTTCCGATGAAATCAAGAAAATAATACGAACCCCAACGTATTACGGTCGGAGGGATCACGAACACAAGATTAGAGAGAGAGACTGCAAGACTGACAGGTTTAAAATGTAATTTTTTCCTAGAACGATAAGAGACCCGAATGCTTGTAGCCGAAATCCCCCAGGAGTCAGTTCATTACAATTTGTATTAATGTACAGGTTAGGAACTGCGCGTGGATAAAAAAAGAAATATATTTTCTTACAGGTTCCCCCCACCTTCCCCCACCTATTTGAATAAACCCCAACCCCCTCATCCCTTACCATTTCCTCCTGGTGATACACCCCCTGCCACACACCTTTTTTGGTGGCTCGCAGGGTATTTATGTAGATGTAGATGGTATTTTAGGAAAGGCGATTAATGTAGACTGAAGGGTCTTGAGAACCAAACTTGAAGTTGGATGGAGAAATCATCTTTAGAGGAAAGTAGACATTCAAAGAGGGAGGTGGGAGAGGCAGCGAGATGGAATGGAGGCATTGCGAATCGGTGAGATTGCTTTGTTGCAGTGCAATAGAAGAGAAACAAAAAGGAGATCCCGATTCTCAGAATTTGAATTGAGTGAATGAACATTTGTATGACGGCGTGAAGAGTGATCTGAAATGGGAATCGGTTGACTGCAAAAGTCCAGAACCCTATAAAATAGATTTCAGGGACTCGGAAAAAAGGTATGCGTGACCGTTTTAAACTAGCATTAAAAAAAACAACCCAGTATTGTTCGTGAAAACTTTCATCTGAAAATAAAGAAAATCACTTATGACAAACGATGAACCCAAATAAACCATGGTACGAGTTGTATACTAGATACACAAGTAGGCATTATCATCAAGCATATACTCGTACAAGGTCTGTCCCAAAAGTAGAGGGACTTATTTTTACCCAGATGGACGGACGGACGAATGGCGATTTATTGTCTATTCTATTTTTGGCATAATGATATTTTTAATATTTACATGTAATGCTGCAACCTTGAAGAAGTTTTTAAGTTCATATGTATCCTCATGTAAGTCAGCTTATTTTTGCATTCATGTTCTGTCCCAGAAGTAGTAAGGTTTATTTTCTCCCGGATGGAGAGTCCCAGAAAAGACTGGAGGCCGGTGGCAGTTGGCTCCCAGCCTTTGCGGAGTGCGGATCGTTCGTTTTCGAAACTTCTATGACATGACCTCGTTATGCTTTGTCATGAAACGGTTCTTGAAACAGCGCTACGCCGTCAAATTTTGCGTGAAACTGGGTAAAACCGGGAAAGAGACTCATGAAATGCTCAAGACAGCTTATGGTGGTAACACGATGGGTGGATCGGATGTTTTTGAGCGGCACAAGTTGTTTCGAGAGTGTGGAGAAGCAGTTGAGGACGACGGACGTTCAGGCGTTCTTTGACTTCAAAATGTGACGAAAATATTGCAAGAGGCTTTGTTGCACAGGGATCGCAGATTAAGTGTTCGCATGGTTACCGATGAAGTTGTCATATCCAAAAGTGATGTGCATCGACACGTGAACGGATAAATGGGCATAAGAAAGATGCGTGCGAAGTTGGTGCCGCGAGTGCTCTCGGATGAGCAAAAGGAAACTCGCACGGGGACCAGACAAGAGCTTCTCGACCCTGCCTCAGCCACCCTACGGCCCTGACGTTGCCCCACCAGAATTCTTCTCCTTCCCCCGGCTCAAATCCGTGTTGAAAGGACGTGACCACGACTCGGTGGAAGCGCTACGATAGGCTGTGACGAGAGAGCTTAGCAGCATTCCGGGCGCCACCCTCCAGAAGGCGTGGAAAACCTGCTGGCAACGGTTTGTGGACGCACAACGGAGCTGCTTCGAAGACTTCAAGAGTGAATGTATCAATTCTGACAATATATTTTTGCTAATCGACTTAGTTCAACTTCTTCTGGGACACACCTTGTAGCTGAGTTAGCTTAGCGGCTGATACCGGATCGATAAAATAATAAGGATTTTTAGTACATTCCAAGTCAATGAAAATACTTGCAAACAGGATTTACTGTGTGTATATTTTAAGTCGTCCTACAAACTATTATTTAAAAACGTTTGGCCAAAAATACAGTAAATATTTGCCATTTAAAGAATGGACCTTGTTAAAATGATTGTATTTTGTTCAGAAAAAACCTGATTTACGCAGCAATGGGACAATGTTATGCTATTACGTAATTGGTAAAATTTCTAATGTAAACGCGATATTAGATATCTCCAATATTTGTAGGACGCCACTGGCACAGCGGGTCCTATTCCATACCAAACTTGTGAAAAAGCATCTAGTGTTTTCTTAAATACAGGTATCCAAGGCGGCTTAATATCTAATATTAATGAGAGCATGATCACCGCCACCCTTTTCCTTAGCTATGCTGATAACGTCAAATGATTAATTAATAAAAAGTGGCAATTTTCCAAAAAATAAAATTTTTAATACGACCGGTTTCGATGTAACTACATCATTTTCTGGTGTAGTTACATCGAAATCGGTCGTAAATTTTATTTTGTGGAAAATTGCCAATTTTTATTAATCATGATATTCCACCATATCACGTCTGAAACGTCTCTTTTTAGCCAAATGATCGGTTTGGCGAAGCATGAAGTCCTTCAAGGTACTCGGCTGTATTTCTACTTTCTTATCCCAGTGCTGAGTTATTAGACTTTTATTTCGATTTAGAACTGCAATATCCTTTTATAAGAATGTTCATCAACTATAATATAACTGTACTACAAATATCCAAAAATAAATCCGAGGGTAGCAAATAAAGAGGTATCATTTGTATGAAATACTTTTTGGTTTGATATAAAGTCATAGAAAGGCGGTACACTGGGAAAAATATTTCGAAACGCTGCTTTCTGCTTATTATCCTAAATTTCTAGCAAGGGCGCGCGCGAGCGTGAGCTGAAACTGGAATACTACAATATCGGCGATCAAAAATATCTGAAGAATTCTGTTTCTTCGGTCAAATGACACCCCCTAAATTCAAAAAAACTTACGTTAAACTTTCAACGTTTATGTAAAGAATGATTTCGCTTCATGTAGATTGTTTCAAAAAAAGCATCTGGAAAATTTTCACCTGGTAGGCGGATTCCGGAAGGTCTTTAAGGGTAGGCAAGCTTCTTTGGCGGCACTTAGGGGTGTTGTCCTTTGAGCGAGAATTTCACTTTTGTGAACAGGAAACAGTCTGCTGGTGCCAATTCGAGACAGTAAGGTGGTTGGGGAATCGTCGCGATGCCGCTTAAGATGGTCTTCGCTGGCAGACACTCGACTCTGTGCTCTTGGGCGTCCGTCAAGATCTTCAGCACAAGTATAGTGCAGATCTTTCGAATCGCTAAATATTCATTGATAAAATGGTGTGTACTGTCTCATCTTATTAATGCCAATAATACTATCTGCGGTCATGAACACACTGAACAACCGGCGACGGTCATAATCCAACACGTCACGTACACGACAGGAAAAAAATCATAGCGATACTTTATATATAAACCTTGGAGCTTCCCCAGAAACCTACTCTGCTCGGCGGGAAGAAGACCTCTGAGTGTTTTTGTGTGCGAGTCATTGTCACAGCTGCACTCATTCTCTCGTCGTGCCGCCTTTATTCATCGTTCCGTGCTCGCGTACTTTCGTTGGCTTGCCCAATATATTTCATAGAATTAACGAGGCCTACAAATTAAATCCAAAAATATTTTCGTTTTCCACGGAACTCAGTTTCTTTGAGAAACACCTGAGTCACCGTGCTATCTCGCCCTCTCATGATTTGAATTCTGGTCCCCTCCCTTGGAGATTTACCCAGAACGAAACCTTGTCCCCGCTCTCTCTAAAGCGTCAATTGATCGTATCTCACCCCCTGCCACACACCTATTTTGGTGGCTCGCAGGGTATTGATGTAGATGCAGATAATTGCACTATCGTAAACAGGTATGGAGGAAAAGGAAAAATGAAAGAAAAAGACGCCATTGATAGTACGATAGCGAACAGAAAAAATGCTAAAAAATTCTTCTTATGCTTCTTTGCTTGCAAAAACAACTGGAAATAATTGAAACATAAAGGGGTTAAAGTTTTGCAACGTCTATCGATTCTGTATTATGTTGCTTACTTGCATTCGGGCTAGTTTCGCCCAGAATTGAAATATTAAGTGTTGGGAACAATTAAGTCGGAATTTTCAATTAAAAATGGCATTTTTGCCAAAACAAAGCACACGAGTGCACATCTGATGTTTGAGTGGAAGTCAAAACATAATAGAGAATCTCTTGCGCCAAACGATGTCAAAATGAAGAAGAAATTCGGAATCACAAAGGTTTTATCAATTACTTATTTATTTAATCTCTATGGATTAGAGTTGCCACCAGTATAGTTATTTCATTTAACAATTCAACAATTTCGCGTCGTTCCTACACTGGCCCATGGTATGGCGATGCCATATAGTGGCGAAATATCTCTCTCTGCTGGATGACCAGTAACCATTTCGAAGGCGAACTTTTCAGATTGGAGAGACATACTCATTCTCCGATGCCGGTGACATTTCTGGTTTTCCCCTCTCGGGGGCCTTTTCATGCCCAACCTCCCTCCCCCCCCCTCGCCCTCCCTCTCGTCCCCCTTCCTCCCCCTCTCCCCTCACAGTCCTCATCCTACCCTCGAATTTTCCCCTTCCCCCACCTTCTCCTCATCTCTTCCGATCCACGTTCTTGGAAAAGGCAATAGAACGCATCTGATGAATTAATCCAGTCTCCTTCCTCGCTTTTGTTTTCATGACTAGGAGGATACAATTTTTATTATTCATTCTAGAGAGAAGCGGAGGACCCGCCAAGGACATGTTCAGGAGGTTCCGAGTGCCGGGAGTGAGACGCTTGTTATCAGAGGGCGTTTGCAGTCCCATTAGCTCAACGACTTGTTCCTGCGCAGCGACATATTTTTATCAATTAATGTGAAGCGGAAAGTTTTGAGGCTCTGCTGCGAGCTGTTTTGTTGGTTGTGTACGTGTTCGCAGAGGTTGCCTTTTTTTCTTGGAAATGCCCATCAATATCTCGGGAGTTTTAATACGGATAATTATGAGTTTTTAATGAAGTGGTTAGTACTTGCGAGTAAAAACTCCCGACAATTGATTAATTATGCTTTCTGAAGGGGAAATGCGTGCAAGTGAATGGGATTTAGCTAAGTGTCGGAATCGTGGCTCTACGTGTTCAATTAGCTTAATAACATTTTTACCTCCATCAAAGCACATTGTGAAATGTTTATTCATTCCTTATTTCGTGAATGCACATTGTATGAAAAAATAAATTACAGAAACTTAATCGAAATATATTTAAAATATTTTACTATAATCCATGTAAATAATTGAGTGTGTAAAGCTAATAAAAATTATCGTTGAAAAGTTTGTGCACCTCGGCCTTAATTATGAAAACTTACGACATTACTTTTATTAGCCATTAACCGCGTCAAGTCGTGTAGTCCTCAGATAGTCTGTATTGAAATGCCAAGAATACGAAAAATAGAATGCTAAAATGTTTAGCATGGTTAAAACCCACAAATTAAATAATGGGGAATATTTTATCATCTGTTTCGTCATTACCACCACGCGTTAGCAAAATTTGAGGAATTCTCTAGTCAACTTATTCCTAGTGTGCATTTGTTATTACGATTTGATTTATAGTCGCAAAATTCACTTCTGAAAAAGTAGAATATTAAATAAATGAGAACGATATTAAGACTTCCCCCGGTAGATCTTTAGTAAGCATATCTACGAGTAAGCATCCATATCTCTCGTATAATCCTATTGGCTCACGATCTGACCTTAAATACGTCGAAATCAATGCGATCTTGCTGCTGATCAAGCCGACAAAGCGGTTTTTCCTGAACACATAGGACAACATTTACACGTTTAGCATTTTTCAAATAATTTCACCTGAAATAAAACCATTTACTGATGAGAGGTCCGAAAATAGCACACTTTTTGCCAGACAACCGTGTACACTTGTATTCTGAAACAACCATCAGAGTGATCTGGGCATATACAGAGTGGATCTAAACTTGTATTAATACTGTGGTCGTGTAGGCATTTATATGTTAAATTCGTTTCATGCTTTCTAAAGTCATGCAATGTTTTACTAGGATATTGGGTTTAATTTCATTCCATGCTCATTTCAGTCTTGAGCATCAGGATTTTTGACAGTGTATTTCTCGCCGTCATAATCTGACAACTGCTACTACATCTTTGCAGGAAATTTATGTCCTGAAGTAATTTGTTTACGTATGTGTAAATGAAGCATCTGAGAATAATCTAGAGGAATGATTGAACACAGTTTCAAACATTACATCTAAATAAATTTAGTGCAGAGATTGGTGGCGAAGCGAAACATGCGTCACACCAAGAATACAATTTCCGATGAGTATTCGGAAATTCAGGAAATATAGCGTTAAAAAAAGGCAGGAAATCAAGAATTAGCGAACAGGAAAATGGGCAGTAAAGTAAGCCATTTGTTTAAGCAATAACATGAAACGAAAGGTATTAAACAGTAAAACCTGATCGCTGTTACACTTAAAAATAATTTGCGGTTTCAAAATAAAATTTTTTGATGGAATGTAAATATGTTAACACAATAAGATGCTTTTTAGAATAATAATTTCCCGTCAACGCGTCCATTGCCATATATTTGAAAACGGGAATTGATATCGTCCTGCAGCTCCATTGACGTAGCCGTTGCTTGCATATAAATGACACTATTTCCAAAAGTATATCAATGTCAGCACTGCTTCCAATAATTTCTTATATCCTTACGGTTTTGTTCAAGTTACCATTGCACACAGCATTTTTTTACATTTATTTTGCCTTGGTCGATACTTACTATACTTACTGTAGTAGTGCAATTTTCGGAGTTTCTGGTGAAAGTAAATACATTTTTGAACGCTCGCTAGCCTCCCTGATTCCTCTTATTAAATTTTTAACGAGCATCCTCACCGAAGCAGTAGGTGCCTCGACTAAAGTTCGTATTTCTCATTTCCCTGATTTCAACCATGATTTTCCATTTCACCACTACACACTTAAACTTAAGAAATTTTGTTCAATTCTGACTCACTTGATATACCCTTTATTATTTAGACCATAAAATTACAAATTTCACTCCTTCATAAACTGTCTTGATAGTACGCCTCATTTACACGACGGTTTAATGAGAAACAGGTGGCACGATGAGCCAGCCATCTTTATCACATTTTTCACATCTCAAAGTATTCATAAACTCGAAATTGCAGCCCCATGAGGTTGATTTTACGGAAAAAGATTTGCAAGGTGGTGATGGAATCTCAAGCCGGCAAAATTGTAAGACAGATGGATATATTCCGCAGGCGAGATAGAAATAGAAAGACGAATATTCATGATGAACAGTGACGCCTAAATCTGTTCTGAGACCGAAATTGATGTTGAAACATTGGGAATGGCCAGGTCCTAAACTATTTCTCTGAACAAACTTCGCCACTGTATAAACGGGAACATCTAAATTGAGATGTTGTCAAAAATCAATTCATTTTAATTCAAAAATAAATGTGAACTTAGTAGATAAAATAATCGATCAACAACAAGAGTCTACGGCTTCTTTCAAGGATATTCAAAATGAATATTTAGAAATAATTTAGATCATAAACAACACTTATTTGAAGATTAGATGTAAGTATTAAGGGTAAGCTATTTGCACATACAGGTAGAGGCATATTTTACTGTGTTCGGGAAAAATGCATAATGGAAGGCGCATTCCCTCTGACTTATGCCTTCGGTGATGCCCAGAGTTTGATATCAATAACAAGACTAAGTAAGTAAAGATTTTAAAAACCAAAGTTTAACTGATAATGAAATTAAATTTTATATTTTACTTTACCAAATTCAGCAATCAATTCGCAGGATCGTAGATTAATTCCCAGACTTAAATGTTGCCAAGTGTACGCGACCGATTTCTACGAATATAGTGATCGCGTGGCGGAGCAATATTGAAAGGCAAACTTTAGTCCGTACGAGGATGATGTGGAGGTGGGAGAGGGTTGTGAGATGAAGGGTGAAAGTAATTTGAGCATGGATTTGGAGTGCGTCGTTGTTTGGGGGGTTTGGATTGGATATTTAGGTAACTCAGAGAGGAGTAAGGAAGGAACGATTGTGCAGGTATGACAGCTCCTTCAACACTTTTTGGTCAGCGTTAAGATTAAACTTTCCTCAAAGAAGGAGAGGTAAGTTATGAGTAATAATTTGCGGTATCAATTTAGGCCTTTTACGACGCCGACAATGGCCGAGGGTTCAAAAATGTACTAGGATCGCTGGGGAGCTTCATTAAGGTGAGACAGAGCATGGCGTGACGGGAAAAAATGTTCAAAACGAAATTAGTTTTGTTTAATGAGGAGAATTGGAGGAATGATTACATGGCGAGTGTTAACGGTGAAATAATTGAGGAACGGACGATTATGCATACTTAAGAAAAAACAAATGCAGGGTAGACGAAGATATTAAATGACTTACAAATGCCGGTGAAAAGGAAAATCATATAAAAAAGTATTGTTTGTCTGAGGAAGTAAAAAGGCAATACAAATGATTGTGCAATCCTACCCACGTTATTGAATTTTATTAATGCATCTAAGGATCATCAGTGAACGCGGTGAGCATGGGGTGCTCGATGGGCGTTGGATGAAAGTACGGGGCCGAGAAATGACTTAGTAATGAAACAGTGTGGATTGTACTTATCCACCGCCAATAGTGTGTACGGGACAAGCGTACTTCGTGCCTCAGTCAAGTCGGGAGAATTAATTTATTGTAAAATTAGCGAATAAATATATGAGAAAAGATTAATTGGTTTGAGAAGGGGGAATCCCAAGAAATTCAAGTGTGATCGTTGTTATAGAGGCCCCCAAGAAAAGGAAAATTCTCGGAAACAAGTTCAATTAATGAGCAATGAATGAATGTGCCTCATGGGAAGGAGGTATGACCGAAACTAGTCAAATAGTTTTTCCTTTCCTAATGTAAATGTAGACTTTCTTGACAAAACATTCATCTGTAAAGTGAATATTCTAAATGAAAAAACCAAATTTCAAAAACAACAGAAAGTAATTTGGTGTTCAAAAACGTCTTGTTGAACGTGGCTTTCATATAGTCGAAGCAAATGTTCACCAAAAGAGATTTATACGGTTTATTCAGGAAATGCAGTGGGGTTCCAATTTTCCAATTCAATGTAGGAGCACTCGATTTTTCTCCGCGATAAATCGTCCAAGTGTGTGATGATAGTTCTGTACATAACACACACCTACAAACTATGTTTTGCACCGCATAGAATGCTCCCTTAGCCACCCACCAATACGCTTCACGCGAATACTCGTATTGATGCGATTGCAAAATTGCCTACGTGCCTTGGGCTATTCTGTGAACTGCGAGAACTCCGAACGCCAATGAATTCAAAGCCTTGGACTTTGAAATGTGGCTTCGGAGTTGTTTGTAATAACTATTGAAGATTCTTTTAATATAACAGATTAATAAATGATATAGAAACCAATTTCTTCATTGTCTTTAGGAATACGATGCGTTGGCTTAGATTCTTCTTTTATGAAACGAGGGTCATCATATTTTGTCGCCAAAGGGTTATCGCTTTCAATTAGAGATAAGATGCAACTCGTGGGATGCAATGACGTGATGGGTGCATATGGGTCAGGACTAGCTTAGCGAATGCAGCCCGATTATGAATGCAGATAAAGTGGTTTCCTTCTAATGGCCTTGGACCAATTCAGCTTAGGAAACTTGTGTTAGATAAAACCTCTCGTAAGTAAACATTTTCATGCCCTGAATTCATCGCATATTTTAGCAAAGTAAGCCAGATCACTCAGGGAGATTTGCCTCTCATTGATAGATGTGATTTTTGGCTTCTGTTTCTTGGCACTGGCCATGCTTATTCCTTAGAGCCGTCGTTGCGACACTACCCATGAATATTGACCTTGTCATTGAAGCCATTGAGGACGACTGGTTTGAGCGTGATTCAGCTAGTTTTTAAAAAATAATTCAAGAACATTCATCTACATCTACATAATACCCCGCAAGCCGCCGCAAGGGCGTATGGAGGGGGGTGTTAGGTCACCACCCGTAAAAAGGAAAAAAACCACATTCAAAACCAAAACATACAGGCAAACCCATACCCACAGTGGTGCATACATTCATGCAAAAATTCTATCATTTTACACTCATGCAAATGCATATCTACCTCCATTCATTCTACACGCATGCAATTACATATGCTATCATCTAACAAATAACTGCGTCTTAGGATGCCGTAAGAAACTTATCCAATATCGTGCAAGCTAGAATTTGCTAAGTAGGAAGACAAAATTCCACTAGAACAAGGACATGCAACATAAAACGATCTCCTCCCCAAGGGGACAGATAGAGAATGCGACTCAACGCTGTAGGTAGCGGGAGGGTCCCCCCACGAGACGAGGGACAGAAGGGGAAATTTAAAAACAGACAAAAGCAGAGCAAGCAATACTGTAGAGAGCACTACATTACTTGATGGCATTCCAATGCGGGAAGGGTTTTTACAACAACACGCAAGACGTTAGTGAAAGTGCATGCAATTGAGTAGAATTAATTATTCCCCAGACGCTGAGGGTGACAAATGGCATTTTTGCTATCTACGAGTATAACCCTACAGTTGTGATCCCATATTGTCCGTGGCAAGAAGGAGTCTTTGGGTCTGCTAGTTCTGGCTTATATTTCCCGAATTTTGTATGCATGATCCAAGCGATGAATGTACTCGTATGTTGGATTGCGAATAATTTTCGAGACCTCGGTGCTGAAACATTCGGATCTGAATTTATTTAGTAAGTTCAACCTAGCATTAAATCGTCTTTCTACCAATGATTCCCATCCCAACTCCATAAGCATTTCAGTGACGCTATTCGTTTTATCGTAACAGTTTTCCACGAAACGAGCTGCCCGGCGTTTGACCTTCTCAATTTCCCGAATGAGGCCTTTTTCACTCGGATCCCATACGCTACATGCATATTCTAAATGAGGCCTTACAAGAGCTTGGTAACAACGTTCCTTGGCCTTGGAGTCACGTCTTCCAGCAATGTGTCTAATAAATCAAATTTTTTATATGCTTGCCCGCAGACTTTAAGTATGTGAGTCCCCCAAGTTAAGTCTTTAGTGAATGTAACACCTAGGTATTTCACCGTATCAACTACTTCTAGGTCAACCCCAGCTAATTTGTAAACCAATCCCTTGGATCTTTCAATGGCATTTACTGCCGAATATTTATTAAGATTGAATTGCAATCCCCATTTTGAACACCGTTTAGTAATGCAATCTAGATCCTGTGTTAGAATTAAACGATCCTCATCCCCAGATACAGGTATATCTCCCGATAAATCACCGTCTCACCCGCGAACATCCTAACCTTACTTTTCACTGCGCGGTTCAAGTCGTTAACAAAAATCAAGAAAAGCAACGGTCCGGTAACGGAAACTTCCCTGAGGTACCCCCGAGGTCACTCGTACGCTGTCGGAACTAGCGCCGTCAAGGACTACCCTCTGTTCTCGCTTTGAAAGGAAGTCTTCAACCCAATTTATTGCGCCCTTGTGTATACCTGCGCCATTTAATTTATGAATGAGTTTACCATGTAGAATCTTATCAAATGCCTTTTGAAAATCTAAAAAGATCGCATCCACTTGCCAACCACTTTCACCCGATAAAAGTAAGTCAATTGTGAATAATCCTAATTGGGTCTCGCATGAGCGGGTTTTTCTGAATCCGTGTTGATTGTCACTTAAAAAGTTAATGTTATCAAGATGTCTCGTTATGGATCTGACAATTATGTGCTCTAAAACTTTGCAACATGTAGAAGTGAGAGAAATGGGTCTGTAATTACTGGGGTCCTCCCTGTCACCACTTTCAAAAATAGGCGTTATTTGCGCGGTTTTCCAATTCTTAGGGACTAAAAGTAACATCAAATGCAACGAGCGAATGAAAAGTGAATGAACATTTATCAGTAACTGTTGTGTTCGAAAAAAGTTAAATGATAAAAATTAATAATCAGGTGTGAATTTGTAAAATATTTGATTTCCATGTTAAAAATGGATTCTGTGATCCATTGGTCCAAGTGATCCACAGCATCACTTGGACTCGTTTTATGCACGCTTGGGCATCCACTTTGTTTGCGAATGAGCGAACACACGCAACCTTCGCGCCGTTCCCTTTCGGAATAAACACGTTCAAATAAATTCCGTTTAAGGGTTCGAAAGGACGCAACTTCCTCTTTGCCACCCTTTCCCGACTTTACTACTTCTTTCGCCTCCGTCACATGGCGCATATTTCTTACGTTCCTGAGACACTTCAACGTCCGTTCACTGCTCGTGAAACCTCAAATATTCTTTATGCCGAGAGTGACTTTTATCACATTTACACAATAATTTCTCGGCATATTCATTCTTCTCACATCATTTTAACTCTTCTCACGCCTGTCTGTTTGGTGATTAGAATTCCCATTCACTCTCTTTTGCACAGCACACTTTTTTCATGCTCGTCTATGAGCGTCACTTTTAAACCAAATTATTATATGACTCAGTCATTCTTCAATTTATTAATTTTATTCTAACCATATACAAGGAACATATCCTAAAGAAATGAAATGGAACCCGGAAGGGGCTGAGATGTGGGAGGAAGTGGAGGTGTGAAGGGAGTGTCTCCCTCACCTTCCCACCCGACCCCAACTTTCCCCTCCTTCCTTAATCCACACTCATGCCTGTGACTTCGCACATGCCGAAGTGCACTTCAACACGCTGTGCCGCCGCGAAAGCGGAATTGTGGCAAACCACTGCCATCCATTCTCTCGCTGCTGTTCAATTCAGAAAATATTTCATCTCTTGAAAAATCTAGCCATTCAATGTATCCCAATTTTGTCAATTTTGATTTTCCAAAGCGGTATGATATTGCCGCCAATGAATATGACTGCAGCATAATGCATTAAGTAGTGCTTCTCATTAATTTTTGCCTGTACAACATTATAAGTACATGTAAAATGCCATTATTCCCGCTGCCCAGGCTTTCGGCTTAAAAGACGCGTTGAAAAAACAATTGAGACATTAATTAATCCGGCGGCTCCTTTGATATAAATGACGGAAAAATCTCCTCCTACCAGTCACACAAACGTGTGATATTTCTCAAGCCAAGGTAAAAGTGAGCCCTTTTGGAAGGGAAACCATTTCGGGCATCGGTGAAATGTGGTGTAGGCAAAACTATAACATTTAATGGTTTAGTAATTTTTGTATCTAATTTCGATACCTTTACTGATGCTGCGTTAAGGAATAGAGTTCGTTATGTGGAGGCGTCACAACCGTATTGGGAAATGGAGAAGGTACTTCTCCCGAAGGAGGAAGTACAATCGGAGTCGGAGGAGATCGAGGAAGTTGTGGACTTGGCGAACTCGTCGCTTGAATCGGCTTTTTCGTTGTAAATGTCGTCGACGAAAGGTTCGTACATCTTGCGAATATGCTGCTCCTGTGATAAAGCTAACCAAATACATTGCTTTCCTTGAACCATGAGTAATAAATCGCACACCTTGGGTGAAGGGCCAAGGGTTCAAAGGGTGCCACTCAGGTTTTGAACCCGAGCTCTTCGGTCAGCAGCCCAAGAATCTATACACTAGACCACCTATGGTTCTCCAAATAATACGCACATGATACGTATTATACTATTGATAATTTACTTACATGCCCTTCCATTTTGGGATATTTATGCAAATTAACCTTGGAAAAATTATAAATATTTCTTACGGAGTCCTATCACCTCTGGATTTATTTCTGCTCTGAAAACAGAATAACATCCTGAGGAGGAATGTAGATTTTTCGAGTGCCTGAGGTGTAAGGAAATGATGGGGGAGAATCGCATGGCTGCAGACAATATATTCACTGCTTAAAAAACCTTCATTATTAACCAATAATCATGGCACGCCGTTATCTTACTCCCTGCCCGTATCTCCCGTCGTGAGATACTCTCAATCCAGCGACCTTTGCGAACATTGGAAAATGGGCAGATGTTATTTTCATGTGTGTCATGCGTCATGGGAATAACGCCTCTTCTCGACCATTTCCACCCTCAGATGCCACGGCAATCGTCTGAATCCCCTCGCACGTGGCCCGCAGGGTACTGAGAGGGTCATAGTTTTAGGATACCCGACGCGTTAAGGACATCAAGGAGTTCATGGCCTCCCCATATGAGTAGTGGGCAACACCGGGGTCACACTCGAGTAAACAAATTCGTGCAACGTGAACGGCTGCCCAAGACACGGATATTTCTTGATAACTATACGTCAAGCGAGAGATTCTATTACGTAATTACTGTCGACTGACATCTTCCTCTTCGCGTTCTAATGATGCACATTCATCCCGCTCAACGGAGACCAATTGCCATAGCATATTACAACATGGGTTTTACGTGAGCGACGGGCTTTCCATTGTTTGAAGTAATCACCCAGAAAGTCGGCAGCATATTGTATGTTTGCATTGTCCTCCATCAAAGTTCCAGTGAGTGGCATTAAGTCAATAGCTATGTCGACGAGGACAGTCTTATAAGAATGGCATGTTAATGTTAAATGTCAAAATGTGTAAATGTTTTATGAGCATAACTAGGGGAACATTTCCAAGATGTGCCACCAATTTAAAACGTTTTTAGTGCATTTTTACGCTAAATGGTCACTAGATATTGAAAGATTTATTCCTCCTTTTCTGTCACGAATGCCACCCTGAAACCTTCTTCCAAATGCCCTTTTTGCCCTTTGCATCTCTCTTTTGTGCATGGAATAATCACAATTTGTAGTAATTATATCTTCGTTGAAGGTGTAGCAAAACAATTTAAAGCGATTAATTTCGTCCAGTACTTCTCTCCGAGGAACGTCGCTGCGCACATTTGTTTCTCTTTTGTCCATAAAATGAACCATGGTTCTATTTTTGCTTTTCCACTTGAATCACTTTTCTTTCAGCCAATCATCTGATGGTTTGATTCTCCGAGTTGGCCGTACTGATATAACCGGTTCATCATATCGGGGCTTGTATTAATCCTTCAAAGTCCACATTAGGTTGGCAGCCGCCGTTTTTGGTTGGTGTGTATCTTGCTTTTTATTATATCTGGAATATCATTCAGGACGCTCACAGCTTGGGTTGAACTCTGAAATTTCAGTGGCAGCTAGGTGTAGACCTGAGCTCCGCTGACAATAACCGACAGCTTTATCGAATTGGCAGGTGCGCCTCTTTACACTGCAGTAACCCTGCGTTTCATAATCTGCAACGCAGAAATTGGTGAGTGAAAGCATTTGAGCCCTCAGTTGATAGAGTTTAAACCCTTTTTCACAATTGAATCAATGCTTCACCATTGGGCTTCGGCAAGAGCGTTTAGCAGTAGATTTGGGGTTAGCGCAAAAATAGTCGCGAATAAATCTCTAAAGAGGTAATTGGTAATCATTTTGTAATGAATTGTGGTGTTTTTGTCTTGTGCGAGGGGTTTTACTCATCGCATTCGGTGTCCACCGCAGCTCACAGAAGATGCAATTAGTGACGACAACGGGGAAGTATTCAGACGAAAGTGTTGAGGGAAGGTATTACTTTGCGTGGGTCTGCTGAAGCAGGCTTGGATGCGGTGGTATTTGAGGCCCAGCGAATGGAAGGACTTAAGTTCTGTAAACAGACGCCCCTTTAATGGAAAATCGGTAAAAAACTAATAGAAAGCGTCGCACTGAATATCTTGGGGTGGTGAACATTGAAATCATGAAATTACATACACGACTAAAAATACCAGATAAGTTTACCTTATTCAATTTTAACGATAACATAAGATTTTAGTCCCTATAACGACAATAAACATTTCAGTCCCTGACTTTACTTTCGGACAAGATGAGATGCTATGGAAATGGACGGCTGAATTGGCCAATGCGAGGAATCCATTAGCCATCGTGAAAGTAACAATTTGAAGCAATTTTCACAAAAATTGAAACTACCTGAAAATAAAATGATGCGGAATGCCAATATTCACTAATCATACTAATTGGTCAGACCTAAAACCCCAGCCACATGCATGTCTCGCGGAGGCTTGCAGGGTCCGGCTAGTCAATCTCTCAATCTTGAGGACGCTGCCCAATATTACGCATAGGTAGTACTGTTGTTTACACGTTGAATGCTGATATTATTCCAGGGAGATATTCGTGGACCGTCGATGGATGATTCTCATTGAAATGTATAACTCTAGGTGCTGACGGAAATACTAAAAAATTGATAACTCAAATTCTCTAACGATTTTTTCAACATTGATTCCAAGAAGTGATCACATATTAAGGGAATGACATGAATTCAGATTCGTATTGATCTGTTCACGAATTTGAATACGAGAAATGCCGTTTCTTCCTACATTGTTAATTTGCGTATTTCACGTCACACCGACTGAGCTAAAAATATCTTTGATACGGCTGTTTTTATTCAAGGAATATCTTTACCTTCTTTGAAGCAGTGCAATAATGAGGAAGATTGGAGTGGGACAGGGATTCATCTAAGATTTTTTCCAGTGTGCGAGTGAGCGCATCGTTTTTATTAAAAATTTCAGTATATCACACTTAAATGTTTAACCCTCTAACCTCATTGGAGTCTGTCATCAACGAAAGTAAGTTTATGTTTCTATATGAAACGGGGCATATATCCTTTCTTAAACTAACATTTCATGCGTCAAAAAATCTTATCTAATGCAGAAGTCACATATGGAATGAAGGTAGTAGATTCTAATAAAAATGGCCTATTACGAGACTAAATGATTGCTAAGCGGTCGATTGACTGAGCGAAAAATAATTTTACGGATATCCAATTATACATATTTAAGAGTCTTGCTTACTTTTGCCTCTGATTCGAATTGTTTGCGCCAAAAAAATTAAATAATATCAAAGTTTTTTTGTGTAAATATTCACTCACCAACTTCTTCGTCTTTGTAAAAAGCACCCCTCTGCCAAACGCTGCTCTTATTACGTCTCATCTTATGGCAGGAAAGAAGTTTTTACCTTCTGTAGTTTATGTCCTTCTATTTGTTTAACTTCTTCCAATTTCGCTAGAGAAATATGTTTTAATAGCTTGATTCTCATCTGATACCTATCAAATGGCTGAAGAATGAATTTGATGGAGAGGGATCATGGGAACATACGAGTATTTAACGCAACGGTTTGACGAGCGTAGCATTTGTTTGCAGCAGTCCTCCACAATGAATCTACATTTACTCGCTGCTCTCTTTTACATTTATATTCAACTCTTTACACTGGCATCTTCCTTAGTCTACTTCCCGTGGTCCAACAATAGCCTTACTAAGTAGTTATTTCCCTCTGTTTTTCCTTCAATGATGGTTTTCACTTGAGTATCGTGTCTCTTCCACTCATCATCTTCTCACTTCATCCACCGTTAAAGATGTGGCTACTTCACCTTGCGTTATTCATTTTTATCTCATTAATGGCCGACCTAATTTGTACATTAAAGATGAGGTGCGATATTGTTACCATGCCAACTACTAACTTTCACTATTGGTTGGGTATTATTGGACTCCTCAACATCTACCGGTTGTTATCACTGCCGCCTGATCTTTGATTGGAGCGTGCGTTCGACAGGAATACAGTAAATTTTGGACGGTCTTTCTATATCCTCTCCTATAAGTACTTTCTATTTCCTCATTCTGCCTGTCTGTATCCCCTTTTGTACAAAATGAGACTGGATGCTAACGTACACTCTCCCATTCCTCTACTTTCCCGAGATCAACATTTTTCCTCTCTTAAGTTCTCTCCGTTTTTGGCCAACCTCCATCATTTTCAATTCTTCAATATGTATACTGCAGTCACCAGACTATTTGTAAAATGTTCACATTTGTCTGGCCATTTCCTCTTTAGTTTTGCAACTAAACATTTCTTTTAAAGTCCATCGGTAAAAATATCTCCGTTAGTTTATGCTATGCGTTAGGATTTTTATCTATGTCAGAATCTTATTTCCGGAAATATTTGTGAACACTTAGTATTTCTTCGATCTCTGGTTAGCCTATCACCGCAGCAGCAAATTCCGACTTTAGAATGTGATTTCTATCATCTGCACAATTACCCGCAAGCTGCCGCAAGGACGTGTGTGACGAATATCCAAAGTGGCGTTAGGTCATCACCCGTGGAAGAGAAAAAAAAACAATTTCCGCTAACAATCCTTAGTACGATATCCTTTCTACCAGTATTATGGGATGCATTTCTTTTTCGTCGTAAAGATCATTCAAATACTCTGCCCTTCGTAAAGAATTTATATTGAATAAAACTTAGCCGTTGTTGTTCCAAAATGGAATTATCCTTTGCCTTTTGTTCATTTAAGTGCAGTTAAGTGTTCTGCGCGCGGGTTCTCTCTGGCTCTTCCCGCTTTCCAGTTGATTTCTTCTCTTAGGCTTTACAGCATTTTCCACCTCACAAGTCCTTTCGCACTTTTCTCAATTTCATTAGGGCGATTATTTGGCTTGTTATCCATGTTTTCCTTTTCCTAGTTTCAATCGGCTTAGAATTTCTTTCCACGCGACTAATAATCCACTCTTTGTACTTCGCCATTTTTCTTCGATTACTTCTTTTATTGCTAATATTTTCAATTTATGACTCTATATTCCCGGGTCAAAGTGGTAGGGACGTAAGGAGAAGAATTGCGCTAGGCAAAGAGGCTTTCTCAAGGAGGAGGGAGTTGATGACGGGGACGTTGAGTAGAGATGTTAAGACAAGACTCGTAAAAACTCTGATATGGAACGTAGCTATGTACGGCGCGGAAACGTGGTCACTGAAGCAGGAGGATAGACGTAGATTGGAGGCTTTTGAAATGTGGGTGTGGAGAAGAATGGAGAAGGTGAAATGGACTGAAGGGAAAACAAATGAGGAAGTACTGGAGATGGTGGGTGAGAGAGGGGTTTGTTGAGAGAAATCCTATGGAGGCAGGAAAAATTGATGAAAGGCGTATTGAGCGGTAGTGAAATGTTGAAGAAGGTAATAGAGGGGAAAATGTTGGGCAAGCGAGGTAAGGGTAGGAACAGGATAGGGATGTTGGACGGGATGAATGGGAGGAAAGAAGTACACAGAGATGAAGAGGGACCTGATGTGGTTTAGGTTGCTGGATTGGGTTTTGTTTGGATTTACAAAATATTTATTTGATAGTTGTGTCCATCCAAAAGCCTACCTCAACCGGTAGATTACCTAATAAAAAAATTCCAGGGAAATTCCGTCCCGTCCTTACTTCAGTTTCCTTCATTAATTCCCACCGCAATGACACTATTTCTTTCTTTTGCTCCTTAAATTCTGTATAGTAGATAGCTTTTGGAAGGATGCAATAGTTTGCGTTATTTACTGATGGACTTTCTTTTTGTCGCTAAAAGAAGAAAACTTTGCCGTCATACAAAATACATTTTGTTTGCAAACGGTTTGGACACAGCGCGCTATCTTTTGAAAGGTTTTAACTTCTGGAAAAAATCGAAAAAATATGTCAGAAGACGATACTCTGTATCGAAACCAGTCACAAATAACATACTTTTGCGAAACAACAAAGTTTTCTTCATTTTGCAACATCGAAAGAAATATCTCAATGTTAATACGTATTTCTCGCGTTACGCCCGTCCGCTCCCGGGAATGAGTTTTACACAAAACAAGAACGGGAAAGCGACAACGCGGGTCCAAGAAACAGACGAACTCATTGAGGACATCCGGGGACGTGTTGAGGACGTCCGAGTTTTCAGAAAATATCCCAACGGTCGACGGCAGAGTCTCAGGAAATTCGGTTCCTTCCACGACTATTTTTAATGGGCGAGGTTTCGTTCGGTCCCGTATTCGTTCGTGTGTCTGTGCGTGCACAAGCTGTGTGGCAACGCTTCATTATCACCAGTGGGCCCGAGCGTGAATTTTAGGGGTGGAGGAAAAGTCCGAATACCTCTACCCCGAGTGGGACAGCCCTCCGGAAGGGAGGCCGACCTCCCCCGCCCCCTTTCGTTATCCGCGATCATCGTACGGGGAAATACCCACCCGGGGGACAGCAGTCCGTCCCTCCGGCACCTCACCGCTGGGCGCCTTCCCTCCCCACGCCCGCCACACCGACACTTCCGTCGAGGAGGGTAGTGCCGGAGATGGTTGTGAGTTCTCTACACAAAACGTCCTCGCGAGTTTCTGCACTGCTGCGCCAGAGCGACGGTGGTGGCGCTGGCGGCGGGATGAGGTTTCAATTCCACCAACCGGTTTGAGTTTCTCTCTTGTGGCACCACACACGCGCAAGAGCCCGGCGAGCCCGAAGGCTCCTCTTACTCTCTCTCTCTCTCTCTGGATCCCTCCTCCCTTTCTCCGCCTTCTCTTCTCTCGTCCTCCTCCCACACGCCCCCTCCTCCCCCTCCCTCTCCTTCCACCCCTTCCGAGACAGCAGCGCTTCGCGGGCAAAAGAGCTGCTAGGAAGAACGGAAAAATAAGTCGGAAGAGAGATAAGCGCAGTCTTCGGGCGGCGATTCATCTCCGCACCGACTCGGGCATTACAATAGGGGAGTGTTCCTCTCTCACGTCCCCCCCCCCCACTTGACGAAGGATTACCCCAGAGACGGACTCCAGTTCTGCACTCAGTGTTCCTTCGGCTTTGGGACTATTGGAGCCACTGTTAAAAAGGCCTCGAGGTTTCCTATCCGGCATAGACGATTTGTCAAGGAAGGTTTCCTGCACCCGTCAAGAGTGGATATACAGATATTTGTTCTTATGTCCGAAGCTGCGCGGCGGTAAAATTCGCTCGAGCCGACAGCCAGTCACCCCGTGCAAGTGTTCGATCAAAGTTCTTGGATTCGTCGTGATTGGATTTTGCCTCCGTGTAGTGTCGTTTAAAAGTGTTTGTGTTGGACCCTGTGTCTCTAGATCTGTGTTTGAGTCACCAACAGGGTGGCCCTAGAAGAAGCGCCGCTTTCGTTTATTATGGATAGTTGAATGGTCTGAAGACCTGAAGAACCCCGAAGAGATATCCATCTCCAACAACAAACTAAAAGAAAGATGGTGAATCAATTGAAGGTAAGCGCCAATGTCAGATTTCGTATTTCGAGCGTCACAATTACTCCATCCTTTTCTTCTACGTTTTGTGATAGGTTTACGTAATTTCAAGAAACTTTGTCGAGTTCCTTAGGCATTTAAATCCTAATTTTCTAACTACGTTGATGGCAACGTCTGGCAAAAAAATTTTATTCTCTGAATTCCAACAACGGTTTTAAATTCTTTGCTGGTTCGCCTATTTCAGGTGGATAGATACGTGATGGCGATATTTCGTGTTAATGGATTCCATGATGTCTGACAAAAAGTCACATTTTTGTATTAAAATTATTATTCCGATCTTTATTTGCATCTGCAGAGTAAAGTAATCGACATTTAGTCGGCCCGTCTCATTCTCAGAGGGATGCGTTTCATTCAGCCTTTGACAATGACAATGTCTCCAGTAATAATGTTCTAGTACTAATTTATTGAATGGTTTTATTGGAGGTTGAAAGTAGATATGCATTGGCCATTTGAGGTACCTTTTTGAATTTATAATTCTATGGTGGTGCGTAAAGATTAATTATATCTTTTCAGCATAAGCGTATTCTGAGTAGGAGAAAAATATGGACTTGAATTATTAAATTTAAACCAGCCAAAATCTCGGTCGTGCAAAAACAATATACAGTCGCCACACTGCTTTATTTTTAGAGGTTTTCCAACGCGCCAACAACTAATGTATTACAGTGTACATTGATTTTATTGGCATGAATTTGATATTTTACTGGAGATCCGTTGGGAAGTATCTATTGCCAAAAAACTTCATCAGGTCTTTCCCACTGGAAACGTAATTATGGCTGACCATTTTAGCAAGAACATAAAAAATACATTATTTGCCAAATCGTAAGTAGCACCATATGGTCACCTATTGTTTCCACTTCAAATTTCAGAAAGATAATCTTTTTTGATAAGCTTCCGATTTAGAACTCCGTATAATTTACGGAGTAATTTCTGAAATCTCGTCACTTTCACGGGGCGTAATGCCTGAAAAACATTCCCACTCACAAGGTTAATGTTTTGGCACGGGTCAACTTATGGAATTTCTGTGGAAAAGAAGCGGTGCACGGAAGTTTTGCAAACGACCTCCGAAAGAAAAAAATACGAATGCCGCGTCCGGATTACAAGACATGTAACGACCTACCCAAGGGGTAAAAGACATTCTCGGGGTCCATCCTTCGATCCTATTCAGGGAAGACTCGCACGGAAGGTGTCGAGGTCTGCACGAGGAGTTAAATATCCACACCAGAAGGCATTCCGGATGTTCCGCCATCGCAGCGAAACTTTTTCCTTTTCTCCGTGTAACTTCTTCTGGTCAGTCATGTGTACGTCATCCCGAGGAAGCCGCCGCCTCCAGCGAAGGCCGTAGCCGGGCGACCTCTCCGTCCCTGATGAGGTTCCGCGGGGGAAAGGGGGTGGGGGGCGAGAGGGAGAGTGGGTTCGGGAGGAGGGGAGCGGAACTGCGGTAAGTGGCGAGGAGGGAGAGGAGGAATGGGTGTGCAGACAAAGTGAAGCACTAAGGCATATAAACACGGGCGCCGTCCAAATCAACACTTCTGCATCAAGTGCCGGTGGAGGTTTAGACCCGTGGAATTCTCATTGAATTAAAAAAAAATGATTGGACATGAACTATTATTGTAACTTTTAATGCCAAAGCTGATCTTCTCCAATCAAAAAGTTTTTGTGTTATTGGCGGGGGGTTTGTCGAAAGCTCGCGACTGCTAAGGTCATTGGCGCCATTTGAAGCAAGTGTGCGGTCAGGCTAGGTAGGGACGAGGGAAGATAGTAAGAAATCAATCCTTGAACGTGTCAATCTCAACCAACAGCGTTCACCGGTACTCCGTTTTTCTCATTCGACTGCTCTATTGCGATGATATTGCATCTCAAGTGATCTTCACCTGGCACTTGTTTGGGAATTTAAATTTCCATCAGAACTATACACGTGAGCCTCCTCCTCCGAAGGCTAATTGCTGGCACTTTGGCATAATAATTCTGCTTTTGGTCACAACTCTGGATTGTAAGTTCCAGGTCTATTTGCGAGGGGAGGCTCATCACCAATTGATGGCGATTGACACGACGAATTTGCTGTTATTTTACATATGTTAAATAATTTCTATAAAATATTTGGTGGATAAATCATAATTGCCGACTATTTTTCAAAAGTAATGAATGTTTTTTCTCTGATATTCTTGGGGAGTTTGAAACAATAAGCTCTTTCTCATTTTTCTGTCCAGAATTAATATTTTACACTTTCAGTGCAATACCAGAGTACGTATTTGATGATTAACGTACTGTGTGGAAGCCTCATCGGTGATTTTACGAGAAGCCTATGTACACATCGGTGGCAAATAGGTTCATATTCATTAACCTAATTAGTATAAGTTACTGGCCTCTGCCACCGTTAAAGTCTCCAGGCGCGAAAACCAGTCGACACTTCTGAAAAGGGCTTGAGGAAGTGGTGCAAATTTTCGTGGTGAACTGTTCTACGCAATTTCGTTTTTCTGTGATTTTAAGTGTCAAGTGTCACTTTAAGAAATATTTTTAAGTGTTTATCCAGTGGAAAACGGAATTTCAAAAAGATACAGCAGTTATTTAGTAATTTGGCAGATTGGACAACTCATGCTCTTGAATGAAAGAACATTTGGACGCCCGAGAAATTCGATCACTAATCTTTCAGAATTTGGTACCAAGATTGCGCAAGATATTTGTGACTGTTCTTGAGTGGTAAACTTCGAAATAATAGATAAGATCAGCTTGGAGAACAACTGGACCTTTATCAGTGGCTTAAGGTGTTACATTCTGTTTTTCATAGTCTGCTATTTTTTTAAAGCTTTTTCAACAATCAGATTTCCATAATCTGCCAATACTACGTAAATTAGTTAATAAAAAATTCTGCTTTGCGTAATATTATAACATATGAGACGTGGGAAAGAAACTTAATATTTGCTAAAATAACAGTCATTACATTATTATTTATGTGCAACAAATAATTATCCAAAATCAGAGTCAAGGATATTTATTCTCATAACCATTACACATTAAAGCTTGCTGAAGGGCATTTGCTATTATATTAAAAATTTTATTCGAAATATTTTCAAGTTCTAAGTTCTGTATTACGAAATAAAGACTTTAAAAGGGAAAAGTAATAATGCATAATTAATCTAATATATGAATGTTTATGCATCTTATTTGCTTACTTTTTTCCTCTTCAGTAGCAATTTAACGAAAAATATATCATTAATTTTTCAGATTTAGTGTTTTAAAAATTCTGTTGGCAGAAATTATTTCTGTCCCTGTTTTGGAATTCCTTAACCCAACGTTGTGTGAAGTCAGAGTGATCTTCCTTCAGATCCAATTTATAGCGGAATCACAGTTTTTCAACTTATTTCGTTTTGGTTCTTTTTGGGAAAATATCTGAATCTAACTTCTTTGCGACGTCCTTTATTTTTAATTACTTTTGAAAATGGTGATGAAACAAACCAGAGAACATCTTTTTGAACCTATATTTCTTTTGAAACAATATTTATCGCGTATATTCTTCAATGAACCATCTCCCTGATGATTAATGCAAGCAATTCGAGAAGATTTTGTGCAAGTGATTGGCTAAAAATCAATAAATCAATTAAATAATAACTTACGGATTTGAGTATTTTTTACTGCTTCTGAGGGACCATTTTGTGTCAGTAGTGGGGTTCCCTAGGTATCCGATCCTTACACCATGATTTATTTCAAACCACTTTTGCATTAACTTGCATTACAAAATTCATAGATAGCATTTATAGAACCCAAATGGCACATTTATTCCATTTTCTCTCATAATATCAGCAACTTTTGTTCATTCAATCGGCCAAGTGTCTTTTTTAAGTGAAATAATTCATCATTAGTATTTCCTAATGTATAATTAAAGATTAATTCACCATTAGTCTTTACTAATGTATAATTAAAGGCCAAACGCAGCTTGTCATGGCTGTGCTCTGAATGTGTGGCGAAAAATATTTTCTCGTTTTCTGGACAACCGTTCAGAATACAAAGTGAGCCCTAACGCATTGACTTGTTTCCTCTCTGCAACACAAATAAATATCTCTGTCTATCTATCCATCTACTGTTCCAAACGGGGCAAAATAATGGAAGATCAACATGAATAGCATGGGGTTATATAGTATTCCTGTAGAGGCAGGAGGATTCCCTCAACTTAAACTCTCTTTCGCGTAGACTGGAATGATGAGGCATTTATTCGGTGAGGGTGACTTTGGAGTCAGCACATTTTGGATTAATAGGGTTGGAGGGGTGGGCAGAGGACGGGATAAAGGTCATAATGGTGTCCTCCTCGTTTCATCACTCAACGATGCCTGGAAAAATATTTGATTTTCTCTTCGAATCGCTAAAAATAATCGTGAGCGCTGCTTAATGTTCCTTGTTTGCTTTTGAAATGAGTCCCAAAATCTTAAATTAATTGTACATCTGGAGATTATCATGAAATTTTCATATACACTTTTTTCCTAATCGGCTTTTCCTAATTCAATCTATAAAACCTCTAAGAGAGGAAAATGAAAGATATACATATTTTATTTCGCCATTATAACCTTCTCGGTTTTATTAGGGGATATGAATCGTGATGTTATGTTCTGTCAAAAGGTTTAGAAGTGGGTTTCCTCTAAAGAAATTACCCTGGTAACTAATTCGCTGCTTTAACAAAATGCATCGAGAAAAATTCAAAGCAAAAACCAAAATGTGAAATTTTTGCTTAAATTTCACTGAGTTTAACGTTCCGAGGAAATATTTTTATTGGAAACAATAATTTTTAAAAAATATTTTATTTAATAGATTTTTATTGGAAACAATAATTTTTATAATATATTTTATTTAATAGATTTTTTTGGAAATAATAATTTTTATAATATATTATATTTAATATATTTTTTTGGAAATAATAAATTTTTTATTTTAGAAATAAATAAGTATAATACAAAGTATAAGGATGTTCAATGTTGGTTTTATTCTCAATTTGGGAAACATTCATGCTTCATATTTCAGTAAAAAATGGACAATTTTCCATCAGTTCATCATTAGAGATCTCCTAAATAATGGATTATGCTGTTTATACATTATACATTAAACTGTTTTTTTCAACCAATTGGATTTTTCCAATTTAAGTTGTATCGGCTGGTTTGATGATATTAGTCCTTATACGTATGAATAATACGAATGGATGAATAAATTCTCCGGCAGTGTTTCTCATTTTAACCTGTTTGAACTGTATTTCATCCTAAAAGGCCTCCAGACAGGCTGATGCTTTTATGCATTCTGACGAAAAATGTTTAGCATAAATTACATGACCAAGGTGAATCCACACAGCCTGAAAGTACGCGATTTCTTGGAAGGATGTCTTAAAATGTGTGCGCTTTCCAGTTAACCAGCCCTCACAAGTGGAAGGCGTTCAGGGAGAATTTCCAGAACGACGCACTCCACACTCAAGGTCGCACACCAAGAAACGTTAAAAAAAACAAAATAAATTCGACCTTTGGTCTCGTCGAAGGATGGATCTCTAGGTCAAACCGGCACACGGAAGCACGACTATTACTGAAATATTTGGAAAATGGTTGCTCCCTCTTTTTAGTAACTCATTAACTCTCTGCGTAGGGTTACAAAAATGTTTTCTTTTCCATCATATGCGGTATACGTATAAATTGGCCATCAGGTTAGATATTCGGAAAAAAGATCCACCTTCAACGCGAAAACAATTGACAACATTGCATTTATTCTAGCTCACAATGATGTGCAGACAATAGCGAACATGTGTTTTCTCGTTTAAAGAACACATGTAAAACTATTGCGCCAACATTGAATTTATTATTATATGTACATCTCGTTGCGGGTCGCGGTGGTCTAGCGGGTAGAGCGTTGGACTACTGACCGGAGGGTCCCGGGAATCTGACTCAACCTAGACCGAAAGTTTCTTGTAGCTAGAACCTTTGAGGGAATCTAAGGCACAGGAGGATAACGAGACCGCTTCAGAACACTGGATGAGAGAATCTCGCCACAGGGGATTTATCAGGTCCATCCTCACTTCCTATCTTCAGATCGGTAATGGTGACTGATATACGTATATTATTATTATTATCGCAAGTGCCATTAGAAAGCGAAGTATGGCAGTGCAGGCATTAACAAAGGTTATCTTTTGACACCCTTTGAAATAAGTTCTCCTATTGGTTATGAGCCTTAGGTTTCGATTTAAAAATGTTCCATGGGATTATTATCTATGAAAGTGTTCAATAAACAGAAGAAAATCAGGAAATTTAGTATACTATATTCCGGAAAAATTGGTATATTTTACATTTCATGTATGAAATTTACCCGGCCGTCAATATCAGATTAGTTCGAGAGGCGATAATACCATGATCTCTCTCATGGCATTGATTATCGCTTACGTTTTTTGTACAAGGAAGTATTCATTGTTTTCATTTACAATAATCAAAGGGGGACTATAAAATCAGCCCGAGGCTCTGTAGATGTTAGGTAGGGTGTTCACGTCACATCACATTCCCCGAGGAGTATAGTTATTGCAATTTGTCTCAATTCGGTAGGGTCAATATGATCTATAATCATCCCGAATTGTCTCCTAAGAACGCAGTACGCATGGAACAGCAAAAAATGGTAAGATTACATTACATTTTACTTTAAATTTAAAAATTGGCTGCACACCGTTGTCACCCAAATTTTTCGCCCAGTTTCAATATGAAAGTGAAATGAATGCATTATAGCAATTTGCTCGTAACTGCTTTTTGCGTAGAAAATTGAACTTTATTGCCACAAATGTACCCCAAATATACACCTGATCAATTGTTTTATTTTAATGCATGTAATTTTGCACACCTCAATATTTTATTATTGCCATAAAAGATGAGAAGTGGAGGATTAGCCATATGTGCACGTTCAAGAACATTTATTTTACGAAATCGACCATTGTCATTTCTCATTTTGACATTTTTGTAATTTAAATACTATTTGTTTGGGTGAATATCTTACTAATTGAGGAAAACATCTACTTATTTCAACTTAAAGAACTTTGTTGAATTTTCAAGTACTGTTTGAACACCTATTTTATGCAAGAGTAAATCAAATCTGAATTTAGTCGGTATCCATGAATGAAAATTGGATAATTATTACAAAGTTTTCTTGGAAAAACTCTTAAAATGTCCTTTAAGAGCGATGAAATATAAAATCGCTTACTCATAGTGTTATTTTTTAAATAAAATCAGTTATTTTTTCCAAGAAAAACAGTTTTAGTCAAAATAAAGTTTCACAAAAACATTCCCTGAATAAAAATTAATATTATTGTGAATGGTAAGAGATATTGAGAAGAAAAATATTGTCGCCACCTGAGATATTCGTACACCCAGTAATAATGAGTGCTTTCGTCTGAAATAATTTCTCCTTGGCCACCTACCAGTAATTAGCCACAAATCTGGCTTGTCGCAATTTATTACGGCAGCTCTTGTTCGTGACTGCTTGGAAAATATTAAGATGGTAATCGTAGTGAGAAATATGATTGAACAATGAAACCCTTCTTGTCGAAGTGAATCGTATTTCAGTGGCTCCCTCTGAACGACTTAGCCATTCCTACGAAACGCTTCCGGGGCGAGATTACGATTTTCCCTTATTACGCGGCCGTTTAATTTCCCATAACATCTGAATCCTTCAATGAATCTATTCCGATTCACTCCTCTGATTTACTCTTCTCAGTAAAATATATTTCCTCTCAATCCACCCTTGGTCAAGCGACACTTTCCCTTCATTCCCACCGCTCCGAATTTGTTTCCCAAAGCAATAAGGGTGGCTCGTCAGAACATACGGTGGAACCACTCTTTCAAGTGGATTTGCCTTTAAACTGTCAACCCACTCCGTTGAAGATGTTGTTCAATGTCGAGAGGAAAAGTGTGATGGGAAGGAATCGATTGAATGGAATTTTTCCATAGTGTGCATAAGTGGTACCTAGAGGCATGCCACAGTTGTGGCATTTGACTTTGAGGGGTTCCAAGGAAGTAGCCAAGCTCGTCCGATTCCGTTGAGAGAGAGAGGAAGGAATCTGGAATTGCTCAGAACACGCACCCTGTACGTAAATCACCGCTGATGCCTAATCTGACGGATGGCCCCTTCTACTGGACCTTGCACCCAGTGGTTGAGTCTAATGTCCAACACACCCAAGATAGCGTTCCGTGAGGATACGACAAAGGGCCCGTATTCATACTCATCCATTATGTGTTATCTTGGGAGTCTCCTCGGTCATTATTTTCCACAATATTTGCCTTATATGCCTGCATGAAAATCTGCCAACCACGGCTCGAGTGTGTGCCAGGGTATGATCCCACGCCAGGTGTGCACCATTGACATTGCATATTACAACGATTGATGACTGATTGAGACGCTGTAATAGGATGAATAATTATTTTTTTTTAACCCTTACAAACACTGCAGTAGCTATGTATCAAATACTATGTCACGCAAGTGAGACACGCTTCTGGGGGCTGATAATGATTGCAACATTATGTCACATTTAGTGTAACTTTTACGCTAAGTTTGGGCTAATAAGTGTAAAAATCAATTCCCCAGCGGCATCGCTGCCAATTGTTCTGATCACTTGCGGAAAAATACGATTTTAAATATCCTAGACTGCCGTTGTACTCCCTCATTTCATTTACACATTATCTTTCCTACCCAATGGAAACAGTTTGCACTGCATTTTCATCCTCTTTAAAAATGTAATCAGCTTCTAATTTGTGTAAAGAACATTACATAATTTAAAATTTGATCCGTGATTCCCAATCCAATTCTTTTAATTATCCAGACTCTTTAAGTGACGGCAAGGAAATATTGGAGGCTTCTAAGGTGACACCTGCCCGGATGACGCTTCAAGTGAAACAAATCATGGGAACAACTAAAGTGAGAGAGTGCATAATTACGCTATCTTTCTTGAAAATGTTTGTCACGTAACATGCCAAAATATGCCCAAGGAATTTCATATGGATTTTTTATTTAAGTCTTTGGGGTTATGAAACCATGGAGGGCACTTAAATTTTATTTTCTCCGCAATATTTGAGAATTTTGGAGTTTCGGTATTGAAGAGGTTAGTACTCTAAAAATATAGGCATTATTAGGAGCCATGAATGGGAGCAGGAAACATGTTTACTTGTCACTGATCGTTTTTCGACGTTGTAAGTTCGTGGCTTCCGAATTTCTGAATTCTTCAAATGGGAAGTGCAGGCAACTACTTAACCTTCTAATCTCATTTGTAAAAACATGGAATTAAGACATTTCTTTTCGGGAAAACTTACAAACTAGTGATTAGTATCTTTGCTTGCATTTATTTCACGAGTGGCTGAACATCTTCTAGGAGTGAAACTGTAAATACCTGTCTGCTTACAGGGTCAAGTTGATACTATATTGAATCAATGCTGTTAAAATTTCCACACAATGCACGCCGGAATGGCTTATTTACTAAAGATGTCCCTGTGGAATTCACTTTTGGAGTCACGTGGTGCGTGAGGTCGATGGCTTGTCGTTTCTCCATTCCGACGGCCTCCCCATTCGGGGTCTCAAGAGACGACCGAGGTGGGACTTCCTCCCGCTTTGGGCAGCGGACTGCCTCAACCAAATTGCACCGGATCCATCAAATGGGATGCCCTCAAACCGAACCCAAGGCGATTGGTGGAGCTCTGGCAGGGGAACCTATCGGAATTTGCCGGTGTTAATGTTACAGCTTTCAAACAGGTCTCCGCATGGTACGAAAGCCTAATTCACAACTGTCATCGTTACTAATGTATGTCGCTGGTGTTTGGGGTCTTGAAGACAGTGAAGGAAAATAGTTTAGAGTTGAAGTTGAAGTGAATGGTACTTCATTGGGGAGGAAGAGAGAAGATGGGAGTGGGTCAGGATTGATAAATAGGTAGCGGTAGATTTTATTGGCAGATAACAAGGAAAATCAAGAATTATGCCTAACACATTTTCCCGTTGGAGGAGCAGAGACTTGCCAAATTGTTTGGGAAAGATTGGCACATGATTTAAAGATAAAAGTAAGACCACAGAGGAGTAACAAAATACTCTTTCTTAAATCGAAGAGTGAATGAACGAAATAATCCAATGGGAGAGCTTCAAAAACCCTTAAATTTTCGTTAAGGTCCTTAACTTTAAGTCAGTCCGCAAACAAATCATTCGAATTGCAGAAATTATTTATCTTGCTTATCATGAAAGTTCACTCTAATATTATGTCGCAAAAATATATCAAATCTTGATAAATGAATTTTTATCGAATAAAAAAAATTGAAGACGTTCTTAAACTTCAGTCGTGAAAACATTTACATGAATTTATTTAAATCATTCAATTGGATGTTTAAATAAATCCAAATGGATAATCCTTACTGTTTTCATTCGTGATTGTTGTAGAAGCTTCTTTTAACGGTTAAATCCGCCGTTGTAGGATCTTTTTTGCCCGTCTCGCTCCTTGTTTGAATTCCCCGATCTTTCACCTCGAGAAAAACAGCATTTTGATTATTTGATCGTGGTCTACTATTTATGTTAAGTGTACCTATTTTTAAGGAGAATATTACGCCACGAGTTCGACTTTAATGCTATCGTATATTCAGTGCATAGACGGCGCAAATTCGACAGGCTGCTAAAAGAAAGTCTCGAGGCGTTCTTCTAAATACCACAGGAAGTGTAAAGAACCCTTAAAAATGCTGCAGCTTCCTAAGCTCCTAATTATACATTTCACATATGCTGAGAAATGTTGCCGTACGTTTTTATGTAGCCCTGTGTAATACACTGTAGCACAAGTCCAAGGAATATTTTTCAATCCTCGGAAGCATTCTTGGGAAATTATCCGCCCGTAACACCCGCAAACTAAATCCGTAAACTTTCATTGGTCAATGAATTACTCTCAATCATAGGTAATTTTTCAATTTTTAAAAAATACTTTATAAATTTCCATGCCCGTTTATTTTCTCGCAGATTGATTGATTCGGCGATGGAATGGACGTTCAACGTTCCATATAAGATTTTTTATTTCTCTTAGACACAATATCGGGAAAGACAACATTAGTAATGGTGAGACATCATAACATTCTTCAAAATTGGCAATGTTACGTATTCATGTTTAAGAGTGCGGCTTACCGATAATTGAATCTGGAAACGTGACATGCTAGTAATTGGGTCTGGAAATGCGTATGTAACAGACCTAATAGAATATAATACATTTATGAACTCAGGTGAATGATAAATGAATAGACATGACCGCAGACTTATGAAACAGTGAAAATATTGTGCCTATTATTTCCCTTGACTACGGGGAGAATGAACTTCAATAGCTTAGCAGTAGGGAAGGATTTTCCTCAAAAATAAACAAGCAAAAGCCTCATTGTGCATGCACAAACTATTGCTTGTAAGCTATTGAATGGCAGGACACATCTTCCCCCAACCAAGTGCTCGTCTACGTTTAAATTGAATTAGTAATTGTCAACAACATTAAGTCAAACAGTCAGCAACATTAGAAACATAATTTTACGTTTGTTGACAGTAATAAATGACCTGTTCCTCTTGCCAATTAAACTTTATTATTGATTGATTAGACCGTGATGCAATTGGTTCTTGATTTTCACCCATCAAGCCCGCGAGAATCGTCTCTATATCTCATTAACGTACGTTGGTTCGAGGAAAATTTAGCCAAAACAAAAGACTGACAATCGAGAAATAAATGTGAGTGTATTTTTAAAATTCTATGCTATTAAATTCATAATATTATGCTTTCACTGAATAACCCCCCCTGAGACTGGCCTCACGAACTCCTCTATCGTCAAGGGTTTCACGACGGGCAACCTAAATTCTACCCGTATACTTCATGGGAATATCACGAAACTGACGCTTATATGCGCTACACGTAGCTGAGGAAAACACTGCAAAGTGTTGCAATCACTTCACGCCATAACTTGTCGCAGAAATAATTCGGGCCAAGAGCAAAAGATTGCACGGGAAAATTTAGTGCACACAATTGACACATGGATTGCAGTGAAGAAAAGGAGAGCGTTGATTTGTTTCAGGAAGACACTGCGTCCAATTAAGTTGTTTTATTTCTCTGAATAATCATTATTTTATTTTTATAATCTTATAAAATGTATAAGTACCGATAAATTCATTAAATTAATACCCTTTTTACGCTTTTGATCAGTTTTTATGCACAAATTTCAAGAATAGTGTAGTATGCCTGCTTGGCAAGCCAGTGTTCTCGTTTTATCATGCTCAGCGGTAATGGTCGGCGGTTGCTCAATTCATATTAACAATAATTCAAAAACTAATCAGCAGCCTTGTTTCGTTAACAAAAAAGACTTGCATCAAAAAATGAGTTTGTGTATCAATTGCACATTAATATGTTTTGAATTACACGAACAATATAACAATAAATTTCTTTTCCTAAGTTTAAAAGTACTTCCCCAATAGCTTATCATCATATTATAATTATAATAGATTATGGCTCTCGGGTATTCTTATTAAAAAATTCATTTAAATTTCAAGATACTCAACTATTAAATTGTAATATTTTCTTTACACTCACTCCCAATTGGTTTAATTTAAATACTTCCGGATTAGATGAGGATAATTCTTTTTCAGGTCCTTTCCATATTAATCGTTAATACCTGCTGAATCTCCCTATGAAACTGATCTATATGATGAACACTTAAAGTGATTAAGCCCCCTAGATATTACAAAGGAATCATAAATTTTAATTCTGCCACTTTTTCTGTGTGCGTGTAATACATTTCTCTATTTCCTAATGACTAGTCTTTTGCATTGTACGGACGATCGTAGGGTGAATCAACTTTAATACTGTTCACTTGCGATCGACGGGCGCGTCGTCGATTTAAGGGAAACACTCGTGAATGGACATCGCCAAGGAAGAGTCAATGAGTAAGGATTTCCAGGAGAAGAAATCGACTCACTCTCAAACTTAATCTCCCTATTAACCCAAGAAAACGATCGTCCGCATGAAAGCATTCAATTGGCGCCTCGACCTCCCCGGGGAAGGTGACTATTATCCAAGCGCTGATGATTGTGATTTCAGCCTTCGCGATATGGCCAAATTGGCGACTGTGTGGGAACCGGTTACCTGCCTGCGAATGGGGAATGATCGCCGTCCAGCCCACAGCTCGTCGGCTCGGTCGTCGGGAGGGGAGCGAGCGCTTCGTCGCCCACCGGAATGTTGGGATGATGGGATATGCCGGGAGGGAAGGAGGGCAAAAGTTCAAGGCCTGAGGAAGGTCATTGCGAGCGAATCGCGAAGGCAAATCGAGCTCCCGGATTTGCGACCGCCTCATCCACGATTTTATGTGGCGTTCCGGAAAGTGAATGCGTGGGAAAAGAGGGACTTAAGATGAGAAGGAATGCTGGGAAGAGATGTCTCCCACTCCTCGCGAAACGCAGAAATTTACGCTGAAAAGGACCGCTCCAGTTTTCCGTCGCGTTATCATGCCCACTCTCCTTTATTTTAAATGTAGTGAAGTCAACGCGAATCCACTTCATTCACATCGCGTTGGATCAATCTCCGTGAAATTAATTTCTCGTGCAGCAAATCATATTTTCCACCTTAAACCTTGTTCTTGTCCAACTTTGTCCTTTCTCTTCTGATTGACCTCGAGAGTCACGGGTAGAAGAATCACATCGTGATTTGCTGTACATGAAAGCAATTCTTCTGTCGCTGCCCATCGTACTCTATCTCCTGCCAACTCCATCCTTTCGGCTCACTCCATTTTCTCTTCAATCTTCTACAACATCACCTCTCAATATTTTCCTGGGACCCATTTGGGAATGGACCCCTTTGCGGAGTGCATTCCAAAATTCTCTTAAATGATCTTGTACTCCCCATGAATGACCCATCCGCCGGATTCCTTGAATATTTACGTGTATAGCGCGCTATAGTTTCTCCCTTTATCATCTTATTTAGTTCTGTATTTCTTATGCTCTTCTGTATGCCTCCTTCCTCAAGAGTATTTCCAACGAGGTGTAGTCATTTGATGGCCTTCTCTTGAGGACACCGAATCGAGGCTAAAAATGTCAATATTCTCGCAGGTGCCCACTTGTTTATGCGGAAAATTCCAGATTAATGAATTAGTTCTGATTGGTGATTTTAAACACAATTCAATTAACATTTGAAAATTAAACAACTTGACCTTTCCACTTAACATTTTTTTATTATCTTGACCTAGGTTTCGTTATGGTATAACATCATCAGGTAAAAATGCAAGTCAAACACATAATATATACATATATCTCTGGGTGGAGGGGAAGAGGAGGTAAGAAAGAAAGGATTGGTTGAGCTAGGAAGAGGGGGGCTAAAAGTCTATGGTTTGAGGCGGAGAAGGAGGATTGGTAATATTGACAAATTATCAATAATTGGATAATTAGATTAGATAAAAACCAATTAGATAATTTGCAGGCTGGAAGGAGAGGATCTATACAATGTTGCAAAAAGCCCACCTGACATCAGATTAGTTGGCAGAGGATTAGGGAAATGATTATTTGAACTGGGAGAACGGCACTTAGTAATTAAGTCGGGTGACTCCGTAGCGGGCTGGGAGGGGTCGCTACATTGTTGAAAAAGTTTTACTTGGTTTCAGGTTAGTTGGCAGGGGGTGAGGGAAAAAACAATAACGGGGGAACGTGAAGAGTAAAGAAAATCGTTGGTCAAAACATCTTCCCCGTAATTCGTGTGTTGAAGGATTTCTAATTGCTCCAGCGCATCGAGACGGTGGCCTTCCTTCTCAAAGTGCAGAAATCCGGGGGTGAAATCGCTGCTGTGGCCATAATCTCTCAGGTGTTTGGCGAAGATTAAAAAGAAATTAAGTGAAAAAGCCAAGTTGTTTAGGTTTCAAATGTCAATATGATGATTTCCCACCAAGTTACGCCAGAAACTGTTTTATTTAACAATTCAATTACATAATGTCGGCCTCCGTGGCCATTACTCTTTTATTTATATCTGTCGTATTTCACAAATTTAAGGACCGTTGTGCAAAGGTGAAATGTTTACAAATGCCAAAAGTAAAAGCAAAGCAAAAGAAGATCAATTATCGGATATATGTATACGCTTTCGGGTATATACTACTTTAATCTATTTCTGCCTCCGCCGGATTCCCATATTTGCTGGAGATCAGTGGAGAGGCAAGATTGACAAATCGAAATCCACAACGCTAGCTCGGCTTATCTCATAGCTCAGCGGTACAGTAATCCAAAATGTGTTTGTGAATCTCGCCTCGTTGATGCGAATGATCTGCGGAGAGAACTTCTTAAAATGGAGTGTATCGTGCGATGCTACCAAGGTCGCTGGCTGAAGTTGATTGATTGCGACTACTGCTATCAAATACAGCGTCACATTCCATCAATTATTGGAGTTCCTTTGAAGAAAATTGCTCTATTTCAATTCGTGAGAGCACACTAATAAGTTGGTTTAATTTCTCTGGTCTATTAAGTTATCCATTTTTATGGTGAATCCATTTTAGTGCGGCCGATACCACCTGGCTCCTTTCTCATACTTTGGACTTCTTAGTCTTGAGCGCACTTCGGGCAGTCTTGCATCCGTCGATTTTCTCCCGAATCCGTTTCACGCGAGGATAGCCGGTCGAAGCAAGGACTTTTGCCTCTCACTTTTTTCATTTACGAAGACCAAAGATAAAAGGGACAGTCATTCGTAATGGTAATTAGGGCGGAAAAAGAATTGTCAAATTCTAGAAATCAGAATTCTTATTTCCACCTTTCCATGATTAAGGCCTGAAGAACTCGGGACGTAAGTTGACAGGATAGGACTCCAATACTTAATGGATGCATAAATATATTTATAATATCCAGCCTTGGAAGTGTATCCACGCCTCTTCCGCCACCACTCCCCCATTCAATACGTCGCCAGGCGACACGTTCCCGCTCGGCCCTGGCCTCCATTTGGCCAACGAGAATAATTGCCATCGGCCGCCGGCGCTTGGCTTCACCTCCCCCTCTTCAAGGAGGTGTGCAGATTGCATTCATTGGCATCCAAAACTAAAAAGAACACTAATCCATCGTGCCAGAGCACCTTCATCTACAATTGCATCGTAGCATGGAAGTACGTAATTCAGAAGGCGAATGATGAATGGAAAAGTGCGAGAAGTGGGGACAAGAAAAACCCAAATGAGTACATAGGATTCTCTCCTCACTAAAAAAATCCTAAAACAATCTTACACCCCCTAGCCTCCCTCAACCATAGACTCCCAACCTCTCTCAATCTGTGCTACCTACTTCCCTGGCACTCAGTGCCTCAAATTCGTCCTCAAAGACCTGTACCCCATCCTCAAAAATCACAAAACTTCCTCCAACCTTCTTCACAAATGCCCCTCTCTCACCTTCAAACAGCATGTCAACCTAGCCGATATCCTTTAATCCACCAGGCCTCGATCAAAATCCCCTCCCACCCCCAGGGCAACACCCACTTCTTGCTTGCGAGCAAGATGTAAAACTTGTCCTATTTTCACCAATCCACCCCTCTCCATCCCACCTTTTAACTCTCTCCCACCCTTCCCCCACTCCTCCTGCAAATCCAAGAATGTCGTCTATCTCCTGGCTTGTAGACTCTGCCCGGCCTTTTACATAGGTCAATGTTCCACACCCCTGAACCTCAGGATAAACAATCATCGCGCCTCGTGCAATCCCTCATTCACGTCCTCGGGTCTCCCATTCCCAAAACATACCTCCCATCACAACACCCCCCTTCAACCAGTGCTACAGTGTTTCCGTTCTGATCACCCAATAGAATTAAAAACTCTAAAAATGGCGTATATATGGCTTTGCAAGGCCTATCAACATCGTTCATTAATAGAATGGTTTGAGGCGGGACTTGGTGGAAGCGATTTATATCGGAAGAGAAGGCACTTTGTTCGTCGCATGTATTTTGATGTTCGCGGCCTAGGTTTTGCCAGACAAAGTCTTGATGATGACTTTGTAAGATGACACCTTGGTCTTGGATGTTGCAGTATGTGTGGGCACAGAAATTGTTTTCTTTTCCGGTCGTTCATTAAATCCACCCCCTCACTCTCACTCCTTCCCTATCTGCGCTCCCCTCTCGCGCTTTTCTCCCTTTCCCCTCCCTCGACAATTTCTTTTACCCCGCCCCGCCACCCGTTCTCCCCTTACCCTGACCCCTTCTCTCTCTCTCTTGAACAGCTCATCTCCCCTATACCAACACGCAGTACTATCGTTTCTTCTGAGGAAGACGGAGCTAACTTAAGTCGAAATTATCAAGAAATAACGTGCGAGTGTTTAAATATAATTTAAAACAAACTTTTGGACGGCACAATAGAACACAGAATAAAACTGATAACACGTAAAAGGACACTCACACTGTAGATGATTTAAGCTTTCGGCCTACTCCGAGGCCTTCTTCAGGTAAAATATATATATATATATATATATATATATATATATATATATATATATATATATATATATATATATATATATATATATACACACAAATTTATTTATATATATGTATGTGTATTATATATATATGTATATATATATATATATATATACTACCTTGATCAAAAAGTTCCCGGAATTTATTCAGAAAATTAAAAATACAAGTTTATTCATCTAAATCTATATTGTCCCCTTCAAAGTTCTCCCCATCGACTGCAACACACTTATGCCAGCGCTTGATCCAATCCTCGAAACATTTTTTATATTCGGTTTTCGGTATGTCCATCAGTGCTTCCTGCGATTTTTCCATTACTTCCTCTCGGCTGCTAAAACGCGTTCCCCGTAATGGTTTTTTAACTCGATTGAACAGAAAGAAGTCACAGGGAGCCAAATCAGGTGAATTCGGTGGCTGTTGGATGGTATTTGTTGCATTTTTCGTCAAAAAATTACGAATAATGATAGCACTGTGCGACGGTCTCGACGCACTGTGCGACGATTTCTGGTCTCTTTCGGCGAATTGCTTCACGCAAACGTCTCATAACGCCCAAATAATACTCTTTGTTTACTGTCTGGCCTTCTGGCAAAAATTCATGATGCACTACACCGTTGTAATCCATGAAAACCGTCAGCATTGCCTTCTTTTTTGACTGAAAACGACGTGGTTTTTTTGGTCTCGGCTCATTTGGTGAACGCCATTCACTTGCCTGATGTCTGGATTACGTGTCGTACTCATAAACCCACGTCTCGTCTCCAGTAATGATCCTTTTGATGAATGTGGGATCGGATTCAGCCTCGCAAATCATGTCTTTTGCGACGTCAACACGGTCTCTTTTTTGCATGAAATTGAGGTCTTTTGGCACCAACTTTGCTGCTACACGACGGAAACCCAAATCATTAACCACAATGTCTTGGGCGGATCCATAGGCAATTTTCAAGTCCGCCGCTATTTCTCTGATGGTTAATTTGCGGTTATTGAACAACATTTCTTTTACTTTATCAATTTTTTCACCGACTTTCGATGTCGATGGTCTGCCACTGCGTTCATCATCTTCGATTGACTCACTTCTGAACCGCTCGTGCCACTGGTAAACGACCGTTTTTTTTAGAGAATCGTTGCCGAAACACTTTTCCAACATTTCCAACGTCCGTGCGCCACTAAATCCGTTTTTTACGCAAAATTTAATACAAGTTCGTTGTTGCAAATTTAAATCCATTTCTGCAATTGTAAAAAATCGCCAACACACACAGAGATAGATGTACTCTTGGCTACGTAACTTTTGCAAATGTCAAGTTATGACACTAAGATTTAAAGGGAATATCAACAACAGATGTACCAATTTAACAAAAAAAACAGAGCTCAAATCGGAACGATGGGAGCGCCACACGGTGGTTATTCCGGGAACTTTTTGTTCAAGGTAGTATTCAAACACATATTCAAACACATATTCCTGTGTTGGTCTTTTATGTGCTTTCCTATCCCCTTTCCTTATATATAACTTTTGGACGGCACAATAGAACACAGAATAAAACAGATAACACGTAAAAGGACACTCACACTGTAGATGATTTAAGCTTTCGGCCTACTCCGAGGCCTTCTTCAGGTCAGACTGAGAGGTTTTGAGGGAAGAGTGCCTGGGGAGGCGAGGGGGGGCGGAAGGTATAGGGACTGTTGGGAAGGAAATTAAATATGGCGGTTAAGGGTGGGAATTTTAAAGGATCGGAAATACTATATAGGATGTATGCAGATTGCGGAATGTATTTATATATATATATATATATATATATATATATATATATATATATATATATATATATATACATATACATATACGTATATCCATTTGATGTAATCAAATCAGGAACAGAAAAGTTAGTATCACGTGTGCCTGGAAACTAGTTTATTTCAGGTACTATACATTCGTTCAATCTCTCGTATCCCCTCTGTCATAGCTCTTGCATGGAGAAAGAAAACACGATTTTTCATTCCTATTCCCCGATGAAATTTCCTTTGCTGCAATCTGATAAAAATAAAATTGAATTTTTTACCTATTTATTTTTCAAGCATCAAACATTTTAAAGCATATTTCAATTTATTTTTAGCATTAATGACTCATAGCAAGTACCTACTACTTTGAAGTTTTGTTTATCCGACAACGGTCGTCGTAGGATTAATTCGTTTTCAGGTTATGGTTTATATTTTCAGCTCATGTCATAGTTTTTAAGATGCGATTTAACGTCTGACGGTGAAGTTATTGATTATTGACATAATGAATTTCTAGTCCTTACGTCTTCTTTAAGACATAAAAGAATTCCATGCATGCGTAAAGCCTTTCTTCTCGAATATTGGTTTGTTGAGGAAACAAAGCGTAGGGCAGGAGGGCGATTTGCCTACTCCCTGACAAATTCCCTTCGCTTCAATTGACACGTAATCATTTTGAAATATTTTTCATCATATCATATAAATAATTTTGTATTTTTTTCATACGCCCGAGGTAGAACTATCTTTTATTTTTTAATGTCTCAGGAATTCTTAACTACCTCTTGATTCTTACAGAGATCGCTAAGAATATGCGATAACAAATCCCAAGTGTTGTTTGGCTGTTTAAACTTTCTTGATGCCCAATATCATTTTTTATAGACATGTGTAACGACATCTACTTTAGTTTTTATTTATAAAATTTTTAGAGGGTGGCTTCTTGATGAGTATTTTATGAAGATAAATTAAAACTAAATTTCGTTAAAATTAAAAATTTTAATCATTAAGAGTTCTTGACATCAGATCTATCTATCCTTGTCTATTCCGTCTTAGAGAACTTGATTCTTGGCAGTTCATCGTCTACTGGCCAGGCAAAATTAATAGCCTCAGCTAATCAAATTTATTTCATAGACGTTAGCGAAGGCGCCATTTTGTATTATCTTCTCATTTTTTAAAATCGCCAGTCAGGCACCGCGCCACAAATTGCGCTTTACAAAGTCTCTCGAAGACTGGTTAATTGCCATCCTCAGATATTACACAAGGATAAATGATATATCTGAACTGTGGAGGAAATTGAAGAGTTTCTTCTGCGTTTTTTCACATTAATCATGATCCTTTTTACTTAGTCATATGGTTTACGATGATGGCTGACCGAATGTAATTATCTCTCAGATTTTAGAATATCTTTTTATAAGGGAGAGGAACATGCAGCCACACCATCGAAACCAGAGGAAACTATCCCATGGTTTTTTTGCCGTAGACTATAAAACATTTCATTTATACTCAATTATCAATTATTTATTATTGGTCTTATCCATATTCAAAATGGAGGTAACAAGTTTTTAATTAAGAAAATTACGCCATCAATTTGCACGCGTGACGTTACCATAGTTGTAGTTGTTTTGTTGGGGAGTCGGCCGATAGCTAAGGTCATTTGCGCTACTAGGGATGAATGGGAAGAGAGGAAGGGTGGAGAGAAACCCGGCCTCGGCATTAGCCTACCCTTAATACGAAAGGCACCAAGGGGTCCGCAGTTTAACATCCCATCCGACGGACGTCGCACTCACTCAAAGCTCTCCACAGAGCACCTCAAGTAGGGATCGGGTTACCTCTGAAAATTATTTGTTACCTCCAGAATTTGAACCCGGGCCCTCTCGGTGGGAAGCCTGTGCATTAGCCACCACACCTTCCCTGACCTTACCGTTCAGGTGAACATTATGCCTTAAGATAAAATTATGTGTCATTAGGTCATAATTTATAGATGTATGTAGCAAGATGTATATATATATATACATCTTGCTCATACATTTTACATATCTCGGAAGTGTTTTGGACGAATACGGTCAAAGTGGTAGGGACGTAAGGAGAAGAATTGCGCTAGGCAAGGAGGCTTTCTCAAGGAGGAGGGAGTTGATGACGGGGACGTTGAGTAGGGATGTTAAGACAAGACTCGTAAAAACTCTGATATGGAGCGTAGCTATGTACGGCGCGGAAACGTGGTCGCTGAAGCAGGAGGATAGACGTAGATTGGAGGCTTTTGAAATGTGGGTGTGGAGAAGAATGGAGAAGGTGAAATGGACCGAAAGGAAAACAAATGAGAAAGTACTAGAAATGGTGGGGGAGGAGAGGGGTTTGTTGAGAGAAATCCTATGGAGGCAGGAAAGATGGATGAAGGGCGTATTGAGCGGTAGTGGAATGTTGAAGAGGGTAATAGAGGGGAGAATGTTGGGCAAGCGAGGTAAGGGTAGGAACAGGATAGGGATGTTGGACGGGATGAAGGGAGGAAAGAAGTACACCGAGATGAAGAGGGACCTGATATAGATTAGTTTGCTAGGTGGGGAGTCACAAGATGTTTATTTGATGGTTGCGTCCATCCAAAAACCTACCTTGGCCGGTAGATTACCTAATAATAATATATATATATATATATATATATATATATATATATATATATATATATATATATATATATAATAAATTCAATCCAACTGGCTACAGAGTTATCATCATTTAGTTGGAATTTATGCATGGCTTTTTTATAATGATGTCAGTTTTTTATTAATCAATGTTGGTTTTTTATGGACTCAGGAACAATTAAATTTCAGCCTAACGAAGCAATAAATAACTTTAAACTCCATTACCTTGAAAACCATGTTGTTTGACATCTCATAATTTCTGCCTACCTTCATTCCGTCCAGCACGTCTATTCTTTTCCCGCCTTCACATTGCTCACTCAGAGCACTCGCCTTTCTTTCAGAGAACTTTGTATTCCATCGCCCCGAAATGTTTTCTGCATCAGCTATCTCTCCTTACCGCCTTCGAAGTCATCGCAACTCATCGTACTCTCTTCATCAACCATGCTTAGAACTTCTTTGCTCGCCTCCATTTTATATTCTCCTACACCCACTTCCCAAAATCCTCCAATCCTCTTGCCCCAAAGACAAAGATTCTGAGCTATAAGAAATGGCTGGTGACCCATAGGAGGATAACTTTACCTTATTATTATATTTGCTTAGATATTCAAAATTATAAATCTACATTGAGTTAGTTCATTCCATCCGATGGATCGTAAGAATGCTCGTCTTTCGAATACATGAAGTATATGCCGTAGGCAGAAAGGGCATTCTTGCTCTTAGTTGAAGCGGTAAAGTAGTCCAGTGGTCGTAATTCCGTTCGTTCGACGTCACCGGCCAATCGAAAGGATTCGGTTCTTCCGGGAATGGAGACTTGAGACGTCTAACAGGAAACTAACTCTTGGCGCGAGTTTCATCGGTAATAAGAGAACGCAGAGGGTTGTTCTTTTGCCGCCTGTCCCATTCGCCCAAGACGCCAAAGCGGTCCCCTGGCGTCTCTCTCCCAAAGATTACCTGGGACGCGCAGCGTGCGTGGCGCGTTGGAAAAATCCCCCGGCTAATTGGCTCCTTCCGCAGATCTTGTTAACGGTGGTGGCTTCGCCATTGGCTTCCTCGCGCCCATCCCCGCCTCCCTTCCGCCCCTCTCGCTTCATATTTGATTGCTCCCGTGACGCACAAAACGCTCATTATTCACGCCTCAGTGAATATATTTCCTCCTGAGGAATGGATTTAATTTCGAAGCAACAGTTAAATATATTCTGACTGGCATTGAAATTGGTAAGAGAGAAAGACACATTTTGCGGAATCAAGGCAGGTAAAATATTTACGAGTGGAAATGTAGTCTGACAGCATAATACGACATATGTGTCGGATTAAAATCGAAGTATAATCAAAATTAGAACTAAATATTAGAACTAAAAAAGCGAGAAAGAATTAAAATCTAAATGGTAAAATATAGATGATGAGAACGACACCATCGTCGTCATCGGTATTTCAATCCCACTCACTGCAGCCCTTATCTCTCCATTTTACTACATTTGAATGCGACGCGAGGCTGCATATTCTGGGGAGAATGGTGGCTTCCCGTTGCCTTCCACAACGCAGTACTGCGGCCGATATTGTGCCCTTCACTCTCGCCCGCAGCTGATGCCGGGCCGGCCCACTCGGTCTGCGCCACCGGTGCCTAATTTATAATGGCGAAACTGCTGCCTTTCTGCGTGGGTGTCTTTTTAGTAGGAGTCTATTTTCTCGTTGTCTGGTTTCGAAAAACCATTAATAAATTTTTTCTAAGCTGAAAAACTTTCGACAGGAGGGAATTGAATCTCCGGACCCCCAGGCAGACGCGCTACCTCGCCCCCAGGATATATAAATGCAGGTTTGATTTGCATGTAATAATTTGCAAATTCATGCATTTGCAAAACATGAATGTGGCCGGGAGATTTTGTGAGATCGGTGTTAGTTCCTATTCCAAAAAAGGCAAAGGCTTCGTCATGTGATGATTACAGAACAATAAGTTTGATATCCCACGCAGCTAAAGTTATTCTCAGGATCATCAACAAAAGGATAGAGAGTAAGGCAAATGATTACTCAGGGGATGATCAGTTTGGGTTTAGGAAAGGAAGAGGTACGCGTGATGCCATTGCAGTAATGAGATCACTAATCGAGAGGAATATAGAATACAATCAGGACGTTTTTGCCTGTTTTGTAGATTTCGAAAAAGCATTTGATAGAGTGAATTGGGAAAAATTAATGCGTGTATTGCAGAAAATAGGAATGGATTGGAGGGACAGGAGACTGATCCGCAACCTGTACATGTCTCAGACTGCTCAGGTGCGAGTGGGGAACGGAGAGTCCGGATGGGCAGTGTTAGGAAGAGGTGTAAGGCAGGGTTGCCCATTGTCACCGGTGCTGTTCAACGCTTGTGTGGAGGAAATGATTAAAGAGGCATGGGAAGAACTGGAGGTAGGAATGAAAGTCGGAGGGGAATTCGTAAAATCGGTTAGGTTTGCTGATGACCAAGCATTAGTTGCTCAGTCAGCCAAGGGGTTGCAAGCATTGCTGAGTGAATTGGAGGTTCAGTGCGATAAATATGGGATGAGAATCAATATTAATAAAACAAAGGTCATGCGATTTTCCAGAAAGAAAAAGGCTAAGCTAAATATTAAAATAGGCGGGGAAAAAATAGAGCAGGTAGAACAGTTTACATATATCGGAAGTGTTTTGGACCAATACGGTCAAAGTGGTAGGGACGTAAGGAGAAGAATTGCGCTAGGCAAGGAGGCTTTCTCAAGGAGGAGGGAGTTGATGACGGGGACGTTGAGTAGGGATGTTAAGACAAGACTCGTAAAAACTCTGATATGGAGCGTAGCTATGTACGGCGCGGAAACGTGGTCGCTGAAGCAGGAGGATAGACGTAGATTGGAGGCTTTTGAAAGGTGGGTGTGGAGAAGAATGGAGAAGGTGAAATGGACCGAAAGGAAAACAAATGAGAAAGTACTAGAAATGGTGGGGGAGGAGAGGGGTTTGTTGAGAGAAATCCTATGGAGGCAGGAAAAATGGATGAAAGGCGTATTGAGCGGTAGTGGAATGTTGAAGAGGGTAATAGAGGGGAGAATGTTGGGCAAGCGAGGTAAGGGTAGGAACAGGATAGGAATGTTGGACGGGATGAAGGGAGGAAAGAAGTACACGGAGATGAAGAGGGACCTGATATAGATTAGTTTGCAAGGTGGGGAGTCACAAAATGTTTATTTGATAGTTGTGTCCATACAAAAACCTACCTTAACCGGTAGATTACCTTATAATAATAATTTGCAAATCTGCTCGAAAGGATGGCTTTTTCGTTTTGTGGCTCAAAGGAATTGACGAATGTGCCATTTGGGCTCGACGAACACGTTTAAAAAAACTTGGAATCGGTCTTCTCAAATGGCGAATACTCCTAAGTTCGGTCTATTCAATTTAGCTGGATCTCAGGAAATGATCACTTTAGGTTTCTTTCCGTGAAACGGCCAGAGTACAACGTTTTTTTCCCATTATTATGAGCACATGAACTATTCGTGTGACTGTGTTCCAGAACGATTGTTGTCTGCCTGTCAAGATAGTCCCTTCAGAAGAAATTATATTTTGTTGAGATGGATGAAAGCGGGATCGGGGTATCTATAGGTATTGGTTTTGATTGTAGAATGCTGGCGAGAACGGGCTAAAACCTCCAGAACTGACGGGTTGATTATCACATTAAAAGCGATATTTATGAAAGCTGCGCGCGGAATGGGGGGTAGCTGCTGTAAAGGCTGGCTGTTAACCTTGACTACGAGTAGACCCAGAATTCACGAAAGAATGTGGTTGAAGACATTTTGAAGACAAATAATATTAGAAGTACGGGGGACAGGAGGTCCCGTATGCCAAAATGCATGAGTATAACAGAGGCTAAAGTATGCGGGTAGGCAGCAGAATTCGCTGATTTGAATGACAAATGCTATTCAAATCAGCAGGTTATGCTACCACAGTAGTTGAGTAGATTAGTAGCAAACTAGGCAAGCATATGGTGCTATGAAATAAATAAGGGATAAAGAGTGTTCTTTTGCGTAGCATAAACCAGGCTTTCCTTAATATTATCCACCCCGAAAGAAGACACAGCGGTGAAGGAAATGCTACACATATCATTATTATGAGCTAACCAATGCCTTCAACGCGTTAAACTTACTGTCTCAGTTCTTTTTCCAAGTGCCTTCGTCTTATTTTAATTACTGACTCTTCATAGGAAACTGATTCTGACTTGATGCCACGGAATTTCTTAATGACAAAAGAAAACACGCTTTGAAAAATCGAATGTAAAAAAGTGTTGTGAGTTAACTCATTCTCGAAACTGCTCCAGCTACGCGTCTCCTCAACATCAAGCACCACATCTCAGAATAGTCGAAAAACGTCTGAAGATGAGGTGCATTTGGCGAGAAAAATCAAGCAGGCTCAATGTATTATGTGCAAAAAATTCAGTAATGCGTAATTTATCATTCGATTTGAAGAACATTAATCGGTCTGGACTAGCATTTATTCTCCATGAAGTCATTTAATTTTTTTCGGCGTAAAAGTTCTTGCATATCTAACCGGTTTGATAAGTGAAGCATCGTTGTTGCAGGGATTGACTCTGTTGCTGTCTTCGGCATGAATTCCATTATTATTAGCCTTTAAGACTAAATAGCACCACATCCTGCAGATGAACTGTGTTCGTATGACTGCGATCATCTTTCGAAACCAAAATTCGACATCGTCCAATACCAATGACTCTACACGTGGAATTTTCTTCCAATCAATGAGCTGGGAAAATATCATTTCGTTTATTGATTTCTTTCATGCCCTGAAACGCATTTTTGCACGCTGAGAGGATGCTTCGGAAAATGTGTAAGCTTTTTGGAGGAAAACATTTTTTTTGGAGCCAGGACCAGTTCTTTCATATTGTTTTGCGTCACAATTATTTGAGGAAACTTTTAGCGTCATAGGCAGATGATACCTTACCACGTGTGTGTCAAGAAAAAATCAAAGTTTAACGAATCGGAATAAAATCTCAATTCACATTCTGATTTGTTCACTTCTATTCGTAATATTTTGATTATTTTTAGGGAAAATTTAAAGTCATATCTATGAATTGAAGTACTACTACTATGAGATTAATATGTCATGTTGCGAAAGGGAACAAGTAATATTATGTCCGGGAACCAGATAAGTGGATACTTGGAATACTTGGAATCAAGAAAATATGGAAACCTGGCATTACGCACGAAGATTCAGAAATCTAGACTCCTCCGTTGCAAAGATATCCGTCCCCTTTTTGGGGAAGACGCCTTCAAGAAGTCTCACCACTGTCAAACGTGGAATATACAATAACAAGTTAAATAAACGGAGAATATTACGCAATATAATAGTAGCAAAGTAGTATGCATAGTATGTGTTGAATGCAAACACAGAGGGAATGATTATAATGGAGCGTGAAGCTCCAATCCGTCGTTACAGCCAGACTAAAAGTAATGAGAGATTGCATGCAGGAGAGGGAAAATATATAAGCCTGAATACGACTCGTAACTTGCAATAGCAACGACAAAAACAGCACGCACGACAATTAGAACTACTCAAAAATAAAACATTACCTGATGTTAAAAATCAACTCTTATGTACATTAATAAGTGCCAAACGTCCCAGAGAAGATTGTACAGTAAGATGTCTCTCGACACAAACTTGGACCACTGAAAATGATGCCACCCCTGGAAATCGAAAAGATAATCCAGCTGTGCAATATCACCGATTCTATTTCTTTCCGTCATCCTATTAGTGAAATCATTGCTCGTGTTTTGACTCAAAATATATCATCGTCTACGTAATACCTTGGCAGTACAAAAGATTAGCTGCAAAGTTAGTTGATTCTGAATCTTGATTGAGTTCCGCGAAAGACTTGTTTTCCAGCGGATCGAGCTTTACAAAAAAAAGAGTCCGTTCACGATTACGAAGTGTAAAAAATAAAGGTGACAAGTTCAGAGTGCCGTAAATTTTTTCCCTGGACCCATCTTGTATCCGGTGTGTCCTGGGATAAAGTCAGACTAGTCGCTAACTGGCTTTCCAGGGGTAGGTCTTTAAAAGCCACAAGTCAATTAATAATTCTTCTAAAAACACTCGAAAATATTAATATTAACCTTTGAAATTCGTGCACTCTGTGGCGTGCTCAAGTGTTAAGTGCTGCGCCATTAATTCCCATCGGTAGACAACGTGCGTGCCAATCACCAAGACTTCTTAACTGGAACGCGAAAATTTTATGGTGCAAATACGAGCACTCGTACTACTTCCCCTGATTCATAGCTGGATCCCTCGACGTCTAGCCGAGTTTATTAGTCAATCAAGCCACCTTAGATTATGAACTGTTGTCCTATTACATTATAAATCTCGCGGAATTGACCAGCTAAAGCAGTCGGATTTGTATCGATGGATCCAGGTTCGAATCCCGTCCAATGCGAAATATTTTTTTGCACTGTGAATTTTCTCACAGCGTGTGCATGTCAGTACCTGATTCTACTACGGTAATAATTGCGACATTTTCTACTGTTCCTTGGTCTTGTTATTTGGATGGCAGCTTCAACAAAGAGGACCCCAGAATGTCATGGCGCTGAATTCCGCGATCTTTGGAGCAGCAGGTGGACATTGCAAGACTTACCTTTAATTTTTCGTAGTATGCTCCGTCAATCTAATCAGTAATCCTTTTCACGGATATTCAATTTACACCTATTTCTTTAATCCTAAAAATGCTGCTTATGTGTACGGAAAAATATCAGGAGTGCAAAGTGTCGAGTTATATCGAAGTCAAAACAAGATACTGTCAATCCAGCCGGTCTAGCATCAATTTAGTCATTTTGAGCTATGCAGGTGACGATGGGAATCAACTGTTTTCTAGTTGCCTTGGCACTTTTCCGTGACCTTCACGCTCCAAAGCGTAAAATGGTCGATACGAGCAGTGCCACTTATCCGTCGGGATATAAACATAACAATTGAAAGTCCAACCTATGGCGATTATCGCGATCAGTCGTCGAGAACATAAAACTGACGACCGCAGAATCGAAAGGCACAGAACGACTGTCCCCTTCGTTTTCTACTTCATTTTTCTTCCAGAGAAAATGACACTTATTTTCTACGGAGAGAATCGAAACAAATCATGCATAGCAGCAGTGGCATTTTCAGGTGCTCCTGGTGCCTTCTCGCGCCCTAAAAATAGCGCATTCGAGTGAATCTCTTGGGTTAGGCAAATAACACTCAAGCCACAAATGAGATGCGATCCACTGACTTTTGGGTTGTCTAATGTGTGATTTATGCATCTCCATTTCCATTTCAACGCTGAGCTTGTTAGCAAAACTTTTACGTACTCTTCGTAATAAATAAACGAGCACTTTAACGTTGCAAATTTGCTGACTTATTAATGGGAAGCAGTACGCTGCGTTAAATGCTTTCTATCAATGATGGGAGGACACCGTCCACGGTGGAAAAGAGAGGAAAAATGTGGCGCTAGTAGTGAATCAGTGATGGGCTAAATGTTAATCAACACCAGCTGACACTCGGCCGCGCGTTCTTTACGTCTCCTTCGCTCGGTTGTTGAATTTTTCACCAATTTTCGTTGGAAAAAATCTCGCACAAATTATTTAAACAGTAATTCCCCCATACATGCGACATTGCTTAACTTAGGACACAGCAGCTTTGTCAGATGAACTTAGTGCTGTACAACGCTGGTCCGACACTTGACAATGAGAATTAAACTTAAAAAAGTGCGGTCATGATGTTTTGGAAAAAGAGCAATTAATTCCCTCCCGAACGCTTACTGCATTGGAAACACCGAAATGGAATGTGTAGACTCAATTAAATACCTAGGAGTTACCCTCACTCGCGATCTATTCTAGGCGACACACATACTAGGGGGGATATGTGGCCAAAATGACAAAATATTAGGATTTGTTAGAAGAGTACTTGGTGAATTTGATGAAAAGTTCAAAGAGAAATATTATCTGTTGTTAGTTAGGCCTCATTTGGAATATGCTGCAAGTATATGGGATCCTCATGAAGTTGGATTGATTGCCGAATTGGATCGCGTTCAGTGTAGAGGAAATAGATTTGCAAAACGTTAAAATGATAAACTTAGTAGCTTATCCAAAATATTAGAGCAACTAGGCTGGGAATCACTACCGGAGCGAAGGTTAATTTACAGATTGAAACTCTTGCATAAATTGAAAGGGGGTCTCTTTAGAAGTGATGTTGGAAATGTATTATATTACCCCCATCGTACTACGGTAGGAGAAATCATGTTAATTAAATTAGAGAGATTAAGTGTAGAACGGATAGATTTAAGATGTCATTTTTTTCCACGAACTATAAGGGATCATAATAACATTGTTCGACCGCGGTAGGGTCATGTTCAAGTAAAATTATTCTGGTGTGCATTCACCCCCTGCCACACACCGTGGTGGTGGCTTGCAGGGTATGTAAAAATAAATAAAAAATAAAATAAAGCAACTTGAATCGGCATTCAGTTTCAACCGAAGGCCTCGATCAAATATTTAATCGATAAATATAATTGTTTTGTTCCTGGTGGCAATGAGCACCTACAGCTTCGCCCAAGCAATGCCGATCTTTTGGAGTATCAAATCCTAGAAAACCGCAGGCGACCCAAGGAAAGGAACTTGCTCCCCATACTACCCTGATTTACGTATTTCAGTCTTGGTATAGCACATAGTACGACGAGAGCTCTATCTCCACGTATCAGATCAACCTACGGGTCGATTACTGCGGTTTATTATTTTGTTGAGCAGATTTGACAAAGCGGAGGTCACAGTGCATAGGAATGTAATGTTAGTCAGCATTAACAAAACATTAACAAAATGCCGCTTCCATAATAAATGTTGTCAGTAGACTTGTGTTTCGTCTGTAAATACGATTTTCAACGACATTCTCCTTATTCAATGACATTTAACCGTATCCGCGTGCTTGACGATGTGATGATTTAATTGGACGCCCTTGTTCTTCAGATGAAAACGGCCGCTTTGCTCGCCGTCCTTCTGGTCGCGCTCCTCCCAGCCTCGCCCGCGCAAGACGTCAGGGCCGTCGACCACTACATCTCCGACCCCGCGCCGGTGGCGGGCATAGGGGTCGGGGAGGTGGTGCCGGCGACCGCACCCAAGCGGGTCGGGATGCCCCCGAGAGCGCCCCAAGTCCCCTCGCGGCAGTCGTCCCCGCCGCACATCTCCAGAGAGACGGAACACACCATATCCTACGTGGAGGACGTGCTCGCCGGAAGGATCGACGTGTCCCAGGGGGTCCGCGATGCCGTCTTCGAGCAGGGCGGTCGAGCTGAAGTCGAGAGACCCAAGCCCATGACCTCCACGGGGTACTCGAAGGTCGACGCGGCGTCGGTCGCAACGGGCCACGGGACCAGGGATGACTCGAAGAGGGGCCAGGGAGATTCCGAGTCTCCAACCCTATCCAGCGGAAGCTACAGGGCGACCGTCTCCGGGAGTCCACGGGAACCGACGAGGAACTCGGGCGCGGCGGGGTACTCCAGGGATGAGGTCCATCCGGCGACACCCCCTGGCGTCGTCCCCAAAGAGTCCGGATTGCCTCGGCGAACTGAAGAGAGCTTGCTGACCGGCGTCGGTGCCGAAATCCTCCGCGATGGCCACGGGAACATGGCCTCGGACTTCCCCATGGACGGCAACCATCGGGACGCCGTGGCCAGTCGACAGAGCTCCAACCCGCAGTACGATGCTTTGCTAGGCTCTACCCGTGTGGACGGCCAAGGGGAACCCGTCCCGAACCGCAACGCTCAAGAGAACACGCGTGGACATTCGCGGCAAGACTCGCCTCCGGTGTACATGCGAAAGGATCCGGCAGTGGGCTCCGCTGTCACTTCGCAGGCATCTTATTCGGGGAGCAGTAGTGAAGACATCCGGAGACCTGTCGCAGCCAATTCTCGGGATGCAGTGGTGACCCCTGCAAGAAATTCAATGGCGGGACACGATCGAGGTACTGTGATTGATCATCCGAGGGTTAATGAGTTTGTTAATTCTGGGATTACGACAGCAGCTAAGCAGGGAGATATGTTCGATAATACTCGCGATGCAATGGTGGGTTATTCAAGGGATACAGTTGTTGATAATGTGCATGGTAATTCTCGGCGTACAGCAGTTGATCAATCTCGAGGTACAACAGCTGATCATACAAGAGACATTGCAGTTGGCCATTCACGAGACACTGAAATTGAACAGCCACGTGAACCCGCTCTTGATTATTCACGAGAGACTGTAAGGGATAATCCACGGGACGATACAGAGGTGCCACACAAGGAAACCCAAGCTGTACATCATCGAAAACCAGCCACGAGCAGCTCATGGGATCCGCACGAGATAAGTGATGAGAAAAGTGATCGTGACAGTGAGTTGACACGACCTCAGGAATATCCCCCTGGTGGTGGTGTTGAGGAACCAATTTACACATCAGAAGGTAGAGAGGTTTTGGGGTCGGCCTTTAGCTTTGATAGGGACGACTATGATGAAGACATTGCTGTGGACTATTCCTCGAGTTCTCTGCCAAGGACTCAAAAACCAAGGCAGGTAATGGCTACGCCAGAGAGACGGAGAGCAAGAGGTCCTCACCCAGCATCACCATGCCCGAGTGTGTTCTCATACGAAGGGACTAGAGCCGGCAAGGAGAGATGGTATGGAGTAGTGCTTGTGTCCACAGACGAAACCCTCACTGGACTAAGGATTGAAATCCAGCTGGACAAACGTGCTGACCTCCTTGGGGTGAGTGACTTAATTGCATTTTCCTTGGCATTCATCTCAACTCAAAAAAACCAATGTCTAAATTTGGGGGGTTTACTGTAATTGGTTGATCACATCAAACTGCCTTCTCTTTTGCAATTATCAAATCAAACTAATAATTGTTTTGGTGGAAGTCTTCCCTCTGGTAATTTCTTATTATCTTGGCATATCCAAATTTCAAGAAACTGTAACAGTAACTTTAACGGAGTCACCCGCTATGTGTGCATTATAATGCAACCTTTTCAGAGAGTAAAAATCATTCTCCTTGACCGGGATTCGAACCCGGATCCCTCGATATCCGGCCGAGTGCTTTAACCAATTAAGCTACCGAGACGTCCTCTTACACTCTGAAATTTTGGGGGCTTTAAAGGAACAAGATGTTATGACGAAATACCGTACATACAATGTCACAAGCATTCGTAGTCGTGCGCGACGCGCCACAGTCCACGATGTTAATAAAGCCAATTTCAAACACTTAGGCTGTTCATACCTTAGACAAATTTCAAGAAACTGTAACAGTAACTTTAACGGAGTCACCCGCTATGTGTGCATTATAATGCAACCATTTCAGAGAGTAAAAATCATTCTCCTTGACCGGGATTTCGAACTCGGATCCCTCGATATCCGGCCGAGTGCTTTAACCAATTAAGCTACCGAGACGTCCTCTTACACTATGAAATTTTGGGGGCTTTAAAGGAACAAGATGTTATGACGAAATACCGTACATACAATGTCACAAGCATTCGTAGTCGTGCGCGACGCTCCACAGTCCACGATGTTAATAAAGCCAATTTCAAACACTTAGGCTGTTCATACCTTAGACAAATTTCAAGGAACTGTAACAGTAACTTTAACGGAGTCACCCGCTATGTGTGCATTATAATGCAACCATTTCAGAGAGTAAAAATCATTCGCCTTGACCGGGATTCGAACCCGGATCCCTCGATATCCGGCCGAGTGCTTTAACCCCCCCAAAAAGCCCCCAAAATTTCAGAGTGTAAGAGGACGTCTCGGTAGCTTAATTGGTTAAAGCACTCGGCCGGATATCGAGGGATCCGGGTTCGAATCCCGGTCGAGGCGAATGATTTTTACTCTCTGAAATGGTTGCATTATATTGGCATATCCAGTTTCCTAAGTTTTCATTTCCTTTTTATAAGGTCAGCATTTCATTTCAGGTTTGGTATGGTGGAATATATCAATAAGAGAGAATTCAAATTAATTACTTTTCTACTGAATAAAAATATTTATTATGACATGCATCTCACTGAGCCATCATTAGGTACGAGAACCCTGTAGTTACCCAAGATTCCACACACTAGTTTTATTTTCATTGCTGGTTTTGTATCAGCTTTTTTTATTCCAAATTACCTACATCTCACCTACATTTTCTAAATAGTGAAGTGCAATGGGACTGTTAAAATATATCTCTTTTCTTTATCTATATATAAATATATATCTCTTTATATATCTATCTCTTTTTACCTGAGGAGAGGTCATTCATTGGAACTGCAGGATGGCACTCACATTTTTGCATACCCATGAAAGTCTTCTGTTCTGAATATGCAGTGTAACTGGGATTAATTTGATCCACAGCATGGACTTATATTTCTATCTGGTTTCTTACTCAACTGCAGAAGGGCACTGTAAAATATAGTGATTTAAATTGTGGAACTGAATTTTATCAAAGTTAAAACTAAGTAGTAATATCATTGCATCGCTTAGTAAGATGTGGTAAAGTAAACTTCATTCACCTCTATGTGATACAAATTAGGTGATGTATGATGCCAGATAATGTTTTTTAATGTTTCTTTTAAAATTGCCATCTAACAATCTTAGTGGGTGTCAATGGCTAACTCATTTGTTTAACCTATTTGTTTAATTATATTTCCCACGTGTAAACATTATTTTGCAGAGCATGCAAGTGAAATTTGATATTTGGAATATGTTAATGCACTGTGTGTAAGATTTGTTCTGGAAATTGCCTTGTTTTCTGGCAGACATGGTTGGGTGAAGTCTCCAGTGTGGACAATGTTTACTACACCATTTGGAATGGTCGGAGGAGGGTTTATCCAGGTCCACCACTTTCTGTGAAGATATTTGTCAAGTACAATGAGCATGAGAATGAACCACCCAGAGTTAAGACTATCAGACTCAATGGCAGACAGATTTGTCCTAAGGAGAAAGGTATGTCAAATTCTCATAGGAGGCACATTTAAAACTTGTGTACTTCATAATCAGGTAGAGGGGCTAGGTAATCCTGAATACATTCTGAAACAGAAGTCACTGACTGGTGGCAACTCTCTGTTATACAGATTGGCTGCAGATCATATTTATAGTATTAAGTGAGAGGAATTTTTAAATACCTCTTGAATCCATATTTCACATATGTAACATGAAGTATCAGATGGTTAAGTTACATCCTCTGCTGTCATGAGATATCATGATCATTGATTAATCAATCAGTAGATTGTATTGCATTTGCTCTCCAAACTATCCTGTTCCCTGGCAAGGTCTTCATTCCATCATGGCTTTTTGTACCAACATTTTCTATGACTTGCTTTTTGTTGATAGCCCTTCCTCTGAAATTCTTCCCTGTCATATTTCTTTCATTTACGATATTGAGTAAACTAACATGACTCAGGATGTGTCCAAAGGTTTCCCTCTTCTTATTGTAAGTGTCCTCTACAAACCTCTCTCTTCACCTACTCTCCAAGTTAGTCACTTCTTCATTTATTACTCAGTCTGTCCATTGTATTTTCATTATTATTATATTGAAGCAAAAAGGCATTGAATAATTGAAAAAACTCAATAGTTGGAGTTTCATTGGAGTTTTTTCAATTATTCAATACTATTAGCTGTAAGAGCACAATTCATTCATTAAGCAAAAAGGCATTTCCATTGCCTCTGATCCTATTTTCTCTACCACCCTTATGTCCAAGTGCTCTGAGATATACATTTAGGATAAAAATATTGCTAATGGCATGGCTATCATAAAGAGATTCATATTATTTAAATGCCTCAATTATTTTAGTTACCCTTCAGTTCACTTCATCACAGCAAGCAAATTTTTTTAAATGTCACGCATTGCTAAGGCTTAGAAACACAAAATGTTGGTAAATTTTCTACACATTGAATGCCAACAATTCAGTACTATAATTATAGAAAGTAATGATACTTGTGGTACTCATACATTTTAGAACATCATACTATTAAAGTGAATATTATCATTTATAAAACATAAAATACAATAACAACTTATAAATATAGAGTCATATGGGCAATTAATTGAAATGATTTTCCAAAGGAAAGCATTATGAAATGCAGTATTTTCCAGTAGCGCAATACCTTATTTTTGTCTGTTGAACAGGCTGATGGCTGAAGTTGTTCTCATGATTATTATTATTATATTTGCCCATAGATCACAATACAAAAATACCAGGTGGATGACATATGTGCATGATATAAGGCACGTCAAAAAGGAGCAAAGACACAGGCCCAATTAAGATACAAAAAAAAAGAAATGGTGCTCACAGTCTCATAATATTTGGCACAAACCCATGAACATTGGCTGTAACATGCACATGAAATATCAATCAGGAAAATCATTGATCACTGACAAGAATCCTACAATAACCATTTGCTATTAACTAAGAGTATGAACTTACTGGTTGGGAATATCCTTGAGATATTCGTCAACCGAGTAGAACATATTACGTTGTATTTAATTTATCCCTGAATCCAGCGTTTCCTTAAGTATCCTTTATACTTTTGGGTAGTTCGTTATATTAGCTGATGCCCATTTCATTGGGTCTTAATTTCAATGCTTTAGTTCTTATATTCCCATAATGGATGTTCTGCCTTCCTCTAGTGCAATGATGATCATAGGTAGAGTGAAGGGAATACTACATATGCCCAATGCTTCTGATCGAGATTCATTTCCTCACTCTTGTTCCTTAATCTTCCCATGTCCTTCTGATTTCCCAGTCTTTAATTGGGACTGTTTCGCTAACATTGACCCAAAAGCTTAAACCTACTGCTACTACTACCTACCTACTACTACATGGTCACACTGGGAAAACAAGTTTCTGTCAGTCTTTAACTACTTATAGATTTGGGAGCTCTGAAGACACTGAATCCAGATGTCATTTCCTGTCTCACTTACCAAGTTGTGCGATTGAGCTAAATATAACGATTTCATTGCCAATATTCAGGAGCCATTAATAAAATGATACATTTATTATGTGAGTTTACTTGCTGATAATTCTTAAGTTGATGTTTCAATAAATTTAATTAGATACCTCATGATGAATAGAAACTATTTATGAGAACCATGTATCAAGAAATATCATGAACATGCAGGATTGAATAAATGCATGATTTCTCTAATGCTCCCCTTAGTTTTAGCATACTTACACATTTGCTATATTAAAATCAACTTATGTTTATCATGCATGCTGCTATAGATGTTTCATGTTTTGCTTAAAACTTCATGAGCCATCCAAGTTAATGACTTTCCATTAGGTCTAAAAGCAGAAGTAATTCACTTCCCAACGGTATATGTGTACAGTCTGGCCATTAATTATGGTTCCTACACCAGGTGTTTCAGATGATTCAGGATCAAAACAATGGGGTGGCTAGGATCCTTAACACACAAACAAAGCTAGAAAAACCTGAGGTTAATGAACACTCATCTTATACCTTTAATTTTTTAATGCCTGGGAATGAATAGTACTGAATACAGAAGTGTTGATGCTCCAATCTCAAGACACCTATGAAAATGGTAGGGTATTCATTTAACTGACCATTATTTACTCAGTTATGCAGAACTCTTTTTGTTCTTTACCAATTATTTCCATTGCAACCAAGAAGAATTCTCATCAGTATTTACTATCCTTGTATGTTAAATGGGGTATTCGATAGTCTAGTGGGTAGAGCACTGACCAACTGACAGGAGGGCTTGGTTTGATTCTCCCAGGGATACCTCTGGGCATCCATTTTGGTTGATGTACCTTCCTGGGAAACCATAGCTGGCACAGAGAAAGTAACTGGCCTCCCTTATTACCCTGATATGTGAATTTCACATGCCATTGGGCTGATTTCTATCCATACCATTAAAACCAACTTATGGGTTGACAACTGCAGGATTTGAAATCAGGGAAAAAAATAAAGTAGTCAATTTGGAGAAAATTTCAATGTATTGTAGCACTTTTTAAGCTTGATTAATCTAAATAAAACAGTTTCTGGCGTAACTTGGTGGAAAATCTTCATACTGACTTTTAATAATCTAACCCCTTTACTTTTCCACATAAACTTTATGAGCTTATGTGGAAAAGTAAAGTGGTTTGATTATTAAAAGTCACTTGATTAATCTATCAATTTTATTAAATGACTCTTCATATAAAAATGTATTAATGTATTCCTACCTGATTGTTTTGTGTTTAAGTGAAACATTATCTGAATATCTGTTTGAATTTTTCTTTTTCTATTGTTAATATTTTTCTCATTTATTTTCACAGGGAAACCCAATGCCAAGCCCCCACAACCACCTGGACTGCCTCCAAACAGGCCAACCCACCAGGGAACCAAACCAGTTAATAGGCCTACCAAACCTGCAAATTCAGCTGCGCAAAATCCAAATAGACCACATGCTAATACAAGACCACAACAAAAGCCAGTGAACTCTGGTACAACTGGTCAATCAACAGGACAAACTGAACTAGGTGAGATTTTGCATGGTCACTCTTAGTATGAAATAATTTTAGCAGAGATATGCAATAATTTCATTCTACAAATAAACTGTAGGGATGTATGCCAAGGAATATATAGCATGAAGGTTGGGTACAGTACAAAAATATTTGGCTAGCTAATCCTTAGATATTCACCTGGAAATGTGGAGACTGTTCCATTAAATACACTACTCTCAAAAGAATTACTATACAATACTCTCAGAACAGTTTATGTATCTCGGAAGTGTTTTAGACCAGCGCGATCAAAGTATCAAGGATATAAGGAGAAGAATTGCACTAGGCAAAGAGGCTTTCACAAGCAGGAGGGTGAGAATGACGGGAATGTTGCGTAGGAAGGTGTAAAGAAAGACTCGTAAAAACTTTGATATGGGGCGTAGCCTATGTACGGCGCGGAAACGTGGTCATTGAAGCAGGGGTAACAGATGTAGATAGGAGGTTTTTGAAATTTGTATCTGATAATTATATATATTTTATTATATATATCATAAACACAGTAATCAACCGGACGGTCGGTTTAGTAGGTGATGGTAGAGCTCACCCATGCACCAAGCCCGACGGCGTGTGAATATTCACACATCAGGGTAGGGGGGCCAGTTCCTTTCCCTGTGCCGGTTATGGTTTCCCAGGAAGATCTGGTTCCCGAAAAATGAACTAGCTTGGGTGGAGCTGCAGGTGCCCAAAGTGCCTTGCCCGGGAATAGCTGTCATAGCTCTTGCATGGAGAAAGAAAACACGATTTTTCATTCCTATTCTCCGATGAAATTTCCTTTGCTGCAATCTGATAAAAATAAAATTGAATTTTTTACCTATTTATTTTTCAAGCATCAAACATTTTAAAGCATATTTCAATTTATTTTTAGCATTAATGACTCATAGCAAGTACCTACTACTTTGAAGTTTTGTTTATCCGACAACGGTCGTCGTAGGATTAATTCGTTTTCAGGTTATGGTTTATATTTTCAGCTCATGTCATAGTTTTTAAGATGCGATTTAACGTCTGACGGTGAAGTTATTGATTATTGACATAATGAATTTCAAGTCCTTACGTCTTCTTTAGACATAAAAGAATTCCATGCATGCGTAAAGCCTTTCTTCTCGAATATTGGTTTGTTGAGGAAACAAAGCGTAGGGCAGGAGGGCGATTTGCCTACTCCCTGCCAAATTCCCTTCGCTTCAATTGACACGTAATCATTTTGTAATTCAAAATTTTGTGACATTTCTACCTTGTTGCTGCCCTTTCCTTGTTTGCCTAACAATCTCCCCTCTAATACCTTCATGAACATCCCCCTGCCGCTCAAAACGCCTTTCATCCATTTTTCCTGCCTCCATATGATTTCTCCCAACAAACCCCTCTCCTTAACCACCATTTCTAGTACTTCCTCATTTGTTTTCCTTTCGGTCCATTTCACCTTCTCCATTCTTCTCCACACCCACATTTCAAAAGCCTTCAATCTACGTCTATCCCTCTGCTTCAAGAACCACATTTCCCCGCTGTACATAGCTACGCTCCATATCAGAGTTTTTACGAGTCTTGTCTTAACATCCCTACTCAACGTCCCCGTCATCAACTCCCTCCTCCTTGAGAAGGCCTCCTTGCCTAGCGCAATTCTTCTCCTTACGTCCCTACCACTTTGACCGTATTGGTCTAATACACTTTCGAGATATGTAAACTGCTCTACCTGCTCTATTTTTCCCCCTCCTATTTTAATGTTTAGCTTATCCTTTTTCTTTCTGGAAAATCACATAACCTTTGTTTTTTTAATATTGATTCTCATCCCATATTTATCGCACTAAACCTCCAATTCACTCAGCAATGCTTGCAACCCCTTGGCTGACTGAGCAACTAATGCTTGGTCATCAGCAAACCTAACCGATTTTACGAATTCCCCTCCGACTTTCATTCCTACCTCCAGTTCTTCCCATGCCTCTTTAATCATTTCCTCCACATATACGTTGAACTGCACCGGTGACAATGGGCAACCCTGCATTACACCTCTTCCTAACACTGCCCATCCGGACTCTCCGTTCCCCACTCGCACCTGAGCAGTCTGAGACATGTACAGGTTGCGGATCAGTCTCATGTCCCTCCAATCCATTCCTATTTTCTGCAATACACGCATTAGTTTTTCCCAACTCACTCTATCCAATGCTTTTTCAAAATCTACGAAACAGGCAAATACGTCCTGATTGTATTCTATATCATATGCTATATCACACAGGTATTATCAAATCTTTCATTTGAGTAATAATAATTAATGTAGTGATAGTAGTGGAAGAGGACTTTAAATCAAAACAAAAGACAAATCATAGCCCATTTATATGGCAATTATCTTTCATGGTTTTACATTTCAATAAAATATAATGTTAAGGCAACATGAATTATATTCCAATTGAAATTAGGTAAGTAGATACTATTCAGTAAACATATGATTAAGTAGTAGTTTTAGGGGAGGTGACTGACTGCTGGGGTTGTGCCATTAGTGATGGATACGAAAGGATGAAAGGTGGAGAGAACCCTGGTATCAGCATCAGCCTACTCTTAATAAAAGACTTCAAGTGGCCCACAGCTTAATGTACTAACTAAAAGTGCCCTCCAAAAAGCACTTCAAGTAAAGGACCGGGATACCACAGAAAAATATGTTCCACGCCCAGGATTTGAACCCTCTGGGTGGGAAGCACATACGTTAGCCACTGCACCATCACAATCCTCACTCAAATGATTAATTTTAAAACCAATTTCCTTGATTAAGAAAGATAAATTAATTATTTTGGTTATTTATAAAGCATTAGAATGATCGTATTTGAACTCTAGGATTCTAATATATTCTATTGTTTCAGGCTTCACTTTGTGGAAGTATTTAATATCCATGCTAAAAAGAAATACTTGTACTTTTCCACCAATTTTTATTTTATGGTACGTGTTTCACCGACTTTAGGTACTGATATGATGATAGTACCTGATGATGTAGAGTACAAGTCTTTCTTTGAATGGATATAGGATTCTAAGAAAATGGTGGCTCTATTTTAGCAATAAATATATCAATATAATGATTTTTGGAAATAAATATCATTGCAATGATATGGTTACCAGCATATTATTTATTTTGATTTATTAAGATTTAGGTGTAGGTTATTTTAGGTATATGATTACTAAGCATGTGCTATATTGATTTTTTACTTGAATTATTTAAGTGCACATAGCATAAGGGGATGTGTTTGTGGAATGGAAAGCTGTTTTCAGGATAAAGGCTTACTTATAATACACATAATTTAACAATATTATAATTTTTTTCAAACTCATTTCATAAACCTTAAAAAGCAAGAACAATATATAGAAAATTAATTTTAAAACACTTCATTGAAATGCATATCTTATGTCTGGCTATTGAATTACTCTGTGATATTTTTCATGCAAAGTTTTTTCTATATTCGTGGAGTATATGAGATTGACTGATACTGAAAGGACTGAGGACTAACATCAAACCAAAATTATGAGTTAAAAAATCACCTTAATCTCTTCATATACAGGGAAATAAATTGTATGCAAAGCATCAACGATCATATAGATATGTGCTAAAATTCTTTTCATCTTCTTAAATATGTTTGAGAATTTTCTCTCTCCTCTGAGAAATCTCTGAACTTTCCTATTGCATTGTAAAGGTGTTTTATAGTACAACTCATTTTTTTTTGATTTAGACATAAACAAAACTAAAATTCAATTAAACATGCACATTTGTTGGAATAAAGTCACTCAATCCAAATATTAAAGAAGAGGAACTTGTATGTAAGGAAATGCCTATATCTACTCAGCAAATTTCAACTCTACTATAGGCACCCAATTATGAATATTTGAATTTGTAGGTAGTTACTTCTGTTTTATGGAAATTTATTTTATTTGATTTGTTCATTCATCCTTTAGTGGATGGTGTTGCATGTGGGCGCATTGAGGTTCAGCCATCACCTCTAATCACCTATGGTCAACGCACTGCTCGAGGGCAATGGCCATGGCATGCAGCTATTTACCAGTCTAAGGGCACTGACTTGTCTTATATTTGTGGAGGATCTCTCATTGGAAAACGAGCAATTTTAACAGGTAATGAAATTTATTTGGCTAAGTTGCATTGATGATAATTTTTTCATTTGGCAGCATGACATGACCTCCCTTAGAATGTTTATCTCTTCCTTCAATACATCATCATCTGTTTCCTTCACATCCACCATTTCCTCGACTCAAATCACATTTTTATGACATCTAAATCTATCTTCTCAACAGTGAATTCCATACCTCGGTCTATATCAAACCCACAAGCGAACAACTGTATCTTCATTTCAATTGCTGCTATTCTCCCTATATTATACATTCAATCCCATACTCTCTTCATATCAGAGGTCACTGCATTTGCAACAATCCTGAGTCCCTATACAAATTCCTGTCAAGGCTTTGTGCCTTTCTCATCAGTACCATTTGTCTAGACTCCCTTCTACACAATATATTCTAAAGCATACAACCCCTAACATATATCATGAGGATGAAAATGACACTCTGTCCATTTGCACAACCTACCTTCCTGTGGTCAAGTCCCTAAAAATTATTCTCGGAGATCTTTACCCCAAATTATCCAAAAACAAAACCACCAACAACCCAATTTCCAAACGCTCCTCTATGGCATTTAAATATCTAGCAAATACTTTAAATATTTGTTAAATCCATCAGGTTCCTTTCTAAATCCACTCCAATTCCCAAAAATCCTCTGACTCCATTCAATTGCGCTAAATGCAAAACCTGCTCCATCCTTGTTACAAATACACTTTTCTAACAACACCTTAAATATCTCTCATCCCTTCTGACTTCTTGCCGCATTTCTAAAAATGTGATTTATCTCCTACAATGGGAACTCTGCCCAGCTTTTTATATCGGCTAATGTACCAGGCCCTTCAATATTATAATTAACAATCACAGAGCATCCTATAACCCATCCTCCCCCCTCCTAGTTACCAGACACACAGCTACCCATGCTGAATCTTTTTATTATTGCTGAAATATATGTATTATTTCCTCCCCTCCATCAATAGCCACACCAATACAATGAAGAACCCCAGAATTAGCTTGCATCCGGCTATTTCAATCTTTCCAACCCCTTGGATTTAAACTTTCCCATTAGTTAACATCTTCCTCCTCCATTTTCTCAACAACCACTCATCCATAATGCATACCCTTCTGTTTAACCTAACCCTCATCAAAACTTTTTTGCCTCTATCTATATATTTGCATGTACCTTGGACAGTGTAGAATGCCAAAAAGGATTAATTTATTTTTAAAAATGATACAAGCATACCATTCATGTGCATACATTCACCATTCTTACCTGAACAGACTGGGACATGTGCAGATTGTGGATAAGTGTTCTGTTTTTCCAATCTACTCATGTTTTCAGACATACATTCATAATTCTACTCAATTTACTCTATCAAACACCTTTTTGAAATCTATGAAATAAACTAGTACATCCTGATTTAATGCTATGTTAATCTCTATTAATGGCCTTATGACTCTTATGGAAATATGTGTGGCTCTTCCTTTTCTGAACCCAAATCAATCAACTACTTAATAAATGTGTGTCCTCTCTATCCTCTTATTGATGATCCTGAGAACCACTTCAGTTGTATTCAAAATGAAACTTATTTGTAACCATTTCAGAGAGTAAAAATCATTCGCCTTGACCGGGATTCGAACCCGGATCCCTCGATATCCGGCCGAGTGCTTTAACCAATTAAGCTACCGAGACGTCCTCTTACACTCTGAAATTTTGGGGGCTTTAAAGGAACAAGATGTTATGACGAAATACCGTACATACAATGTCACAAGCATTCGTAGTCGTGCGCGACGCGCCACAGTCCACGATGTTAATAAAGCCAATTTCAAACACTTAGGCTGTTCATACCTTAGACAAATTTCAAGAAACTGTAACAGTAACTTTAACGGAGTCACCCGCTATGTGTGCATTATAATGCAACCATTTCAGAGAGTAAAAATCATTCTCCTTGACCGGGATTTCGAACCCGGATCCCTCGATATCCGGCCGAGTGCTTTAACCAATTAAGCTACCGAGACGTCCTCTTACACTATGAAATTTTGGGGGCTTTAAAGGAACAAGATGTTATGACGAAATACCATACATACAATGTCACAGGCATTCGTAGTCGTGCGCGACGCGCCACAGTCCACGATGTTAATAAAGCCAATTTCAAACACTTAGGCTGTTCATACCTTAGACAAATTTCAAGAAACTGTAATAGTAACTTTAACGGAGTCACCCGCTATGTGTGCATTATAATGCAACCATTTCAGAGAGTAAAAATCATTCGCCTTGACCGGGATTCGAACCCGGATCCCTCGATATCCGGCCGAGTGCTTTAACCACTTAACGAGACGTCCAAAGCCCCCAAAATTTCAGAGTGTAAGAGGACGTCTCGGTAGCTTAAGTGGTTAAAGCACTCGGCCGGATATCGAGGGATCCGGGTTCGAATCCCGGTCAAGGCGAATGATTTTTACTCTCTGAAATGGTTGCATTATAATGCACACATAGCGGGTGACTCCGTTAAAGTTACTATTACAGTTTCTTGAAATTTGTCTAAGGTATGAACAGCCTAAGTGTTTGAAATTGGCTTTATCGTGGACTGTGGCGCGTCGCGCACGACTACGAATGCCTGTGACATTGTATGTACGGTATTTCGTCATAACATCTTGTTCCTTTAAAGCCCCCAAAATTTCAGAGTGTAAGAGGACGTCTCGGTAGCTTAAGTGGTTAAAGCACTCGGCCGGATATCGAGGGATCCGGGTTCGAATCCCGGTCAAGGCGAATGATTTTTACTCTCTGAAATGGTTGCATTATAATGCACACATAGCGGGTGACTCCGTTAAAGTTACTATTACAGTTTCTTGAAAAATGAAACTTATTGTTCTGTAGTCCTCACATATGGTTGGCTGCCTTTCCTTTTTTTGGAATAGAAAACCACAATGATCTGATTCACTCTTCCAGCTAAATTCCTCCAACATAATTCTTTATGGTAATATAAAGAAAACCCCTATTCATAAATCCAAGTATTTTTACAGTACACTCGATCCGCATTCAAGATTGTGTAATAACTGTAAAAGGTTGCCTCCAACCATATCCTGCTTATGCTACATAATAATTGAATTTTACTTAAAGTAAACGTGGTGTGTATTTTAATAACTTCTAAAAATTGGTCCTGAAAGGTCCTCATCATACTCTATCTGTAGTAGTAATAGTTGTTATTCAAGGATGCCACCAATAACTGAGATAGGTAAATTATTTGGTATAGGTTAAATATACAGGGAATGAAGGGAGGGTTAGAGAAACTTAGTATCAGCTAAGTCTTCCCTTAATGGTAGGTGCTATAGGGTCAAACAATGGGGTGCAATTAAATATTTCCTGTCCAATGGATAGCATACTCCCATTGAAGTGCTCTCCACATCATAGAAATGCTCCCAGGAAGGTATCAGGGAAGCACTAAAATTCCTGCCAATGCAGGGATTTGAACCTGGGCTCTTGGGGGGGGGGGAGCCAGCACACTAGCCACCAAACCAACCCAATTCTGTTCTGAATATATCAATTCTGATTAATGGCTCTCTGTAACTATTAAGTCTGTAAACTCTTTTAATCTTTACAAGAATAAAGTTCAATATTTCCTAATTTGCATCTGATGATATTCCTTTATTTTTCATTTATGGTATTATTTTCTTTATTATATAATATGTATGTTTGTATTTTCAACCTGGCATACAATAGGGCTCTCTTGGACATAATGAAAGTAAAATAAATTACTATGTAATATAAATAAAACAGTTTCTGGCGTAACTTGGTGGAAAATCTTCATACTGACTTTTAATGATCAAACCACTTTACTTTTCCACATAAACTTTTCCACATAAACACATAAACTGTAATGTTTTTTATCATTATGTTAATCAATATATTGAATTTTTGTGTGTTGGTCATGTAAACCATAGTTCTCAATGCATCAGTTGATTCTGAACGGTAATTAATGTGTTTTTAAATGTATAATTCTGGTGTAGGGTATTGTGGGATTCTGAATCTCCATGCACAAAAGGTCAATGTCATTATTTGTAAGATTTTCTTCTTATATGAATTTGGTTTCTTAATTCATATTGTTTTGGAGTTATCAGGTACTTCAAGAATCTCAGCCCATCAGTAAGTGTTCATCAATGAGGATATGTATAGATAATATGTAAAAAGTTTTGCTAGACTTGGTGTAAAATTAGGTCAGAATTGTAGCAAGAATTATTTTTTGAGGAATACATCAAAATAGTATTTCCATGTGATTAACATGTATCCTGGATTAATTATATCGCAAATGTCTCATTCTGGTTGCTGTAGTTTCATCCTTTATCCCTCACTGTAAGGATGTGATAAATGGCTCATTTTGTGGTTTTGAATAGGATGGCATATGATTGAATTCCATTACTTTCATGAGCAAAAAGTAGACATTCATGTAAGGGAGGATACTGTCAAAAACATTTTAATATAAATTTTATTCCATCTAATTCATCATTGTCTTTGAAAGGCATTCTTCACAAGAAACTGTGTCATTGTTATTTACAGCTGCCCATTGTGTTAGTCGGAGGTACATTGACAGACCAGTTGATCCTGAGTCCTTGGTGGTTTACCTTGGGAAGTACCACCTAAAACTTTGGAGTGAAGGAGGTGTGCAAGATAAACAGGTAGACAAATTATATCCCTGGTTTTAAGTGTTCAGATTGGCCAGTAATAAAAACCACCAAAATACCTTAGTGTCCTATGACCTCATTAGTTATTAATGGTCACAATCAAATCAGAAATTTCTCTTTGTTCCATTACTCATCCAAGGGTGAGTCAAAGTCCAAGGCTCTCAATGATACCTGATCTGGCTCCAAAATTGGAAGTCAAATGGCATGTACATCAGTAAAAAAAGTACAAATCAATGTTTAAATACTCATTAGGCTGATATTATTGTTAATTGGGAAGAAATATTGCTGCATATTCCATTGACATTAATGTTGTCTTGGTACATATATTGGGGTTGAAGAATTTTCCATGCTAACTTTTGCTACCAGGCAAATATATTTATTAGGTAAGGGCCAATGATAGAAAAGTCACTGGCTATTGCCTGAAAGATATTCAATAGGAGCTGTAGTCCCATGTTTCCAGAATCATTTATGCCTCCTTGGGTAGCCTGTGTACATATGTGGATCCTAAAGAAACCACATATGCATCTGAATAAGTTTAATTTATTACATTAAATATATAGAAATTGCTATCACAGATCTAAAAAACACAGTTTCAGGGGGAGCATGGTGGAAATCCTTCATGATGAAAGAAAACATTTTGCTTTACCACATTGAGTATTTTTATTACAACATAGGTTTTTTATGAGGGTTAACCTGAGGGTTCATCTGAAGATGCTATGCTGTAATGAAACCTTGGTGGCACCAAAGATACTCTGTGTGGAAAAACTAAGCATTTTCTTTCATCATTATCACAGATCTGATGCAAGTATTGGGAGGTAAATAGGAATGATTGTAAAAAATGGAGATGTGGTTGAAGAGAGGCCATTGCATAGCAATAATGGAGTAAGGATAGAGGACAGAGAGCAGAGTTGTCAGTGGGGTCAACCATGAAATAAATTGGGTGAAGTGAGAGAGTATGGTACTCTTGATGGAGGCCATGACCATTCCCTAACTTAAACTGAGAGTTACACCTGAGATGCCATTCTGAGAAATAGAATTTTTTTACTCTTACATAAAAACAATATTTTGTGCTGATAAAAACTAGGACTGTATAAATACAATTTTTAAAACTACTAATAGCTAATTTCTGCCAAAATAAATCATGATATACCATGACTTGTGGTCAGCACATCTCACCTGAACAGTTTAAGTAGAGTTAAATCACTAAAGAATTTTGATTACCTGAATGCAACTCAGGTAGTGCCAAGAGTAAAGGTTTCATTTGTAGTCATAAAAATTTTCATTTATGGAGTTAGTTCATGCTCCAAGAATACATGAATCAGTCTTATAAATGTTTATTATTTTCATTTTAAGAAGCCATTTACTCTTTTTCATTAGGTATTGGAGGTACATGTGCATCCTGAGTATAACAGTACTGACTTCCAGGCTGACATTGCCATACTAATATTATCAAGCCCAGTGGAATTCACAGTGTATGTCAAACCAATCTGCCTGTGGGATAGAAATCGTCCAAGTCTGAGTGAAGTAGAAGGTCATGAAGGAGTGGTATGTAATAATGACTAAGTATATTTTTTATGCCATACAACTAGTAGCTCTAGATTTTATTCATAGTTAGATACCTCTTTAAACCTAAATTCCCATAGAACAGTCAACTATCAATGTTCATATACCTAATGTTCACTCAAGTTATCTTCAAAAGCAAATCCATTTATTCATCAAGGAAATAATGACCTGAAAGACTTTTTCTATACATTTTATCTTTATTGCTCAATAAATAATATTAACAGGATTTTACTTTTTTTGTAGGATTGGTTTAATGAATTATCAGATCATAAAGCAAAGTTCCAACATATTTTCAGGTATACTGCCATCCATCTGACCCATTCATAATTGTTATCTTAAAGAGTTCCATTATCTATGAATAATGCTTTCAAGCTACAATTCATGGAACTGGATTATTCATGAAATTCATCATCTCAATACCAAGTATAACCTTGTATGCCTATTTTTATTTCATATTTAATACATACTAATGCATATGTATATGCAAAAATGGGAAAATATTTATGATGACATTCACATAATAGTCATTATTTTATGGGAGATAGGAATTAGGAGAGAGTATAGGAGTTTAGAAAGAGTTTAAGGTTTAGGAAAGTAAATTGGAGAGCATCAAGGTTAGAGAGATGAGAGAAATAGGCATCAGAAAATTAATACTCCTGAATAGTTGTAATTGTTAATCTTTGTTTGTTTCTACTCTTTTCCATTGTAAGTAACTATTAATGCACTTTTCTAGCAACTATAAAAGGCTAAGATGTGAAAAATTAATAATAATTTCTAATCCACCTTTCCTGATATTTTATTATTTCTCAGGTGGTTGGTTGGGGTTATGATGAGCGTGGAATGGTGACAGAAGATTTGATGATGGCCAAGATGCCAATAGTTTCCCAGCAGACCTGTATATGGAGCTACCCACAGTTTTTCTCTCACTTCACATCTAATAGGACATACTGTGCAGGATTTAGGAATGGTATGAGTATTTTCTGAAATTTCTTGTTAAGGCTAATATATAAAAAAAAGAAATGTCTTTTATGTCTCCTCAGTCTTATATTACATGGTATTAATTCAAGTAAAATCGGTACTGGAATCATTAATTAAAAATATTTGGATGCATTAAGTGTAAGGATCTGCAACTGAAATTATTTACCTTATTTGAAGTGTTTAATAGCAATTTTTATTGGAAATTTGTGCAGTATCGGTCAATTTGTCTTGAACCTATTAGATCTAAGAACACATTTTTATCATAATCACCAAAGACACTTACTTCCTGTTTTGGCAAGACTTTTCACTGTAACTGACCTTGGTCCATGAATGACTCACAACCAAGTTCAAATGCATATAATAATCTAGATGTGCTACTAATTTTATATTAACATCCCATAACCTTTCATTACTTTTTTATAGACTAATGTTATCAATGGAAGAATGCAAACACTGAAATGTTCTTCTAATTATTTTCAGGAACAAGTGTATGTAATGGTGATAGTGGTGGGGGAATGGTTTTCCCAAAAACAACAGGAATTAGAGCACAAGGACAGACAATAACTTGGGCTCTTCGTGGAATTGTATCTTTAAGTGCATCTCAGGCAAATAAAAGAGTATGTAATACAGACCACTATGTGGTGTTCACAGATGTGGTCAAATTCTATGACTGGATGAAAAAATACCATTGAAAAGAATGCTTGAGGACTTTCACAGATTTAGGTGCCATATGATATTTTGTAAGCATCTTTTGAATACTTTTATGTCAAAAGTTTTACATAATATTACATATTTCCTGAGGTTGTATGGTTTGTTAAACTTCTTCAATGAAGGTCTGGCTAGTATGCCAATCACTTAAGAATTTTAATTTGGTCATCAATCTGGATTGAAAAATAAAGTGACTTCATATTTAGTTTGGATGATTAAGCATTTCTAGAAATTCATATGAGAGCTCTCTAATAATTTGAAGATTATGGATTTTGATGTAAAAATAATTCCAATTCAATTAGTAAAATTAATTATCTGTCTGATTGTACAATCTTTCATAATAAGTTTGTTTTATATTTATAACTTAATTTTTATTTAATGGATATGTCATACCTTTTGTACATATGTATTTGATCCATATATTAGAATATTTCTTTTAGTGGCTATGTGGATTCTATCCATTTTGTATCCTTAGAGCAATTAGTAACCTGGTTGATTATTCACGAGATAAATCTAACACTAGAAATTCTAATTGTGGGAATCATGAAGTATTGAATTCAGTTGTTGAGGAATCTGTTAAGAAAGTTGAAACGAAGATCATACATGATTAAATTTCAAATCTGATTTCAGGAAGAAAAAATCTTTAAAAAATTAACAGTGCCCAACTGTTCTTCTGTTTTTAATTGACTATTAACAAATTAACTGTAAAAAGCTACAGGGTAATTAGATCTTGCGGTTGTTAACACATTTTAATGGGAATTCTTTATGTTTTTCACCATGGGATCCAAGTGTAACATAGTTTCACCAATAGAATGAATTTAGTGTGAAAATGTCTCATTAAAGTATTATGCATATTTTTTGAAACAATAATGATCAAAATAACTACATATAACTAAATGTGACCATAGTTATATTGTAGTCAGTTTATACCTGCAAGAAATTTGCTTACACTTCACTTACCCTAGCTCAAGAATTTTATCTTCACCATAAATGATTGAGTAATTTTTTTATGGAATCAAGAAATAATAGGGTTGGTATAGTTTCACTCCACATGTAACCAGGGTTAAAGCTAGGGCATATAGCACATTGCCAGGGCTAATTCCTTTCCTCAACCCAAATTTCATTTAAATATCAACCAAGAAAGTTTAACTTGTGTCAAATCCACATAATTGCCAAACTGAATGATTTCTCCTCTTGAATCCGATTATTTTTCTTCTGTATACTAAGTTACACAGCTGACTGTACACATTTCTGTGATAAATCAATATAAAATGGTGAAATATGTTAAATAATTTATAATTTAATTTTGGAATAGGTTTACCTTTAGAATCCCCAATTCATTTTTAACATTTTGTTTTTAAGGTTAACATATTGTGCCTATTAAACCCATAAATTGCATAAATTAATGTTTCACTGAATTGTTTGGGCCCCCAACAAAAGTCAGTCTGGTTTGCACAGAAAATATAGTTACATACTGTGATCCTATTATTTATGCCACTTGGATAGTGTTAATGCTGCATTAGATTTTTGTGAGCATACTCCCAAAAAATCTCAAAAACCTCTGTCTACATGTGTTAGAAATCACTGGGCCATATTCACTTAATGGAATTGTAGTTTTTTAAATATTTTTATTCAAATCTTCATATCGTGATGTTTAAAATTGCTTAGCATAAAAATACGACCACCAATCAATATCAGGAAAGACATTTAAGATGCTCAATGAAACTGCTCCCCATCATTTCCAAATCAGTCCATTCCATACTCTCTCCACAATATGACTGAAAAATGAAAAGTCATATCTGGCTTTCCCGAACAGGGGTGGGTGTGAATACCTACAATGAGTTATGAGTGTGGACACAACAATTTAATCTAGAATTAATTACTTTATAAATAGATGGTGTCACATAAACTTAGCCATTAAATTACTAAAAACTGATGTGCCATTAAATTTCACCAAATTGGTGTGCCTGAATGGGAAATGTAGAGCCATGCTTGTTCATTGTTTATGAAAAGCATTCCATTATGCTGTACCACTTTGTTACTATATAAACTGATGATTCAACTTAGTCTGTTTAAGGTTCCTAGCATACTTTGTAGCCTTGTGTGCCTTCTCTCCTTGAATGAAATACTGTCCGTTTTGCAGAATCCCAGGAGGTAAGGGATACAGAGATGGTAAAGGAAAATCAGTATCATGACACAAAGAGTGTGGTTTAATGAACTTAAATATTACATTATGACTTTCATAATTAAGTTATTTGTCCATCAATTTTGTCTTTAAAATATGTCGCACAAATTTTTGTGCCAGGCCCTTCAAGAGATATATTCTGCATCCCAGGATTCTATTCTTATGTTCTGCACCCCAGCATTATCCGAAAGCATAGTTTCCTTGAGCGGGAACTCTACGAGTGACGAACGAATGAAAAAAATGGAGCGAACAAGCAGTGAAATCAAGGTCACGACAACATGCAAGTGACCAGAGCTTGTTATTATCACACATCCAACTCTTCCGTGAGTCACTACGGTGAATGAAATTATGAAAAGCAAAACTGATTCTCACTTTCCTTGACTATCAGTTCAGTCCGACGAGAACTCCTCCCGACCCCCATTTCGTCCCGTCACTTCCTGCTTCCCATTCCACGCCGCCCCTTCCCCACTCCAAGCGCCATCTCGTAGTAGCGTAGCAGACCTTTATTCCCGGGCGCGAAGGAGACTTAGGCGGTCTCTCGGGGAATTGCCGAGCGGGAAAGTGCCGGCGCGTGCGAGAGCTGCATCGCCCTATTTAACCTGGATCGGCTGCGGTTTTCACCACATTGTGGCATGACCCGACAGGCAGTCGGAGGGAGAGGAATTAAAAGAGAGGGGAGCGATTGCGAAGTGAATCGTGAAGATTCACGAGGGGACGCAAAACAAAGCACATCTCCGAAACGACTCCCCACGATCGAGCGAAAATTTTGGACGCGACGCGGGAACTTTGTTGAAGTTGCCAACGGCTTTGGTTTCCGAGAGAGTTTCGCCGGCGATGGATGCTTAGTTTTCTGAGTTTAGGTGGCTGGTCAACCTCCTGCTCTAAGCCCTGGTGGATTACCTCGTCGGTGTCTCGAGGATTCCACGGAGGCGGGAAGAAGGAAGGAGTGGGAAGACATTTTCTTCCGTGCGTGATTCTGCTTAGCACTTCGAAGATAAAAAGGTAAATCCTGCAGCTTTCGATTAGTTAAACTTGGAATAACCCACGGTGTAATAAATCGAAGCAGAAAATCAATCAATTAAATGGTTTGTAGTCGAATATTTCGAGAACACAGAATTCTTATTGGTGTTCTTTGGCATGGGAATCGATTAATACCCTATTTTTTCGGAAAACCGTTTAATCTGAGGGCACGATTGATTTCCTCTTCTCCGCTAGCAGAATCCCTTTCTGGATTTAGGCTAGATATTACTTCCAGGCTCCCCAGTGATCTTCCTGAGCTATACGTATCAGATGGTTGAAATTATCTAATTAGATTTCTTTGAAAAGAGCGATGTTATTTCCTGAGCATTTCTATTTTGTTGAAAATACGTATGCGTGTGTTTACTTGGCTGAGTAGCTGCAGAGAAATGGCAAGAAAGAAACAATTTGTGGATTTAACACCATCCATTAAGCATCTATTTAGGAAATAATGTGTCCTTTTCATGCAGCAGGTGAATTTAAATCTTTGAGTTTCGCCAATTTAGAGTTAAATGGTTTTAAATTGGCAAACATTGATGTTTCATTTACTGATTCATTCATAATCCTGGTAGAGTAGTAATCTTAAAAATATGGTTTAATTCAGTCCTCCAAATTATCCTGTATCTTGAGGGCCTATACAGTCTCTGTGTGTCATAACCTGTTTTCCATAGCCATCGTTTGCAATTTTTTCCTTTCATAGGCACCATTAAAGTCATTATCAAGCCGCTGTCTCTCATAATTTGCGCATTTAGTTTTTCTTTTTTCTAATATGTTTCGCTCTGAGGCTTTTCTCTTGTCCTCCTCTTCGTGGAAATCCGGCAATAATTACACCATTTGCCCATTACACCCGTGTTAGGTCTCACGGCCACCATCGAATGTACTCCATGCAGATTCATGAACCGATGTCCAGGCTGTCGAAACTAATTGCCTTTGTTTATCTTTCAATGCCATCGCATCGGATTTCACCAAAAAAAGAATGCGGAACGACCTGGGCACAAGTTAATCCCAGGTCGAATGGCACGCCGTACTTTTAACAAATAGTTCATTCCTCCTCTACGAATAAATTGGGACTTGACCCTGAAACCCCGTGAATACGGGCAATTCGCACGACATTTGATTATTCCGTCAGCATAGCTGCAGGCGTTTGTTACGTCAATGTCATGTGCCCCACTTCGACCTTGACATCACTAACGGTCTAAAAAAGAATCGCCCCATAACGCCCAACTCGACTTCCGAGCGTCGTATCGCGCATGTACTATTGCGCATCGTACACAACAGTAAAAGTATACTGTATGCTGCGTAATTAAAAACCAAGGTACATTTGAGAGTGAATGTACCATGCCATTGAAATTATTGATCAGGAACTTTTCAAGCAATGCTGTAGTATGCTATAATATGTAGGTGAGTAATGTGAATTTATAACCATTGAAAACGAGTACAAAAATGATTGATCTAACTTTTTATATGTATCTGGAGAATTTATACTCTCTGATCTGCTACATAATAATCTTATATGTAATATAAAGGGTGAACATACGAGTACTTGAAATTAGCAGGACTCTGGAGAAGCCTTTTCCAAGAATATTTGCTCGTTTGGGCTAAGAAATGTAAAATAATGAACGCAGACATCCCATGTTCACTTTCCTTCGCAGACGCACTAAAAAAACTCTGGGCTAAGTATTTCCAGTAAGTAAAAAGGTCTGATGCCTTCGGACGCAAGAGAATAGTGCCGTTGAACAAAACTTGAGTAGTTTAAATATACAAGGAACGTAGCTACGGTCGTGAATCAATGCAAACAAAAAGTGCCGAGACCGTAAACTTAAACAAGTTGACGGTTTCGGTATATTTCTGTTTTCATTAAAACTTGAGTAGTTTAAAAAGTGTGATTTACATCGCTCTCCACGGTCGAGTGCTCATCCGTATTTGCACCACGCTACACGAGGAGGTAAACTGGGATTTCCACCCGGGTTTCAGCCTTTCTTTTCGCACAAGTACGCATTCGATGGCATTCCCGAGGGAAGTACTCAAGCGCGTTCGCAATATAATTCTGCGCAGCACGATTAGCATTTGTTGAGGGGTCGTGGAAATATCACGTGGAGCGAAGGAATGGGCAAAGATTGAGGTGTGCACGGTGAGATGGGTTGCCTTGTCGGGCAGAGTTGTGGGGGACGTGTAGGAGAGAGCAAATGGGGTCGTCGGAGAGAATTTCTTTAGGGAAGGCGTGTGTCCTTGCGCAAGGCCTGTGGGGGGAGAGTGGGCCATTTCTACGCTTTCTTACGGGGTGGAAGTTTCATGAAGAATTTTACGCGAGATCTACTGTTGCATTTTTTCAGCAATTATTTGTGAAGAAATAATTTAAATTATTTTCGTTAACCAAAAAACTATTTGTTGAAATACTAACAAATGAAAACGTCAGATCAGAATATTTTAATACTTATTCAACCCATTAAACGAGCTCGAAATGTTATTTTATTCATTTTACGGAATGATGGAAGAAGACACATTGCTTTTCCACTTAGAATTCTTTTATTCCGACCTAGGTTTCATTACAGCGTAACATCTTGCTGTAACGAAACGTAGGTTGTGGTAAAAAAAATTCAATGTGGAAAAGCAATGTGTCTTCTTTGACAATGAAGGATTTCCACCATGTTACGCCCGTAACTGTGTCATTTCACGGACTGTATTGTGTTGTTATTAAAGTAAAAAGTACTAACGATATTCATGTTGGTTCACATTACCAGAACAAATTTGCAAGTTAAGTGATTAATTAACTAAGGAGGCTAATGATAAATAACATCGGAGAAAACGAATTTGTCATATCTAAATGCGCTCTTTCATTTCATAAGAATAAAAAGATGTTTAAAAAAATAATAGTAACACTTTACTTGTTAATAACAAAAGATGGATAGACGGTGGCAAAGGGAAGAAGGGGGAGTACAAATGCGTAAAACCGAAATGGTCGTGCTTAGGGCGGCCACGGTGTGGATTTTTCAAAGAGTCTTCTCAAAGATTTTTCAAAGGCTTGTCTCTTCTCCTTCCCCGTCTTCTTCTGCTCTGGCCATTCCTATTTCACTTACTTTGGTCCATTTCCGACATCACCTGCTCCACTCTCCTCTATATCCAGCTACACATATTCTTGAAGAGGTCATAGTTTTTCATTTGAATGTGATAGGGAGGAGATAAGTCGTAAGAGTAATGGCATCTGCATAATAGAACCGATTACATAATAGGAGTGACTGAGTAAGTACTTGTTCATAGTGGAAGGGAAAAGTGAAAGGTGGCATCGTTGCTCTTGACTGTAGGATGTCTCTGCAGTTTTTAAATCTATTGGGTGTTTCTTATGGTTAATTGTATAAAAACCATGAAAACAGTGATCAGCCAGAAGGTCGAAATGGCGGAATGCTGAGGGAATGAAGAATGAAAGCACAAAAGAGAACATTTGAGTTTTGACATTGAAGGTGAGTGGGGAGCCAATTCTGACAGGCATGGGAATTGTGATTATTGAATCAGATAGGCCAGTCATTGCATACATTGATAAGCGCATTAGAGAACCAGACCAAAAAGTATCTAAATACCATTGTCTTCAACGAACAAATCAATGAGAATCTCCGAGGTATAAGAGGGAGGAATAAGTTATACATGCAATAAACGAGAGCAAATGGACCGGTCCACTTATTTGGGCATCAATGTGAGGACAAATGCGAGTAGCGATGGGGACAATGTGAGAGGTACTACACTAGCTAGCTGGAGAAGCATCCCCAATCAGTAAAGTTACGTGCTGAGAATAAAAAGCGGCACTTTCTGGGCATACTATTCGCAGCACGTGCCTTTGCTAACTGGATTTTCACAGATGAAGAAGACACCAAGCTCGTATGACTGAACGTGCACGCCACGTAAAGAAAAGGAAAAATTAAGATGTTAATAAACTATTGATCAAGACTTAAAGATTGAGGGTGGCGATATACGAGGTCTGTTCAAAAGGCATCGCGAAGTTTGAATTTCCGCGGGTTAAGTATTTTTGATTTTTTGTGGCGTTATGTTGGTACTTATGTCTCTCACTTATGCCGGAAATTTCGGCCATTTTGAATGTTCAATTAATTGTTGACAGCTGTTGCGCTTGGACGTGTTTTGGCTTGTCTTCGTTTTTTGCCCGTTCCAAAAAAATGGATCAAAGAATCTGTATCAAATTTTGTATGAAAATGGAAATTAAGAACGCGGACGCATTCCGAATGTTGACTGTAGAATATGGAGAAGCTACCTTGGACCGAAGAAACGTTTATCGGTGGTACAAAATGTTCTCAGAGGGCCGAGAAGATTTGAACGACGAAGAGCGTGCCTGACACCCGAGCACGTCAACAAAAGACGAAAACATTGATGAAGTGAAGAAAATAGTATTGGCCGATAGTCGAATCGCCGTTAGAGAAGTTGCTGAGGACACGATTGGCTCGTGTCATTTTTTTGGTGCCAATGATTCGGACATGACACGGGTCGCCGCGAAATTCGACCCTAAATTGCTCAATTTTGACCAAAAACAGCAACGCATTAACATTGTTTATGAGGTATTGGACTGTGTCCACGACGAACCAAATTTGCTCCAGAGGGTCACAACTGGTGCCTAATCATGCGTTTATGGTTATGTCTTGGAAACTAAGGCTCAATCATCCCAATGGAGGCTGCTGCGCCAAGTTCTGTCGAGTGTGAAAGTTTTGCTTACAGTTTTCTTCGATTTCAGGGGCGCGGTGCATCACCAGTTACTTGTGCACGAATTTTTTGCCAAAAACAACACACTAATGATGACGCAGCCACCGTATTCCCCAGATCCGGCCCCCAGTGACTTTTTCGTTCCCGAAACTGAAGAGGTGCATGAGAGGACGATGCCAAGCAACGATTGACGAGATAGAGAGTGCATCGAAGGAGGAGCTGAACGAGACCACAAAAAATGATTTTTTTCAAGTGCTTCGAGGATTGGAAAAAACGTTGGCACAAATGTGTAATACAAGGGTTTCTGGGGTAAGGTAGCTTTTCTGAGTTGGAAACTTTTCAGACCACCCACGTATCTAATGAGGATTACTTAGAAGGGGACAAACATAGATATTCATGAATAAAGGAATAATTTTTGCAAAAACACAAAAGTCGCGATACTTTTTGAACAGACCTCGTACTAGAGTTGAGAGCTCTCCATGAGCCACAACCAGAAAAATGGAAGTGAGCTCATGCGCTGATTATAATTTCAGTTCTATCGTCTCCATCGTAGCATTCTTTTTCTTGAGTTTCGATGTCTCCTCCATCAATCAGAAGTGGAAATTCGAGAGTCGCAATACCATTCTATTGGCATTTTATAGTTTGAATGTACCCTTGACCGGCCGAAGCTAGTTTTAAAACGGTTTGCTAACAATATTGTAGGGAAAAGCCCGTAGATGGAAGCGAGTATCCAACGGCAGAAATTACGTTGAATATGAGGCGTACGCAATCACTCAGGCATTCAGGAAAATAATATCGTAGGGTGTCTTTCGACACCAGACGTCCTCCAAACAGGGTTTCCTTACATTCCCATAGTGTCGTCTAACGGCTTATTTTCCGTAATTTTCCTTACATGGCTGAGGATATTATTTCCGACTGATTAAAAAAATGATGATTTCGTGAAGTATAAATGAAATAGTTTAATGTTGCAACATTATGTTTAGCAATACGACAATCGTTAAGGTCAACTCATATAACTTGACTCTTGTACGGGTTTTTCCATTTTGTGACCATTAGATTATGACTCAAATCATCCACCAGCACAAATATATTTCATCATCTTCATGTGATAACGAAACCCACCCTCTTTATCATGCATTTTTTAATGTACTACTGTTGGATACTGTACTTATTAATATGATATAAATGGATGTGCAATATAACAATCAATCCATTCTATCTTTGAATCAACGGATTTTTTTACCATTCCTAAACTATTTACATTTAAGGAGTTACTTAAAGTTAATTTTTTTCTACTTAACCATCTTAATAGTTATTGTTTTCAAAGCATAATCGACAGTATTACAATTGGATTTGCTACTAGCAATTAATACTCATTATTTTTCAAATATTGTGAAGTGTCCAGTTAGCTCCATGATGCTCAACATAGTTATTACATTCCAAGCCGTTATCATAAAGTAATGTAATTTTTAATCTGAATTCATAAAATTCTAATAAAACAATTTTTATTATATTCCCTTGGATATTACGAAAAGTATTAGTTAAATAATGCCATGAGAAGGGTGATGCACAATTATACCAAAATATCAATTCTTCCTTATTTTTTCGAATTTCGTACTAATAAACTCAGAAACGTTCACTAATTGTTGATAATATTTCGTCTCGGAGGCATGTTATTCATCATCAGTCAATAATACGATTCTTCCGGCGCATTTACCGCACCCGAGATTTCCTCAATAACGTTTTCTCTTTTCAAGAAGAAGTTCGAGAAAATGTAGTAAATTTCCCCACGTGCGAGCATTTCCTCATTCATTTATTCCGGTTTGCTGCATCTTATGCTGTGAACTATGCCTCATTTCAACTATACTTCTTGTTTTCATATACACTTAGTATAGGGTGAACTCTAACATCAGAAAAACAAACCGACCTATTTATGCTTGTTAAAAACAAGTCTAATTTATTTCGTTTACCCTTCTAATAATCGTGAGCATACTTCGATGCAAGAGTTATTTTTGGCGTTACCTTTCATCGGCTCAAAATATTCAAAGTTATGCTGATAATATTCGTAGGTCACTTTTACTTTCTTCACATTTGTTGCAAAATCTTTTGCCCTTGATCACAATGGATCATTATTTCATACACTCCGCCCTCCAAAGACAGACACCGCTTATTCGTTCATAAAAGTAAGTTTTTCCCGAAAAAGAGATCCATCCCAACCCCTTCCACCTGCTCAATCAAGAAGCCGAGTAGGGTGGGGATACTAGTTAGGGCGAGCCAGGTGCCACGCAAGCGAACCATTTTTGGCCATTTAAGCATTTTCGAGTGAATGTCTACCCTTGAGTCCTCCAAGTGGAAGGCCCAAAAGGCGAATTCCTATGATGCGCCCTCTCCAACAGTTTATTTTGCTATAATTTTTCTGGGAGAGGAACTGGTAAAGGGTATGCTACAATGGATGAGATATTGTTGTAATGGACGCTCGGGATATTGTTTAATTAAGTGCGTGGGATTGTTACGAGGATTGTGCAGTTTGGCTGAGGGAAATTCATTGCATTGTTCTGGTCTGAAAATGGCAAACCTGATCCCGCTATTAGAAATGACGAAGAAATGTATCAGAAATCGTTATTTATTGACATGCAGTTGTGTTTATGTGCTAAAAACATGGGGGAAAACACCAAAAAAATGAGTTTTTCGAATTTTGAGGATGTTCCGGAGGGAAAATAGCAAGTCTAACCCCGCCATTCAAAAGAACGAAAACAATACACGAAAAATAATTATTTAGAAGTTTGCCAAAAATTACCTAAAAAACTAACCTGAAAATTATTTGGAAAATTCAAATATTTTTCCTGACCTCAATTTTGATTTTTAAAATCTGAAAAAAATCAATACTTTTTGGACATAAAAATATATGTTCATGAATTTTTTCAGATTTTTTAAAGTAAATGATATCTCAGGAAAAATATTTTTCGAAAAGACGCCTTTTTTGCGATAGGAGACCCCTGGAGCCACCTGGGGAGCTAAACATTTGGCTGAAGGGGTTTCTTCTCAATATTTACTTTGGAGTGCCCAATCCCAAATAAGAATCCAGCAGGTAGTGCAGATTGTGCAGTGCATCTTATATTCGCTTTAGCCTTTTCGTCGAGTCAACGGGTGCCTGCATCGTTTCTCACAGTTTCACCTTCCCTATGTGAAAGTGATCCCACGTAGATGTGCCGTTTTCGTACAAAATGCAAGTACTGTACTTCTCAGTGTACGAGAACGGTGCTGCAAACTCAATGCCTCTTCCTCACAAGAACGGATATTTCCGGATCAAAGCCCCCTCGACGATTTGATACTTTATATAATGCTTTCGGGATATTTCGCTCTGTGCGAAGCATTTTTTTAAGACTCACCATTCTATTCTTCCTACTGGGAACACCATCAGGTGCTGTCTGAAGAGTTCACTTTAATGTTCACAATTGTTGTTGTACATTGATGTATACCAGTTATTGACATTAAAAACTGTTAAGCTCTCTGCTGAATCTCATTGGTAGCTAGGCGTCTTTTCCACGCAGATCTGAGACGATAAACAGCTTCCCCGTTTCATTTAGACGGATGTTTTGCTTTCTCGATTGCTTCTCAAATCAGACAAGGACGAGGTATTGCCCAATTTTTGCCTGAACTCTAAGAGCCTAAACTGTTATTCATATTGAAAAAAAGTGAATGTCAACAATGATAAACGGCCGTCTAGGGAGAGACGCATTCAAGAGCGACGGAAGAAACGTGCCCTTTAGGCAGCTCCTGATTGACGTCGCGACGCTTCCGTTGGGAAGAATATAGCGCTGAGCTTTAAAAAAAAAGTAGGAAAATAACTCCGAAAAATATATATTCTTTAATAGCTGCAAAATTCAGGAATCAAAACGGTTGGACAACTTTTTTTTGGGTGGATGGCAAGTTTTCACCTATTTTCGGTACAAATATACGCCGCATATTGCTCAGTGTACTAACGTACCGTCGTGTGCGTGCGTATGTGTGCCACATTTCCCGTGGCATATTATACATTCCTCGTACGAATTTTCGGCTGCTCCGGACTTAACCCGGGAATTCGTGCGAGACTCTTTGAGAACCGGTTTGCATCCCTCACGTCAGACGAATACGGGTCTTTCCAAAGGCAGCGCCGCTTTCGAATGTCAAATCGGGGGTCAAGCGACTACTCGCCGAGGCCCCTTAGTCTCGCTCTCCCGATTGGCCAGGACTTTGCAGCGAGCGGTGTAGGCATTCAAACGTTCCCATCGACTCACAGCGAGCATCGATTCTCGTATATCGCCGCCGGTTGTCCAATTGGGTCCGGGCGAGAGGAGAGGACGTCATCCGGTGAACCAGCCCGAGGTAAGTGCGCGATTCATCACCAACGCACTCCAAAAATCAATCTTGCGAGCGATAAATGAAAGAGGGCAATGAATTGAATCACAACCGATGGGAAAGGGGAGCACCGTCAATTGAGACTTGGCATGTCACTGAGTCAGGTGTGTCTGCGGTGAATTGGCAGAAAATTGCTCAATAAACGCTCCCAAAATTACAATACAATGGATATTTTTGGTAATCCAATATCCACTATGACCGTTACACAACTGATATTGATTGATATTATTCACTCTACATTTGAAATTTTGCTTAGGAGAAGGAGACGAGTCTTGATTTCAGGGCAATCCTGAAACCTTTTGGTCGAAATAATGACACGATGGACGGGATGAGTCTTTCCAAAGAAGCAAAGGTGCTCAAGGGTTCGAGCTACGGTTTTACCGTAAATTTTACGTGAAAAGTAAAAATATGCAGCTAGCAAGTGTAATGTTGCAAGTGTAATACTTTGCAGGTGCTAAACTTTTTTGGCTCGTTGGGTGAAGGAATGGAGCAAGAAAGAAGTTCACTTCACCAGAGATTTAATATACGTATATTTCGAATGCTTATTAACGTTTTTAATATTTGCATGTCGTTAGACATACGAGTTAGAGCTTTCAATAGTATTTGATCTTCAGCGTATTTTGAGGGCCAACGGACTTTTACAAAGTTTTAGATGGTGAGGATGGGCAAATATTATTTTATTTTGGCAATTTCGTCATTCTTAGAGTACTCTAAACGTTTTGATGATTGTTTTATCGCTTTGAATTATTCCTCTTCTTTCAAACAATTGAATGCTAGTTGATCTGTTTAAAGTAGGCGCTGTGAACAAACGCAGTCATGGCGAAAGTCAGACTGGTGAATGACCTTTTTTAAAACAAAAAGTAATTTTTGAAGGAAAAGGCATTTTGCTTCAAAACTTGACACGTTGGCATTTCATAATTCAATGCACCTATTTAGGATGAATTTGACCGTTGGAATGTAAGCGTTCGGAACTGGCTCAAGTTCTCTCTTCGTCTCTTAGTAGCGAAAACCAGGATGAGGAAATTACCCCATAGTGAGGCGACGCTTGCTTTTCAATTCTCCGTTGCTTTTGACCAGCCTGACATATTTTAGTCGATTTGAATTGTTCTTATTATATGTAAGTGCACATTCAGTTTTCATTCCTCCTCTTTTGTCTCGGACCATTTACACCTCGTGGCATTAGAACAGACAAGGAAAAATGATTGTGGTCGGAAACTTAAAAATATATATTTTTTTAGTTCGATGCCACAATCCTCCTATTAATGAAAATATATGTAAAATAGAAATTTATTTATTGGTTATATAGAAAAAACGTATATATATATATATATATATATCCTCGTATGCATACATATATACATAAATGTATAAAAATAAATGTATACATATAATTCACATGGAAATAGATATAAGGAAAAGGGATAGGAACATATATTAAGGACGAACACAGGAGAGGTAGGGAAGGAGGAATCAGGCAGAATCACGAACGTAAAAATATTTCCTCACCCGGCACTTGAACACTTCTTTCTTGATCTTTCTACTTGCCGGACTGATGGATGTCCCTTATATATATATAGATGATGCGGAAGTACTCACGAGAGCAATATAACTTTTGGACGGCACAATAGAACACAGAATAAAACAGATAACACGTAAAAGGACACTCACACTGTAGATGATTTAAGCTTTCGGCCTACTCCGAGGCCTTCTTCAGGTCAGACTGCTTTGACCCCTAGAGCTGTGCTGGCGGGAGTAATAATAATTACTCCTCGAAGGGTCAGTCTGACCTGAAGAAGGCCTCGGAGTAGGCCGAAAGCTTAAATCATCTACAGTGTGAGTGTCCTTTTACGTGTTATCTGTTTTAGTC